>CM059211.1:29952945-30512945 GCA_030347435.1 Clarias fuscus | reverse complement strand
AAGTGGAATTCAGTGAGGTTTTAATATGCTGCTGTGAATGTATATGTACAACAACCCTGTTCCCTCCCAGTGCTTATGTGACACTAAATACAGTAACTTCTCAAGTTTTTAAATGTTCTTAACACAAGACTATCCAGGGGCCGATCTACCGGGGTGGCACGGGGTGGCCGTTGCCACTCTAAGAAAAATGCTTGCAACCCCAGCACTAGTGTCCTAGTGTTCTAAAAATAAGAGTTTTTTTTTTTTTTTTCATTTATCTGACGTTCCAATACAGATATCAGGTTTAAGTCAATCACACATCAGCCTTTATTTCATTTTTATAGGACAATGTAAAAATGTGCACCCTAGTGTATACACCGAATAAAAATAGCGTTCCTTGAATCCACAAAAACCATGCAAGGATGCTTGCTTCAGTGTTGCCACCCCTCATAATTTTAATGCCACCCCATGAATAATTTTCTAGATCCACCCCAGAGACTATCTGAGACTATCTTGGGCACAGTTTCACCCAAAATTGAAAATTGGAGATTCGGAAAATATTATAAAAAATCTAAATCAACATAATAACTAATAACTTTTTAACTTTAATATACTAGCAGCTGTGATAAAGTGTGTTGGGATTTCCTCCACTGCAACAGAATTTGTATAGAATATGATGATTGTCACAAAAAAAATAATAATTCATGGTGGCAAGCTGTAGCCAAGGGGCAACTACACGGAGGATACCCACCAAGCATGAGAAGAACATGCAAACTCCACACACACACACACACACACACAAACCCAAGCTGGGAGTCGACCCTCGACCCGGGAGGTGTAAGGCCACAGTGCTAACCACTACGCCACTGTGCCACCTGATAAAGCTCAATCAAATGCAACTTAATGTTAGCCACCTCAGCATTTTACGTAAGCTAAAGCTAAGATAGCTAGTTTGTGGTAACTCAGATAAGTAGGCATGTTTTACCCAACAGCCGTTCTCCTTTTGTTCGGCCCATTACCCCATTTATGTATTAACCGGTGTTTAGGCGCCGCCAGCTCCTGCCAAGATGACGACAACCAGAGCTTCCAGAGTTAAGCTTCAAACCCGCTCTTCAGAAAAATATATATTGCTGACCTCACAAAGGGTTTGTCCGGTTCTTATTCAGTCTATTCTATGACAAAAAATACATTAAATACAACTGCTTTGATATTAATTATTAATTATATATATGATAATTCAGGGTGTTTATCATTTGTACAACTGATTGCTATTAGACAGACGTCGTTCCATTGTGTCCAGGGCTTCGTGGGGAGACTGAAGACTTTTCACTTCGCAGCAGGTGTTAAGCTTCTGCTATCAACTGAGTGCTCATGTTTATAGTGTTGTACTGTGTAGCTCTTAAGAGTTGAAGCTTATGTCATTTGCTGGCCTCAATCGGGGCTTGAGCACTTCAGTAAACAGAAACTAAGCAATGAAGTGTCGTCCAACGCCGCTGACGTACAGCTGGGATAGATGGAAGATTTCCATATGTTTTCTTATGACATAAATTCAGAAATATTGCTGGTCAAAGAATACGTTTCAAGTTTAAGATGGAACCAGGTTTGGTTTTAAATGAAAAAGAAATGAACATCAACAGTCAAGGTGTATTTATTCTTCTTTTCTAAAAGTCCTACATATTATACTGAATGTGAAGGTTGAGCTGTCTGATCATTTCTTTTTCCTCCATATTTTTTTTTTATAATTGCAGAATTGGTCTTTGGATGTTTGCAAAGTTTTATGTATCTGGAAGAAAGTTTTTTTATTTGCTTAGTTTGGGCTACATCCATCAGCATCAGGAGTTGTTTGTTGGTGTGTCAATGGCCAAGGGGCTTCATGTTCAATATGGGCTTCTTTTCTCCTCATTTGAAATGAATTAGCCTCTCTGTACAGTCCCAGAGCAGAGCAGAGTGAGGTGATGGATGTTAAAAACATTGCCATTTGCACACACCCTTTCTCACTCACAGAATGCTCTCGCTAAAACTAAACCTTAGCTAACCGAGACCCCTTCGCTTCTCGTCTCTCCTCTTCACTTCTCTTCTCTACTTCACTCCTCTGCGTAGCTTTGAACCATGCAGCTGGAAACAATGAATGGATATCGTTTTACTAGTCATGACTGAAACTCTTCAAAGAAAATGAAGGCAGCAAAAGTGAGGAAAGACCCTCCATACTCACCGCTGTTTTGTTTAAGTTTCTCAACTGTACTCTTGTAACTCAAGCGATTAGAACAGTCTGAAACAGCACTGCTGTTGACCTTGTGTAAACACTGTACAGCATTACATAAACACCATGAATCACTTTTGATTACTTTAATTCATCCCGCACAAACTTTGTTGTCATTTGAATTCTTTACCCCTCCCTCGAAAAAGAAAACCCTACTCCAACTTATTTTGGCACATGCCACCATCTAGATGTCCCTTATGCACTCAATAATGTGAATCAATTTGGGGAAAAGAAAAAAGTCTGGGAAACCATTTTGGAGTAAGAGGTTTTTTCCAACCGCATGACAGTAGGAATCAGGACGAAGCTAGGTGAACATGATGGGCCACAAATATGTATGCCCAAATATGTATCACCAGTGCCAGTGGACCGCTGGAGTTCTGCCTAGAACCACAACTGCTGACAAGCCTGAACCTCCTTCAGCCTGGAGACCAACACAAAGCACCTTTTCAGAGCTCTCTCTCTCGCTCTCTCTCTTTCCTTCACTTCGCCTTGGTCCAGTCACCTCCCAGAGTTTGGAGGCAAATGTCTGTTCCATTACATGTTTTTCGAAACATGTGGTCAAGACAGCCCAGGTGAACTATGAAAGAGCAACACCTTTCATGTGTGCGTCTTTGGAATTAATTCATAAAACATGTCATATTTCTTCACTTGGAGTAGTAAATCTGCCTCAAAGCTTTTGCTTATGGATGAGGTAATAACGCTCCTTCTAATGATGACAGTTTTTATTAGTCATTTGTCCCTTGGGCTTATGGCTAAGTTGACATCATTGAGTTTTTGGTAAAGTACTAACATAAAGGCTCAGTTTAAAAATAAACAGTTTACATTATTGATGTATTTGTGTTGCCACTTACCACCCTTGAGCTTTACTCAGGCATCACGGTGGCTTAGTGGTTAGCACTGTTGCCTCGAACCTCCTGTCTGTGTGTGTGTGTGTGGAGTTTGCATGTTCTTACCATTCTTGGTTGGTTTCTTCAGGGTGTTCCTGTTTTCTTGGATGTGTGAGTGTGTGCTGGTGTCCTGAGATGGTCTGGGACCCCATCCAGGGTCTACCCCACTTTACGCCACTAAGTTCCTAAGTTCCGTGTTGTAGATAACGGATGCATAGATCATTCATTGGGTTATTAATATAATATCATGTTTTTTTCTCATCCATCAGCATGGTCAAACTTTATATATTTAGATAATCAAAGCCAGAAGTCAGACATTAAGTATAAAAAACATCATTACTATATTAATGGGGCAAACAAAGAAAAACCCAAACATCACAGTTTGCATGGTTTAGATGATAAACAGATGAACACAAGCTGTTTGGATGAGCTGCACAAAAGGCCAAACATCACTAAACTGGCAACTGGACTCACACACTATCTGTGCACACCATCTTGCAAGTTTGCTGGTGGATCATTAATGATTCTGAGATGTTTTTGCAGCCAGGAAGAATTTCCTCTAAATAGCATAAGCACTCCAAATATTCACCCAAAACAAGACAAAACTGTTTACTTGGACACAAACACAGTATTTTGTGATCCATGACAAATTCATTTTAAATTCAAGAAAGAAGTCAATATGCATGAAAGAAACATTAAAATGATTGAAATGTTTTGCAAAGTGGAGCACCCAAGACCCCTCCATGCTATTATTCTCCACAGAGGAAGCTTCAACAAACTTTAACTGTTTGTTACTGACCAATAGTTCCACAAAACACTAGTTTTCGCCCATTACCCCATTTATGTATTCACACACTCATTCACACGCTACAGGCAAATTGGGAATGCAAATTAGCCTAACCTGCATGTCTTTAGACTGTGGGAGGAAACCGGAGCACATTGAGGAAACCCACCAAGCAAGGGGAGAACATGCAGACTCCATGCATACAGACCCAAGGCGGGATTTGCACTTTGACCTTTGAGGCACAAGGCGACAGGGCTAACCTCTAAGCCACCGAGCAGTGGGTCGCCAGAATAATTATGTACACCCTAAAAAATGCCCCAAAACAACCCAAACTGGGTTGTTTTTAACCCAGCTGCTGGATAAATGCTGGGTTAATTTAACCCAGCAAAATGGGTTATTTGTTTAACCCAGAAAGATGGGTAAAATATTAAATCCAAATGCTAGCTCATATTTAACTATAATGCTGGGTTAATTCTACCTCACAAATAGGTTATTATTATTTTTATGTTTTACACGTCTATGGGTAAAACAGTTTAAACAGTTAAATTACTTTGATATACTGGTCTATTACAACAACAACAAAAAAAACTCTTAAGTTTTGCAAACCATACATATATGCAATAAACAACACCCAATTAATTGTACAAATCATAGAAAAAATATTAATATTTATTTTTCAAAAGCACAAGATCAGATAATACAAAACAAGTGACATCATTACGATACTATTACTCAGAAGCACTAATGCCTGAGAGCAGTGCTGGTCATTATCTCCCAACATCAGGATGTAGGTGTACGGCCTCGACACTTCAGCCTGCCTGAGAGTGTTCGTTCCAACCTTAGAAAGAAAGAAATTAAAGAAAGTAAAAGTTCATGGAAAAATCGTGAGGGTTGGCTAGTATGCCTATTTGTAAGAAGATTAGTGTTTTGTAACACTCCAGCTTTTATATGTGGTTGCTAACGCTAGCAACCTAGCTAAATGCTAGCGTCATGCTTGCACTACAGTTAACAGTTTAGCTTTCATTCATCACTTCATCATCTTCATACACCCTGCAAGCATTCTACAAAGAAAGCTAAAAAGCCCAGACATTTTTGCAGTTTCTTTCACACACAGGTGGGGTTCTTTGGTTTGGCTAGCTAGCAGCCATTGTCAGATAAACTAGCACAGACCAGGCTGAAAGTTTGAGTGTAACTTTTAACATGGTAACAGTTATAAATGTTACATACAGTGAACAAATTCAGTCATGGGTGAGTGAAAGTGTGTATACAAACCTTATATTTAACGTTTAAATGTTCTCTTAAATGCGTGAGGAGGAAGACCAAAAAAAAAGACTCGAAGTTGACACAGCCACTGAATACACCGGTGAACTTCGGGGGAGGGGCGGTCTTGTCTGTGATGTTAGCTGTCACTAGCTAACCCAACTCCAACCCAGCAAGCTGGGTTAAACAAAAAGTACCCAACTGCCTGTAAATAACCCAGAAAAATGACCCAACAGAGGCAACCCAGCGTTTGGGTAGTAAAAACAACCCAGCATTTTTTAGTGTGTAGAAATATGACAGAAATGTAACAAACTTTACTGTGATAATTCCCAAAACATACAGTTGAAACAGACTTCTCCTGTTGAATTGTGTTGAAAACGTATTTTCTGTCAGATTTATACGCTTTTCCCTGCTTATTTTACATTGAATCACATTTAATTTCAATTAAAAATCCCAATCAAAAAATAATACTTAATTGTAAAAACCTCAAGACCATTTTTAATTAAACCTAAATAAGTCTAAACCCTAAGTGCGTTTGTTGTCTTGACTATTATTCTAATCTGTTTTGCTTTGATTTTAATGGAAAATGAAAGATCGGAATTGATTGAAAAATAAATAAATAAAAAACACTTTTCTAAATGATTCCTGAAACAAATATAATTCGACTGTCTTGTCCAGGCACCGGCGTCTTGTTGTCACATGTAGTGAGGTTTAATGTTTTGGGAGAATCTTTCATTTTAATTATATTGCAACCTTAAAAACATGCACAGACATCCCTAAGCTCTCCAGAGGGCAATTGTCTTCTAACTGCAGGCAGCAAGCTAATTACTGACACAATAAATACTAACACAACCGACACTAAGTAACTCTGGCACCTGAAAGGAACACAAGAGTAAACGGGGGAATTGGTTTAGTGTGTGTGACTCAATATTTTAAGGTTAATAGTGCAATTATCAGTACTTTTCATAGTTATGTTGATGTAATTTAGCGTGTGAAATAATCATATTGTCCTGACAACAAAGCATTAAGGTTCATTCTAACTTCACTTAACATTTTAACTTCAGCTTACAAAGCACTTTAATAAATAAAAATAAAAATGTCCCATGTTTGAATATTATATAAGACTCTGGTTAAAAATTATATTTCGCCAATAATAAGACCAATACTTAAACCAATATTTTAACTTAAGCTTAAGGTTATAAAGCACCTCTATAAATAAAAGTGAAAGTCAAAAATTTCCTTATTTGAATATTATATAACACTCTGGTTAAAAATTATGCTTAGCAAATACTAATGGCTTAACATTCCCTGAAGGTTAATGTGAAATGCACCTTGGACCTTTATTGACTCTGAAAATACTGCATTCCATTCTGAGTTATGGGGAAAAACTCAGCCAAGCGAGCTCTGTCCCCACGGTGCAGCTCTTCTATACAATTGCAATTAGAAATCATTTAAAACCCAGTATGTCTTTACTACGACTTTATTGGCAGGGGATGTCATGACAGTAACTGCGAGTCTGTTAAACCTCTTATTTTCATTATTAGATCTGTCTCCTCGTATGTTTTATGCTTTAAAATATTTGATTTAGTGCTAGAACATGGTAAATCCTAGAATTCAGTCTTCACACACTTCAGCACGTTATATTGCTGTGGATGAGCGGCTTTGAATTGAGTGGAAGAGCAGCACAATGTGGTGTAGGCGGTTGGGTTGTTTATAGTGGGGGCCATATCAATGATTAACTATTAACTTTAAATGCACAACACCATCCGCAGACCCTTATCTCAGATCCTGATCCCAGCGAGGTCCGACTGCTGTTGACATGCAGGAGAAAAAAAGAAAAACAAATGTGCCGTGCAAACACTTCATCCCTCCCTAGCAGATGATGGCTGAGACCACAGTAAAGTTTCAATTATTTTATGGAATGTTGGATGAAAAGGTGTGATGGGGGCCTCTCTAAAAACAGCTAAATATAGTCAGACCAAAAAAAAATTAATAAATTGAATGAGTGAATGTATACGCAGATATAGTAATCTGAGTGGACACAGTTTGAATATTTTAGAACAACGCAGGAACACCTTATTGATGAACAGCCGTGGTAAACAGAAAAGCATTTCAAAAAGCTCGACCATGTCAAGAGCATGAGCTGGATGTACTACAACAACAGGACAACAACAAAGTAGACTGGACCCGGACATCACCTCCTCCAATTTTCAAATGTCCAGTTTTGGTTCTGTGCAGGATGCAGATTTTAAAATGACAAATTTTATTTACTGTCACGTCCAATCATGCAGTTGAAGCATTACTTATAAAATGATGTTCCTTGACAACTGGCAGAGAAACTGCTCTAATCTCCTTCATGAGTTTTGTGCAGAATGCTGTAAAGGCTTAATGCTAGTATCAGTGTCTGAAGTCTCATGAAGGCTTATTTCTGTAATAGTAGGTTTGTGCTTCTATTCATTCTTCTTCCCAGGAGAAGCCAAAGAGGGAGACATTGTTAGGTTCTCCATAAGGACGTGAGGAGACATGCCTAAAAGGTGGAATGAGACAGAGGGGCTTTTTCTGAGATTAAGCTCCAAATTGTCTACTGAATTAAAAACAGTGAGGTGGATATGCAATCACGCAAGACTAACTCATGAAGGAATTTGTGATAATATTTTTATTATTACTAATAATACTAACACAACTACTACTCCTACTTCTAATACAACAACTATAACTCTAACCAGTGTTGTAAATTAATGAAGTACAAATACTTTGGTGCCTTACCTGGGCAGAATGTTCATGTATGTGTTCTATACATTAGTAGTTATGTTACTGATAACCTTTACTCGATCATCTTTACTTCACTACATCTTCTAAATAATTTGTGTACTTTTACTTTAATACATTTCCTCTAAGCATCATGGTTACTAGTTACTGCACCGGTTCCACATAATCAGTGGGGTGACCTGGGGCAGCACAGAGCACACCAAAGAAATGAAAAAGTCTCAGTGATAACATTCGCAAGATCGGTTTTCTGTCGCTCTTTGCATGTCGCATTTTTCATGTCACCATTTGGGTAAATTTATCTTGTTGCTTCTAGTTTGTGAGTGAGGCAAGGCACTGACTGGGAGGTCTCCCACTCAGAGGTACGAGAAAGGGAGGTGGCTAGTGGACACTTTAGTAGAAATCAATTACACTATGAGCTGCTACCAAAAAACATTTCATTCATAAAACTCTAAACATATACGGTACTACAATTCCAATACGCATGTAAATTTAATATCAGAAAACGATTGTGATGCTTAAGAACAGAAAACGTCAGATACTTTAACACTTATACTCAAGTAATATTTGAAAGGGTGACTTTAACCACCAAAGTCATTTTGTAAAGGGAAATTTTCAAGTACTTTATAGAAGACTGTATGGTAACCCCTTTAACTTGCCATTACGACTGAAACTACAACACCTTCTCCCAATACTACTACTAATACAGACATAACAATAACTGCTACTACTACAACTACTACTAATACTCCTCCTCCTCCTACTACTACTACTACTAATAATAATAATAATAATAAAACAAATACTACAACTCACAGTAAAGCCAGTAAAAGAAAAGAAGAAAGTGACTATTTTCATTTTTTCATCTTTAATTTTGCAAATCTATCAGGAACACTTGTTGAGAACAATATCATCTCATCTGTCAGGTAGATAATGAAAATGAACACTTGCACAAATTGTAATACTTTTGCCTGTGCATATGTGTGTATGTGTGTGAAGGATTCTGAAGACTATGTTGTACCTCTAATCAATGAACATAAGGCTAACGGGTGTTTCTGCAAAAATAATCCTTGATCCGACTCAAAAAAAAAAAAAAATCTGAATTTATACTGAAACATTCAAATGCAAAACGTTGGCATGGAGTAAAATTAGCTGGTTAAAACATGATCCTCTACAAAAACAAGGGATTAGCTGGCTATAAAAATGTACATTATTTTATATTTAACTTAATATTCACATTTGTGTATACAAAAACATTGGAAGCATGAATGTGCTGAGTACCCACTACAAAAAATATTCTTTGTACCATAACGTCAATGAAACATCTCTTTTAAGTTAAACAAAATTCATTATGTATAATTTTCACTACTGTACTTAATTCATCTTTTCATTATTGTACTGATTTATTTATTTATTTATTTTGAAACAATTAGTAAATAAATTAACGTGCTCTTTATGTCTTTCCCTGAAAGCCAATGCTTTGTCAGCAAGTGAAGTTAAGACAGGTTTCTTTGTAGGTTTTGTGTGTGTGTGTGTGTGTGTGTGTGTGTGTGTGTGTGTGTGTGTGTGTGTGTGTGTGTGTGTGTGTGTGTGTGTGTGTGTGTGTGTGTGTGTGAGTGAACATATTTCTGGGAATGTTGTAAAATAGAAAACAAAAATACAATGTTCAGAAAAAAAAAAAAAATCATTGCCAGGACATTTGTTCACTCGAAGAAAGTAAACAACAAAGAGAAATTATTCAGGAGTCCATACAAAAAATAATTCATTGTAAATATAATATTTATATATAAATTTATATATCTTACATATTTTAATATATTTACAAAATATACCCAAAACTATATACCATGTATTTTTTTATCCTTTAAGAATAACTGCATGGGCTTTCATTTGATAACTGTGTTATCAATATAAAAACGGAATGTGAAAAAAAAAATCTTTTAAAAATAGTAAAAAGCAGTGTAGCTGATTTTATGTCCTTTTATGTGCTAGCTGGAGATTTCCTTTTTAACAAGTTTCCTGTTTTTCTCCCTTTTAGCCTCTTGCTCGTTTTTATTTCATGTGGTCCTTTCCTCAGTAATGAAGAGTCCTTGGAATGCAAAGCTGCACCGTGGAATCACTGGCCAGAACGCTGAAGAACGTCGAGAACACAAAGCAAAATGGAAGTCAAAACCAAACAAAAGGAACCGAGAGAGCGAGAGAGAGAGAGAGAGAGAGAGAGAGAGAGAACCCTTGGAATGAACCATGTCTTTCAGTCAAATAAAAAATATATATATTGGGTCCACAATCCCTATTTAAGAGCTTGGTAACGTTTGTGTATGTGAGTGTGTGTGTGTGTGTACATTTTGTACCATCACACACTTCCTAGTTCATCGTAAATGACAGCAGCATTGCCGGGAATCCCTGCATCCCATCCCATGCTCCATAAGTCCAGCAGGAGCAGTGAGGGAAGGAAACGAGGCAAAAAAATGAGAGGAAGACGAGTTTGAGGAGAGTCACACATCTTCCACTGGTATTAACATGTGCTTCGAGGAGCCTCATGTTTTGATGCCACCGTTGATGTGCTGGTATTTGGGAAGGCACGGCTCGTCCGGTAAGGGCTCGTGAGAGAACACCGAGTCGTCCCCAGACGAGCAGGAGCTGCGAGTGTCCGGGAAACACGGCGAGTACTGTTCAGTCGGAGCGCACAGGTCAATGTATTCCTATAGAAACAGAGAGAAGACTCAGTGTTAAAGACTCAGAAAGGAAGAGGACACCACATCCCGATACACATCCTTGTTTTATTACGAATTGAAAAAGTTTCCTTCCAAATATTTCACGCAGATTTTTTCAAGATGTCAGTTATGAAAGCAAAATCCGTTTTTCACAACCTATGGGTCCAATCTAAATATTTCCAATAAGGCGAAGCCTTCTGAATAACAGGAAAACCAACCCATAAAGTGCTTAGAGGCTTAAAGGATAAAATAACCGTGCCGAATGAGAAAAGAAGAGAATTTTTGCTTCAATTCAGACTGATAGGAAATAGAAATGAAAGTCCGTGTCGAATAGGCTGCAAACATGTGTTTACAACTACAGCATGCAGTGAAATGCAACACTACACACGAAAAAATTCCAAAGAAACCAAATCTTTCATATATAATAACTTTTTTTTTTTTTATTGGCTTTTTTTTCTGTAGTTAACTCGATCCATTTCCCCTCTTTTTGTGGCTTCAACAGAGACTTTTAAAGCAAAGGAAGAGGTTTTGGTATCTGAAGACTAGCGTTTGGTTTGGACTCCCCCGCTTCAACACAAGGCGGCTCACGTTACTAAAGACCTTCACATCTGTGAGCAGTTTGAGAGTTTTGGGGTTGGTGGTGAGAGAGGAGGAGGGGGGGGGGGGGGGGGGAGACCATGCAAAAGCCACTTATTGCATTTCAAAAGTTCAAAAGAGGGGGAGAGACTGGGGTTCTTGGCACACTTTCCAGCTCCAAACTAAACCTCCGAACTAAGTCCTGACAGATTTCCATCCTGTGCCATGCCGCACTCTGTCATGCGGATATGTCGGATGACAGCTCAGGATGGAAAGAATTGGGGCTGGCGCTCGGTTTGGAGAGACGTGGTCAGAAATTAAGCTATGTCAACCCAGGGGTTGAGGCCTGGAGCAAATCAGGGCTCGTGTAACTCTTGACCCTGAGCGCTGCTGTAAAACCCATCGTATGATTTCTTCCTCTTTGTCTCTTGCTCAATGTTGGAGGCTGAAGCCAGAAACTGATACATTCCAGGACTACAGGAAGATGTGTGAGCAGTGCTGGTGGACATGCATGAAATATGCATTGTATATGTGTGTGTGTGTGTGTGTGTGTGTGTGTGTGTGTGTGTGTGTGTGTGTGTGTGTGTGTGTGCGTGCGTGCGTGCGTGTGTGTGTGTGTGTGTGTGTGCGTGCGTGCGTGCACATGTCTGTCCGCCTCACCTCTTGGCTTGCCAGCGTGAGAATACGGTCCAAATCCTCCACCAGCTGCTTGAATGTAGGCCTCTGTGAAGAGATTGCGTGCCAACAGTCTTTCATCATCATATACCTGGGAATCGGAAAAAAAAAAAAGAGAGAGAGAGAGAGAGAGAGAGAGAGAGAGAGAGAGAGAGAGAGAAAACAAATGAATGTTAACAGCTGACATCACGCGCCATCACATAACAGCTAGACCCAAAACCATGACGCGTAATACAATCTAATAGAAACTACACTACAATACTACATTACAGGGTGTAACACGTAACTAGTGACTTACAAAACAATTTCGAGTGAAGTAATGTCACATGTCTTAAAACTGCCAAGAATTTTTTTATATATATATATATGTATATAATTTCTGGTAATAAAACACTTCGTACAGTTACAGTTATGACACAAGGAAAGTACATTTCTTTAAGGTTATTTTTCAAAGTGAACTGAGAACCAAACTGCATCGCTATCATGTGTCAGTGATTATGAGTTGACAATTGAAAGACAGGAATTAAATCTAAGACGGAAAAAGAAATTCAATCTGCCTGAGAAATCGGTTTTATATAATGTAGTGCGGGATAAGAAGCTGAATAAAAAAGGACATCAAACAGACAGAGCACAAACAAGCAAAGAGCAGCAAGTGGCAATATGATGACCAGGGTACGGTAGCCTGGCTTGACTTTGAGATATTTTTTATTAGAGAAACAATTTCACTATCTGTCTTACTATCATTGCAACACAATGACATGACATTAGGATTTAAACCCAAAGTGGGCAAGGTCTAAACATTAAAGATTTTTTTTTTCTTTTAATGAACCCTACATCTCTGTCCCGGGGAACACTGGGAAACTATAGAATTAAACCCAGAGCTGGAAATGCAAGCAGTGTCAGCATGGTCTATGAAGTTTAGTTCTGAAAGTTCCTCAACCTCAGCTACATCATTCAAGTTTAGGACTGTTCTCAACTTTTGACTTTTAATTCTGCTTTCGCCATAATTCATTTATGTTGCTGTAACTGCCTATGATATTTTGTAATAACTTTAGTTAGCTAAATCTAATTCAAACCACCATACCTGACCAGACAGCTACTAAGGATGAACGAATAAAGATAATACATTCAAGTGAAAGACAGTTTACCTCCAGTTCACATCTATTCAGAACGATTCGGACTCTGATTTGCATTAATCTGTCATGCTTAACAACATCCTGTATATGGCAGTAACTCACATTGGATTAGTATTAAATGAGCTACTTACATTCACAGCACTGGTGAAAAACATACAGTTTGCAATAATAAATATATTATCTAGCTAGCTTAGAGTCTATTAACGAGATTTTTACTAACTTGCATACACGTATCATGTTCACATTTAAAGAACATGTTGCCTGTAGAGGTTTATTCAAAGATTTACTAGTTGAGAATAAGATTAATAACATAAGGGTTAGTAATGCTAATTTCTATAATCATTGCTATTGGTATGCTATCATAAAATATAAACTGTCGCGTAGGACATGGACATGACTTACAGGTCGTTGGTGCAGTTGGCTGGTTTGTCCATACGATGTCCCTCCTTTAGGAGTTTGAAGAGCTCTTCCACAGGAATTCCGGGGTACGGCGAGCCCCCCAATGTGAAGATCTCCCACATGAGCACGCCGAACGACCATCTGACAAACAAACCACGTCGACAGAATTATTAACATGAACTTATTCATGCAGTATCTTATCAAGTCAGGTATTAAGTCTAGTCTTAGTTTTGCACTCTGGCCATTAGTGTGAAACGTAGCGAACTTTCAATTTCTGCAAAATCAGTTGATAAATACCTTATTCTCCTCACTCTTTAACAGAACTAAGAAAGATTTAATCCTAAACATTGTTTTAAAGCACTTAAATAAACACTATGCGAGCTGGTTACTTCAGTTGTGACAGAAACTCCATATCTCAGCAACCGGACATGATAATAGTAATAAACGTCAGAGCGTATTGAACCAGGAATCTGTAAATATGCCTAACAAAAAATCACTGGTTTGATGTGACGGGTCACACATATTCCATGACTTTTGCACAAACAGATCACATCATGAAGTCTTATTAATTAAGCAAGCAGACCTACATTTACAATGTTAACTGTGTTGAACAATGAACAAAGAGAGTTAAGATGCATTACATATTATAGAAACCGACTGCAGCTCTCAGCTGCATGAACCTAAACGTGAAACAAAACGCACTTCACTCTCTGCGTCACTGACAAATACTGATCCATTCATGTCATTGAGGAACTGCGAATTTTACGAACGTTAGGCAGCACTAACAAAGCAAAGACTGTAGGAGACTAAATGCAGTCTTTCTCCTGGGAGTTCCAACCCATGAGACCATGCCTGCAGCAAGTGGACACCGGCCTTAAGGGGACTAAAAGCTGGCCTTTGTCCTTGTTGATCGCCACAATGACACACACTGTTTGAGCCAAAACAAACAACAGTTTAGACCAACAGGAAACAAACCTCTGTAAAGCAGGAAGAGCACGGAAGGCATTTCTTTCTTTGTGTTACATCATCTTGGGATATAAATAGAAATATTGAAATCTAGATAATGTCACGATGAGGAAATGCTGTTGCAACTTATCAACATACCAACAAAATAGCCAATGCTAATTCGAAAGCAGCTAGCCTTATCGTGCACCCAGGTTAAGAAAAGCATACTGCAGCTACTTAGGGAAACATGCTTAATAATCAGCTCACAACATCTCCAAGTGTACTGAACACACAGCTAACATGGATACGAGGAGAGTACAGGTGACCTCGACACAAAGAAGCTCTCTGATTTCGTTGACTCCCGCGACCGGGCTTTTGTTTACATCCCTATCCACTTTGTTTGTCTTCTCTTTTATCAAATGGTGTATCTTTTCACACATGTGGCTATCCATCAGCATCACTTTGTAAGCAAGAGCTAACCTCTGTGTGATCAATCAGATGAACTCGTCGGAGGGGAACCCGTTCCAAAAGGTCACAAAAGCCTTTTGAACCTTCATGTGTTTAAATACTATACGAGACCATTTGTAACTATTCTGCAATCATTCCAGAGTGAACGTACACTCATATGCATTTTTAATTATAGTGGTAAAAATGCATTTTTTTTTTTTCGGAAATAAACAGGCGTCCTTTCTGGAAAATCATTCAAGTTTGTGTTTCACATACACACACTATCAGTTCCGGCAACCTCAGCAGGTTTGCTAACGCCCAGGAAATACGGCTACTCAACAGATCAACCAGTTTGTTTTTTGTTTATTTTTTGTATTTGTGCATTAATGTAATCTGATGTCATGGCCCTGGCTGCATGCTTCACAGGCTAATAAGGCAGCCAATTATAGCAGAGAATGATGACGCGTAATTAGTAATGGAAGCAACAGAAAAGCTGATAACAAGGGCGACATTCCTCTCAAATCTGGCTTGATTGGCCGAGACACACACACACACACACACACACACACACACACACAGCTTTCTCTGCTGCACATAATAATCCATTAAATGCAAACTCACGGTCCAGTGAACATGAATGCAAGAACAAACTCCAAACACCAGCCCACACACTTCACACATCACACTAACACACAGACGTGAACTTTTTTTCCTCGAACACGTCATGCTCTTTTAATGGCCATATGCTATCTGCGCCTGCGATCCAAATCTCTTCCATCACCTGTCTCAGTCTGAGAGAAAAAGAAAGTGTTCAATCAGCAGAATTATATCATCCCTTGAACAACAACAAAAAAGTTTTTTTTTCTTTCTTTCTTTTTTTCCAAAGAGAGAGAGGAGGGAGGTGTGGGTTACTTCCGTGAGGGCCTCGGTGAGGTGAGAGCTCAGCCTGTCTGAGGAGCTTTGAAGCCGGCCAGATTAGTAACACAGCATTGGCCTCAAGTCGAGCGTAAAATCTTTTTTTTTTTTTTTTTTTTTTGCCGCAGCACCGGCCCTGAACGCTCTGCTTCTTTCTCCTTTTGACAAAAAACCTGCACCAAAATGCAAAGTGAAAATTCTTATTTCGCTAGCACACCGAGTTAACACGCCTTGTAGCCTGAAGCAGATTCCCTCCTGCAGTCTGAACTCTCTCTCGACGCTGACGTGGAGCATTGTCTTACGCTCTTCTATTGTGTTGAACCTCCTCCTCGTGTAGTGTGACTTGTGAAAACTCTTACAGCATTAAATAGTACTCATCGTATTAAACCAGCTACTTACACGTCGCTCTGGTGTGTGTATACGCGGTCGAAAAGCGCCTCGGGAGCCATCCACTTCACCGGCAAGCGACCCTGTGAACACACCCAGAGACAAACTTTATGGTCAAGAGGTCAAAACGAGTGACACGAAGCATTCGCATCTAAAATGTCCCCAGGGATTTTTTTTTTTTTTACACAAAGCGAGATCGTCCTGCTCCAGTGCTCTCGCAGTGCTGAGCAGGAAGGAGTTTTATTACAACCCAAGCAGGAATGTCTTAATAGGTTCCTAAGATTAGTAACAAGCATTCATATCGTAAAGGGATTCACAGATTCACATATTTGGTCCAAATGTTGATACAGTAGCTCTGTGGAGTAGCGAAGAGTGGACCGTCTGGCTAATTTTAAGTATGCAGCGCTCACACTTAGATAGTCTTGCCAAAGGCTTGTTTTTAATTTTGCTGGGTGTCGGCCAGCTAGACAGTGTGGAACCAGACTAATACGAGATGCATCTATCAGGCTTGTGATAATAGATCAGTCTGAATTCACAGATTAAAAACAGTAGCATTGGTTTTAGAATCCGAACCTCTAGGAAGTGGCGTGTTTATGGAGGTCTAAGATGGCTGGTTATCAGGAAATTCTACTACTACTGATTCGAACTATTTACAGACGCTCGGAGATTAGATCTTGTGAGGTGTTGTGATACGAGTCCACCAGGGGCAATCTTAGAAATCTTCAATCTTACGGAAAAACTAAAGACTTTTTTTTTGTTCCTGACTCGTTAACTTGTAATCGCATTAAAAAGTATTAAAACGTTTAAGTCAAATAAGGCAGTTTAGTGTAGGTGTAAGCCAGGCTAAAGACGTGTGAATAGCACTGCAAGAGAGAGATTAGTATAATGGTGGGAAACGGCAGGAAAGCTGGCCTAATGTGTTTAAGTTTATGGCTAATGCGCAAATCCCCTCCCCTTTGCTTTCTCATAGCCTGTTTAGAGACAACAGGGCTTCGGGAAAAAGAGAGGGAGAGCGAAAGCGAGCGCAAGAGCGAGCTACGGCGCTCGAATGAGTGAGGAACACTATAGTCACTTCACGTGCTCGCTTCCTGGGAATCTGCAAATCCTGCCAAGTCAGAGGAAGAGAAAAAGCACGGAGAGAAAAGGAACACAAAATAGATGGAAAAGTAGGAGAAAGAGGAGAGCGCTACAAAGGAAGGATGTGAGCATAAATTAGCATGTTGCTGCTAAAGGATGTATTTGGGTTAGGTAAGAAAGAAAAGAAAAAAGAAAGTAGTTCAAAAACACAAAGTGTGAAAACTTACATTGGTGGTCTTTTTATAGTAATCGATGTTGTGGACGTCCCTGGCCAAGCCGAAGTCTGCGATCTTCATCACGTTGCTCTCTGTGACCAACACGTTTCTGGCAGCTAGGTCTCTGTGTATACACTGACGTGGAGACGAAGAGGAAGAGACAGTGAAGAAATGTATTTTGGAAACATTCAAACTACAGAATTTTGGACAAACCTGGCTCTGTGTGTGTGTGTGTGTGTGTGTGTGTGTGTGTGTGTGTGTGTGTGTGTGTGTGTGTGTGTGTGTAACATATGAAAATTTTTTTAATGAAGACATGAGTGTAATGAGGGAGTTGCAGGTGGAGCTGTGATGATGTTTTGGGCAAAGGAGGAGAAATATTCCTGTACTGTGCAATTTTAAAGCAAATAACTGAAATCAGGGATTTGACCTGATTAAGCCTAATGACAGTATAAGTGTGTGTGTGCATGTATTTTACATCTATCTACCTTCTGAGAGGCTAAATACTCCATGCCGCGGGCCACTTGATATGTGCACGAAACCAGATCTTTAAAGGTGAGGGGTTCTTCAGAAACGCGCGCGATGTCATACGAGTACTCCATCCCTGGTGGTCGCCTGGCCCTCAGGTACTCCCTCAGGTTCCCTTTGGATGCGTACTCCACTATCACGTAAAGTGGACCTGAGGGACATTAAAGAGGGCGAGGATTAAAGTCACGTTCAGCGTCACAACCGGAGCGTTGGTGAAAGCCGCTACGAGGCGCTCACCGTCTTGCGTACACGCTCCCAGCAAGTTGATGATGTTTTTGTGCCGGCCAATCATCTTCATCATCTCCATCTCTGACACCAGGTCCGAGAGGTCCTTTTCCGTCGCGTCGTCTGGAAAAGACACGGACGTACAAATGAGGCAGGAAATAAATCAGAGTACAGAGCTGAAACAGGAAGTGGTAACAATGTAGAAGTATGAGATAAGTAGGAAAGTGCAGGAATTGTTCATGTACACACTTTGGTGTGTTCAGGATTTTGTGCACAATTTAGGAACCAGAATGGCCTGGACTGCATGACTATTGACTACAGCACTATAGGATTACACCACGTGACGTGCTACGCGGCTATCCTTTCACTACCTCCGAATTAAAACGGCTTCATTCGACTTAGAGTAATAACATTAAGGACAGTCGCCTTTTCATTATCATGCCTCTGATCAGCGCTGCACCTCAGACACACATACGTGGCAGACATTCCTCTCTCATTTGTTTCTCTCCCATTGCTTGTTTTTTTTTTTTTTTTTTTTGAGCTTATGTTTATTTCTTGAATCAGGACCACAAGCTTTACAGAATGAATTTGTCATAAGATATTGTTATCATAAGTCTGCTGGTTTAAGAGTCCTTCTTTGTAGCCATTTTTTCTGAAGGTCACGGGGTCACCCCCAACCCCCTCCCCCAGTAGGTTTAAGATGTCTTTTTAAACCCATGGCCCCTTCCCGACTCCTCTGTCTCTGTGTGTGTGTGTGTGTGTGTGTGTGTGTGTGTGTGTGTGTGTGTGTGTGTGTGTGTGTGTGTGTGTGTGTGTGTGTGCAGGTGAAGAGACAAGCTGCTACAGCTGGCTGAGAGTGAAGCAGCTATGCGGCCTGCTGACCTGAGAATCATTCAGCACCAGCAAATAACCTTTAAGCAGCCTCTTTCTCCTCTCAGCCCCATACCAGCTACTCTACCTCCTCCTCCTCCTCCTTCTCCCACACTCTCACTCTTTTCCCCCTCCTATCTGCCTTAATGAACATACACTCTTTTCTACGAAATCAGCTCTTTAGTCATTTGAGTCACATATTACCTTTTCTTTTAATCATACATGCTTTAAAATTTTTACCAGACATACTCCTCTAACCAATATCTCAGAAATGAGAGAATGTTTAGAAGTACAGTTAGAGCAGCAAGTCAAGGTAAGTCAAGGACTCAGGTTGTGAAACTGAAGAGGTTTTTTTCCTCATTTGCCAAGCCCCGCCCACAGGCATGTGTGTCCGCCATGTCACGTCAGCTGAATACATCTTTTGGAAATCGCTATCTACCCTCTTTCACATTCATGAGCTCTCAAGACCACAATTGGCCAGTGTTTCTGTGACTGACAGGGGAGACAATAACACCATCCCTCCCACCCAATGTAGCTCCCAGTGGCATCATCAGGATCGACACTCGCAATTCCCAGGTGACGACGTCCAAATCTGAAGAACCGATGAACTGAGTTCAAACTAATACAGCTCCAGTCACTTTGACTTTCCTACAGCAGATAATGTTCTCATGTTCCTGTTACATCATGATCCAAGCATGCACTTACCTTTCAACATCTTGACTGCTACGGTAACGGCTTCTTTAGGTTTGTCCTTATCAATGCCCAGCGCTTCTGCCATCACCACCTGGCCGAAACAGCCTTCGCCTAGTGGCTTGCCCAGCGTCAGCCTGCAGGAAAGCGCAGTAGAAAAGGTTATGTGTG
Organism: Clarias fuscus; assembly: GCA_030347435.1. NCBI lineage: Eukaryota > Metazoa > Chordata > Actinopteri > Siluriformes > Clariidae > Clarias > Clarias fuscus. Next base: position 30,493,042 of record CM059211.1, on the reverse strand, counting down.
ATGATTTGATCTAGCTCTATTACAACACAATAAAAGAGAGAGATGAGTCAATCAAAGCACACTTGTTTTTCCACCTGGGCTTACTGAAATCAAAATTTAAAAGCTAAAATGGAACCAAGAGTAACAGCAATGACAGCAAAAGATAACAGTTACTGTTTACACATCACTATCGCACCGTAGTAGTGTTTACCCAATTCAGAGATGTTAAGTGGGTGCCCTTTGTCATCGCTGGCAAAGCATGCATTTGGTATTCACCGGAGGAAAAGCAGAGCTCAAACTCCAATGTTATACTTGATCTTATAACTTATCCTCTTATCATTTATTTGTTAAGCGAAGATTTGTTTTAAAAATGACCCCGGGACACCCACAGCTCTCGGACTGTCCACTTTATATCATTCTCACTGCCGTCACCGTGACTTTACGACCTCACACCGCTCCGCCCCCAACACCCACAGCCCTGAGCGCTTTGGGTTGAGTTTTGATTGACAGGTGCATGCTCCGCCTCCGCCTCCCTGTGTAAACAGAGCGTAACACAATCGCCCTTCTGTGCCTCTCAAAGGCCGCCTGTGTCTGGCCCGAGTCTGCCGCAGATAATCAATGTTATGTTTTCCAGATAATCGATGTTATGTTTTTTTTTTTTTTTTCCCGCTATGCTAAATGTTAACATTCCACACTGGGACGGCGAGACAGAGCGGACCACAAAGACTTTATATAATGTAATTTATGTGCAGTGCGTTGATAACTAATCGAAAATAAATATGAAGAAGAAAAAACGTTCATTCGAAAAGTTTCATTAAAATTCTTTGGGGGGAAAAAAATGGCTTTGGGCAGGACTAGTGCTCGTACTTACATACAGGGGTTTCCCCTTGACTTGGAAAGCACGAAGGAAAGAAAGTGTTCCTCATAGCGCTCCGCAGTCATAGTGCATGCTTGCTGTCCGCTGAGAGCTAAACAGCTTATTATTCACAATGTGTAGTGACAAACCACTTTTTACTGGCTTGTTTTCCCTCCTATCACCTTGCTAAATAAAGACCTGGCTGTAAGACTACGTTTAAAAAAAAAAAAAAAAAAAACATTATGCTCTTGCTTTCCTCTCCGTTCGCTGACAATCGAGCTTCCAGCTGCTTTTCCATACAGCTACTAATCTAATAGCCGAGTCTGGCATGAGCTACACATTTCTTTATGGCTAATCAAAGCTAATCAACAGCAGAGACAAAGCAGACCTCAATATCTATAATCCCAGCAAAGAATAAAAAATAAATTAAATAAAATACTAAGAGCAGGTCAGTCCTAGAATAATGGACCAATCCCAGACGAGGGCTTGAATAGTAGGCTGAATGAAAAATTGTTTGTTACAGCAACGTAAATCATTAGATATAATGAGAGCTAGACATCGTAATGAGGTGGTCCGATAATGGTGTATAAAGTCTGAATAAATAACGATGATATTTCACTTAGCAACCCGCTTAATGCTTTTCAAGCGCTGTAACTGATGTGTATATGAGCGGTTGCATATGACATAATATTTTGTTACAAATTAAACAAGCTCACGCGAAACTAATACACAGACGGGGACTACTCACTTGTCCCTGGAGAATTCCCAGCGAGGATCTTCAGGGAGCTCATACTCAGGGATCATGTGCTCGTGCTCGGAGCTCCTGCGCGTCGTGATCCTGACCAGCGGCGTACTGGAGCTCATGGAAGAGCTCGAGTCGGCTGAAACCTGCAGGGAGAAGAAGGAATGGCTGATCACCTGAGCTTTGAGCACCAAGTAAACACGCAGAAACCCCATCTAATATTGCTGTGTGTGTGTGTGTGTGTGTGTGTGTGTGTGTGTGTGTGCGTTTACGTGATTTAGCATTGTAATTTAATCGTTTTTTAGTGCTGTTGGTTCTTATGTTGCTGAACGATGCATGAACAAATCCACTAGTTGATCTGATTATTATTTTTAGTAGTAACAGAAGAGTAGTCATGCCTAAAACGCACATGTCAAAGTGTTCACCTGAAAACGTTGTTGTTTAACTCTCATAATTAACAATTACATGCAGCACTGTTCTAAGGTCGACTTCAGGGAAAACGCTTACCTTTACTCACCATCGAGGCTGGAGGTCTTCAGCAAGAAAGGCTGTTGCTGTTTCATTTGCCCAGGTCAAATGAAACTTAATTAATTTATTAACATGTACAAATGAGAAAAACGCACAGATTCATGCCTTTTCTTATTCAAGTTTTTTTTTTCTTAAAGTACATTTACTGCTACACCAGTACTAATCCCAACTGAAACTTTTACCTTTAAATTACACCAAATGACAAACAACAATAAGAATGTACACTATACAGTATGCAATGTCTAACACTCATATACTCAATACTCCAAATTGAATAATTCTAAAGCTAGAAAATCTCTACTTTATGTTCAAGTGTGTGTGTGTGTGTGTGTGTGTGTGTTGTGTATTAGGGGTTCTGGAACTCTTTATCTACTTTCTGTTACCTGGCGACGCAGTGGGATCTGTTTGGTCAGCTTGTGGACGGCGGGCTGGCCCCCGAAATCAGGCTTCTTGATCGACGTCCGCATTCTGCAGACGACTACGATGACCACCATGCAGGCGATGAGGAACACTCCGATGCAGTAGATGGCGATCTCTACGTAGTCCGGAGGATATTCAGGCTCTGGGATGTCTGTCTCAGCTGAAGCAGTGTCAACCAAGAAGAGACAGTTATACAATCAGATCAACAATCACTCCGACTGTAGAAGGCGTTTTCTCTTTCTACAGCGCGGCTGTTTTTGGCCAGGATGTCTTGTCCAAGCACTAGATACACTGACACGCACAATGTCAAAGCCAACATGGTGTAAAACATAACGAGCACATTCAAGGCATAATACACACTTAAGATGATGAATTGGCTCTGATAATTGACTTTCTTAGAAATACATTTCTGAGAAAGATATTAGTGTTTTCAGATTGAGATATTAGATTTTCTGAATTAAACAGCAATTATCAGAGCCTGAGGAAAACATAATTGGAGTGTGACACACATGCATGTCCATACACACTGCTAAAGCATGCAACCAGGAAGATAGTAAGCGATGAAGAAAGTAGAACGGAGAGAGTGGTAGTCACTCTGGCTGGACAATAATCATCAGGTAATTATTTTTCTATAGTAGTAATAAGATCCTAAGGTGCCGAGTGTCGCCCACTCTTCTCCGACCACTGCTTTCACATACAATCCAACAATGTGAGGAGAGACAAATAGAGAAGCTGTTGTAGAGAGGTGTATACCTGGAAGAACCGTCAACCAAGCAGAGTGATAGGAGATCCCAATAGAGTTACCCGCCAAACACGTATATTCACCAGCTTCCTTGAAAGTTACGTTGGGCAGGAAGAGGACCTCAATTTCTTTATCCGTGGTGTTTACACCTGCCGTCTGAGAGAGGGAAAAGAAGGAGGCAGAAGAGAGGAACCAAGAGGAAGCCAAAGAGACAATGAGGAGGGAGGGGCGTAATGGAGTGGAGAGAGTGGGGAAGAAAGGAGAGAAGGAATGAAACAAATCAGACCCAAAATACCAAGAGAGGAGTAGAACTAGGAAATGGTTCTTGTTAAAAACAAATCATCTACTCATGATCTTTGTCGTAGATGAACCTTGAGTTAGGGAGAAGGATATACTCAAAAGATGCACCAGGAAAAGGTGACCTTTTTTGTCCAGAAAAAGGACGAAGAAGGGCTGGGGGTGGAAGAAGATGGCCCAACAATAAACAATTGGCTCACAAGTCCTTTAGAAAACATGCAGCCAAGGAGAACCATGGAGAACAAGCTCAGAAAAAGGGTGGGAGAAAAACAAATGATATGAAACGTAGGATGTGAGGGAAGAAAAAAGGTAAGAAGAGAGGAAATGAAAATAGCAATAAAACAGTTGAAATTTAAGAAGTAGATAAGGAAAATCTTGTTTCCATGGCCTCTTGTAGGACAGTTAGGGTCACCTTGCCCAAAAATAACACAAAACACACTGAAATGCTCCAGGAAAGGTCCCAGGATCACCACGCACCATGAGGAGACCAAAAACAAAAAACCCAAAACACCAAAAGGGGAAGTCGACAAGGAGGGGTAAAATTTGGCATGGCTAGACTTTTTTACCTGGTAGCACAGTGAGCCAACCTGACTGGTTGACCCGCCCAATGTAATTGGAGACATGGCACGTGTATTGACCCGCATTTTCCTCCGTTACGTTGTGGAGGGTGAGCACTTCCACGTCGGTGCTGTTTATGCCTGAGCTCTATTGGGTGTAGCCAAAGTGGTAGTAGCACAGGGGCAAAAAACACATAGAGCAGCCTGTTAAAACCTCTTGATCTTCTTGGTTAAATAATGTGTGTTGATATGGGGAAAGAAAGCGAAGGTTCCCACCACCAGAACAAAAATGTTTTTGTAGCTATCTGTATACATAATAGTGTAGTTACAGTAATGTAATGAACTGACAAGTCCTTGTTGGCATCACAAAGACTTTTTTAGGTCTAAAAAAATACCCTGAATACAGGTGGCACCATAATGCCCATACCTACAGCAAATAGTTTCATAAAAAGGCAAAAAAATAAAGGTTTTTGTAAGAAACCATGGACGATAAAAAAAACTAAGAGTGGAGTACATTCGATCGATCGCCAGGCGTCCGCTGCTTTGCACCCTGAACCAAATCCATGCTAACAGGACGTACCTTGAGGACACGGACATAAGGGTCTCCATTGGGAGCGTAGCGACTGCCGTTCTTCGTGATGTGATGTAGCCACTGGATGTGAGGCTGGGCGTCACTGTACACCTTACACACAAAGCGAGCATCCTCTCCCACATGCGCCGTAACGTTGGCTGGCAGACCTGCCTGGAGAATGGGCCGGTGTGGAGAACGTTCTGACAGAAATGAGGAAATGCTGAGATTAGTGGTTGGATTCATTTTTCCTTCATTTTAACAACACATAACATTAGCCACTATAATATATAATATTATATATATAATAATCCTAAATCACGCAGCAGGCTTTTAGAGCCTGCAGTTGCGTAACATTCCCATTACAAGAAGGTGTGAATAAATGTCCCATGGCTCAGAGCAGTTCCTGGCACCGGTCCTGCTCTGCTATCAGCATGCCGTTAAGATTCCTCCGCACAAAACGAAAAAGCCAGGACTTTATCTCTGGCGATAAGGGCAAAACAAAAACCAGCACCCAGAGCGTAAAAGAAAGTAAGAGCTTTGAAGCTGCGTTGTGTGTGAGTATGTGCGTGCGTGTAGGACTGTCTTGGTGTCGTGTGGCATCCACATGCCAGTTGGAGAAAATCTCTAAGGTGCTCTATTGCGTTCACTCTCAATCAACCCTCTACGCCACACTGCTTATAAAGCACTTGAGCACTTTTTTTGCAGTCTGCATTTTTTAACCTGGTTTGAATAACATCTACAGTCTTTAGTAGGCTTTGGATAGCTTCTATGAAGCTTCTTTACAGGGCAAAAGCTCAGAGCGTTAATATGTCGCTGTGGTGTTGGTGAAGGGTTACTGATGGCGTATGTGTTTGGGGGATGATAATGGGATTGAGGATGGAGCAGTGGAGACAGAAGAAAAGCCAACAAAAGAGAGTAAAAAGAGAGGGAAAGAATAAGAAAAAAAAGAGGGGGATGGGGTCAGAAAAGGAAAAGGCTAAAGGGCTCTCAGCAGATGGGGAGTGAAAAGAAAGATGAGGTTAAACAGAGAATGAGGGGAAGAAAATTTGTGGGGGGCCCAGCGCACTTTTTTACCACTCATCTGTTGGTGTTTCAGACTCTGTCTGCCCTTTTTCATTTGACAAGAAGCGAATCTGACCTGCACAACTGGCTGGAACACAACCAACACACATTTTTATACTGGTTATTTTTATAGTCACTGGTAGACTAGAAAGAAATGCCATCGTTCACACAAATCCTTCTCTCTTCGGTTCACACAGTCGCACTCACACTCTAATTACATCTTTGACTGTAAATAAGTAGAGAAAGCCTTTAGGTTGTGCCAGTGCGCAGTGGAATTTGATGCTCCACCCTAGGCACTGAAAATGGAAATGGTGAGCATGCGTTAGCTGGTGTGTGTGTGTGTGTTGGTCTGCAGCAGAGAAATCCTGAAACAGAACCTAAATTTTCTCTAGAACCTACGCCATTACCGCAATTTCACAATAGTAAATGCTGCTTCCCTAAAAATCCACACCACACTGTTCATCTAAACACCTGCTCTGAATCATTATCTCAAAACCACTAAGTCATTTTTACCCACTCACCCACAGAACACCATCTATCAATTATAGCATCATTCATGCATGCACAGGCCGGCCCAGTGTGTCCAAGCGAGACCACTGAACTCTGCTTAACCCACTAAGTTGGCCCGGAGTGCCTGGGCAGGGTTGGAAAGCGGTCAGCATAATTGGACCAGAGATTGTAAGGGACGGAGCAGATAAAGTGAGTGTCACATAAAGCATAAGTCTTATTCACTTTGTTCTGCACTGGTCTATAAATTATAAAGAACCTATAAAATTTGAAGTACAAAAAGAACTATAGCAAAGAAACAAAAACCTTGTAGATGCTACACTTTTTAAATGCTTTCTTCTTCACCACATTTTCAGCTTTTTTGAAATTTGCCACATCCCATCTACACGATCACACAGTGAAGGCTACAAAATGGTTCATCAGAAATCTTTGCAGAAAGTGCTATCTACACTCTTCCACATATCTGAGCTAACAACTACCAGTGATTGGTTGGGTTTGCTCTGAATATATGTCATAACTTCCACCTATATGAAGACAATACCATGGCCAGTATTGCTCTCATTGACTCCTGGCCATATATGGCTACGGTATTGTCAATATTCAAACCTATTAGCACATGAAAATAGGGTGAATGCGTTTCTGTTGTGCCATTCGAATTCGCCAAATTGCACATCATATATCTGGTATTAGGTTGCATTTTGGGTGATTTGAGTTATAAATATCTCCAGATTCCTGGTTCAATAAGCCAGTGATGGATTGGCACCCTGTCCAGGGATGTACCCCGCCTTGTACCCTAAGTCTCCTGGGATAGGTTCCAGGCCCCTGAATACAGGATAAAGTGAATAGATGAGGAGTGAGTGAGTGAGTGAGTGAGTGTGTGAGTGAGTGAGTGAGTGAGTGAGTGAGTGTGTGAGTGAGTGAGTGGTTCAATAAGCTCCACTGATACCAGGTTTATTACTGCATCATGTCTTGTTCGTGAGATATGGCAGATGTGAGTTTGTTTATGAGGAGAGTCTCAGAAAAAGAATTTTTTTAAAATAGTTTATAGTGAAAAATATGTATGGATTTCTATCACAACTAGAGCAATAAACTTGCATAGTGTTCATAAAAGTGTTTTAAAACAATGTTTATGAGAAAATATTAATTGTGTTAAATGATCAGGAAGATTATATATATTTATCGACCGATTTTTGCCAGAATAAATAATGGCATACTCCTGTTTGATCATTATTTTGTAACTGATTCTATGAAAACAGTTAACACGAGTGAAGTCAGAGCTCTCAGACTTTATGTACAGAATGGGAGTCTGCGTACGGTAGGGGGTTTGCTTATAGGGTACGATGCACTGAGCTTGTGCTCTGGCAGAAGGCCACTATAAACAGATATAATTAGGCTGCTTTGGTTAAATTCGAGAGGCTCCAGTACTTTGGACTCAGTCTGGCTTTGATGTTTCAGCCAGTTCAAGCTCTTACATCACTAGCTCAGACTCAAATTCCACCGAAGACACTCTCTCTGTCTCTGCTTCTCCTTTCTGTCTTTCGTCTTTTATTATTGAGGCACAGAAAATTCGCCAGGGAGGTCAACTTTGTCAGGGTCTGCCCAACTCCTACTGTAATATTATAAATGGATTTCTATTCAAACCAGCCCTTTAAATTTAAGTGAACCCTGGGGAATTAACAGTGGGCTGTTTTCTGACCTCTTATCCGTTCTGCCTCTTCCACAGAGTCCCCTGGTCACAGAATAAAGTGTGCACTCTTTTCCTCACTGTACTGTGCTTTCTCTATATACGTTAATGGGACAAGCTGGAGCATGCTTAAAAACACACACACACACACACACACACACACACACACACACACACACACACACACACACACACACACACATCTTTACAGTCAGCCAGTAAAACAGCAGTAATGCAATTTGAAAGCCTGTTTTTAACGTCTCCAAGAGCAGGGTTTTGAATAGGGACGGTTTATTTGTCTCAGCTTTGGACTGTCAATGAATGGTACTGGTATGGATACTGCTCTATAAAAACACTCCGGAGGTCTACAGACTAGACCTCAAACATACTTGAAATTCTTCAGTGAGCTTGCTTAACCCTTTCGTCTGGGTCGAAATGATCCATTGAAATCTTTTTACAAAAATCTTATACAAATTGTTTAAATCGAGCTAGTTCATGTGTAATGCAATTGTTGTGAATATGATGTAAATGATATCGTCCCTGTCCAATCATCCAGTGTATCTTATTAAAGGATAAACCCAGAATGATCTTCTTGCAGGGTAATCTTTATAATAATATATAATATAATATATAATAATTATATTAATAATATAATAATAATATATAATATAATAATCGAGATGTGATCTTCAACCAAGTTTGTTCTATTCTGCTAGAAAATTCTGAACTGAATTGTTTTAGTTTAAACCTCTTTCATTATTTTCATGTTGGTTAACAGTTTCATGCATCGCCCATAATGCCAATCAGGTAGATCTTTTGCTCTTTGGTTTTAAAAGTTATTAATAAAACCATTATCCCATACGTTTTTTTTTTAAACTATGTTACAATAGCAAGGCAAATCAAGATTGAAAGCAGATTGAATGAAAGTAGAATGACTTGTAGAAGAAAAATTCGAACCAGTCCATAAAGAAAAAATGCAATGGAAGGACAATGTGCTAAAATGTGCATGACACCCTTTCTCCAGTGGAAACGATGGATAACATCTCAACGCAGACGTATTTTAATTCCAGGTGTGAACAGCTAAGCGTCCTGGTTGCCCACATGTGATCCGATCACTCAGGACGCATGTTAATGCCAGGTATGAGCAAATCCTGAGATGGTAGCACTGAGAGCCAGCCGCTAACTTATCAGAGCAATAAAAAAAAAATCACAAATAATTCAATATACATCTTTCAGGTAGTTTTTCTTTAATGCATGAATTGCTTTATTTTACAGCCAACAATGTGCCCACAGACTCGCTGACACACACACGTTCACCGCTACACCTGCCCGTGACTGAATCTCCATTTCTCAATTTCCTTTTTTGGCAGTTGGCATGAGTGTAACAACATTCCCTTCTCTGAGACGCAGTCCACCTGCACCTGCCTGACCCACACTTAAGCAGAGCGCACCTGTATAATAATCTTCAGAAAGAGGAACACACAGTCACACACGCGTACTTACCAACTACGTCTAGTGTGTAGGTGTGGTTTATCGAGCCGTATTCGTTCTCCACCACACAGGTGTAGTTGCCTTTATCAGAAGGAACCACGCTCTCCATGATCAAAGTCCAGTGCTGGTGTCGGACCTGCACAAGAAAACAAAAATCACTACTCAGTACTTACTAATGTCTAAGTCTTCTACAGCATTCTTGTTATACTACTTGATTGGTAATAAGTTCAATCACTCCCAGTACTTGGAATGCTTAGTCATTAGCGGTGCCCTAAACTCAGTAGGCGGTATGCGCTCAGTATTTATTCAGAGCTAATCCCATTCACCCAGTACTGGAATCTTCACATCAGTATTTTGTTTTATAGACTTAAACTACAACATATTTCAACAAGTATTGCATATATAAAATAAACATTCCTAACAGTATTAATGAAACTTCAGAAGGAGGCAAATTAAGGAGTGTTGGGGGGGGGCAAGACTTCTCTCCAAGCCTGCAAGTGAGGTGAGCTTTCCAGCCAAGAGCATCATGGGAAAAGCAATAGCGGCACGCTGACAGACAGCTCAGAGCGTGAACCCCCACCTTAGGAATGCGACTCCCGTGACTGCAGACCACGCTCTAAATCCAACCTGCATCCCGTTCGTTCTTTCCTACTCTCGCTTTCAGGACCAGAATCTTTGCTAAACTTTATCCTCTCCTCACAGAAAATGGAGTACTGATGAAACGGATATCATTGATATTAAAAAGAGATTTTTTTTTTCTGAAACATTTATCTGTTAATAAATAGATAAAAACACAGATAAAATCCCACTCCTTGTGATGCAGGATGTGTTTGTGCGGTTAAGCTAAAGGAACATCAAAGTCCTGAAAAGTCTTAAAGAGGAATAAGATCATCTCGTGCTGCTTGGTTTTTCCATGACTATAACCAGCAGGCAAATGAGGAAAGTCTGAGGCATATTTCTTCGACTCACACTGCTGTGAAGTTTTAGTATGGTGCACTACCTAACGTTAAGTGAATTTCAATTTCCAATTCAACACAAGTCAGAATAAATGCATGTACAGATATGGCGACTTCAATGCGAAATCTATGCATCTTAGCCCAGCAAGCAGAAATGAGCGCTGGTTGAGGTACACTGGCCCACAAGAAGTTCCAGTTAAGTCTATTAAACATTAACCCAAGGGTCGAGTCGGGGACAGATACCAGAACAGTGCATTTGACTGTTTGTTAATAGCAGTGGCCTCACCTTGGGAACATTCAGAGCAATGTTTAGTTTAGTAGCAAATCGCCTTACTAGCATTTCAACACTGGTTTCTTATCAACAAAGATTTTCCCGGGCTCACTTTCTGAAACGTTTTAATTATGCTTGTGAAGTGGAGCATACTGTACCTGTGCTTTGGAAGAGTGAAAGAGATGAAATACCATTAATAGCATTGAAAATCAATTGTGTTGTTGTGATTGTTGTTATCGCTAGTATTAGCAGCCTTTATATACTGTAAGTAATAGTCTTACCCTATAGCCACCCATGCGGTCCTCTGGCCGGAACGGTCTGCCATTTTTGAGCCAGTGTAGCGTCGGCATTGGATTCCCCCCCGCTGCACATCGGAACTTCACCGTGTTGGCTGCTGGTACTGCATGGAGCTTTTTCTCCATTTTTTCTGGTGACGTCCAGTGTGGAGGTCCTAAAAGCACAACAAAAGGAACTGTTACAATCACTGGCTAGCACTGCTCATTGAAACATTGAAACATTAGGAATATGCTGCATTCATGTAGATATCCACCGTAACCCAAAATGCCTTTTTTGTTTTCAGGTCTTCCAGATATCCAAGTATATCCTTCCAATACATTCAACGAATGATATGCATTCTATACATGATATTAGATTGACAATCTACAACAACTATCCATATTTAGAAAAACTACAACTATATTACATTACACAACATGCTAATGTAATCCATCCATTGTCTTTATGTTTTTTCCTATGTAGGACTGGTGGGGGGCTTACGGCACAAGCCAACCCACACACTCACACATATATTATGGGCTAGTTGGGAATGCCAGTCAGCCATAGGTTTTTTGACTATGGAAAACCCACGAAACACACAGAGAACATACAAATTCTGACAGAGACTGGGTTTTGAGTATCCAGTCATCCAAACCCATCGTGCCACCACTGGTATAATTTAACATTTCAAAAACACAGTATTGCAGAATCATTTAAGCCCCGTATTCAGCTTATTGTGAATATCTCAGTATAATTTACTGCAACTCTATGGGGCAGTGGTGGCCCAGGCAGTAGAGGTTCTGGGTTGCTGATCGAATGATCAGAGATTTGACTACCACCATGTCACCACCTGTTGCCACAAGACCTTTAAACCAAAGCCCCATGCAACCCAGCCACTGCACAGGGTGCTGGTCCCAAGCCCAGCTAGTAAATGGGAAGGTTGCAACAGGAAGGGCATCCAGCACAAAACCAGATCAAACGATCCGATGTGGCAATCCCTAAGATTAAAGGGACAAAGCCCAAGAAAAATAAAACTCTATAAGAAATGTGATTTTGCAAATGCTCTCTGAGCAAGTCACTATACTCAACAGTCGATAAAAGACACAGAAACCTCGTATGCTGAACTTCATTTTGTTCATTTCTACAAGCTTGGCGGAAGCCCCGGAAAGCAAAGGCCAAAGCTGAGAGGAAGAAGAAGCCAACTCCAAACTGTTATTCACACTCCCGTATCAACTTAACAACAAGGTCCATTGTAGCAAGCGTCAGCATATCAATTCACTCCAAATGACTTAAATAAAACCATATTTTCTTTCCCACTAGAACACGATATTTAGAGAAAGAAGAGGGGAAAAAAACCCCAGAGGAGATGAACGGTTTACGAAAGGGAGGTTTGCCAAGAAGAATGGGACTGTCCAGGTTGATTTCCTTTGCTAAACATTTACTCTTTTGACTCATTAGGTTATGTGGCTCCTGTTCTGTGCATGGCAAATTTAGAAAAATAATAAAAGGGTGGCAGATCATGAGGTGGTTAGTCGGGACTAACAGGGAACATTTTAGAACTGACATGTGGTTTTGATGAAATTCAGTGTCCAAATTCCTTTCAGGGACCCCTTGAGCAGCTGAAACCAAACACTGGAACAAACTCCACATATTCTTCGCTTCTACTTTAAAATTCTGGATTCGCTTTAGTCACCTTTTTTTCTCCCTCCTTTGGACTCTCGCAAGAACATGAGAATAATTTTCCTCTCAAAATAACCCAAACGCAGTAAGGAAATTCAGACCAGTGAGATGTTTCTCAAACAATTAGGCTTAAAACAGGAATAATTGCACTATTACACGGCAGCAATCTTGCCTGATATGGAACAGTCCTAATTACTCCATTTCTCCATATATGGATGATCTTGAGTAGATTTCTGGTGTGTGTGAACCGGAAAGTTTTAGCATAACTTGATACCAAACATGTAAACAGCGGGCTTCCTTACAGCGTGAAGGCATGCCAATTGGTTTCCCTTCACTCTCACTCTCTCTGATGATAAAGCTGATGATCTTCTCTCTCTCCACATGCAATCACATTTTTACTTCCTTCCTCTTTGTCTTACACTACAAAATCCTCCCTTACTTTCTGTTTTCCTTTAACCCTTTGAACTCGTTGACCTGCCAGACCAACAGGACACCTGGTCTCTTTCTGTCAGCATGTTCCTTGAGACTTTGTAATGGTTTGGCTCTTATTGGACGAAGACGAACAGGTTGAACAGGATGACCCTTGGGCGAAAATGGTGGCAGGGCTGTGTTCCCATGGCCCTTGCCCGGACATGCCACATTTTAAAGTAGCTGCCCTCCCAACCTCAAGAGGAAGCTTCTAGCAATAAAAGTTACCAAAATCGTATTGGTGCTTGTTCCAGCCTTAAAGTAGACTGCACTATTTCATCACTATTATTAGAATTATTATTTGCTATTGTATGTTATTGGCCAACAGATTTAAAAAGTCAAGTCTTAAAAAGGTCTAGGAGACCTCACAGACCTCAGCAGCACTCCTCCCTCGTAATAAGAAGAGAAAACGGAAAAGTCTGCAAAAAGGTTTGTGCCCAGGGTTGTCTACTCCAATATGTCCAAAGTGGCCAAACACAAAACGAAGCATGCTGTTGAAAGAGGGAGAAGATATGCTAGTGCGGTGCTGCTGAGGCCCTCTCTGCAAAGAAAGAGTTCTTAGTGGTTCGGCTAGGCACGGTTCCAAACCATTGAGCCCAAAACTGCCTCAAGCACACTGTTTAAACACTGCCAAACTTCCCCTGATCCTCATGCAATCTCCAATCCCCCACCCCTCCCACCTCACCCACACCCACACCCACACACACACACACACATCTCCATCCTTTGCTAAAGGCCAGAACAACACAGTGTGCACAGTCAAGTACTGGTCCTCATCCAAACCAGAGCTTGCTAGTTAAAAAGCTTATTGCTTCATTCCTTCTTGCGTTCTACTTCACCCCCCCTTTTTAACAAACAATCTTAAATTGGTCAAAGACACCAAAATTACACGAAGTGCCAGAACAGATTCTGATTCATTTTTAAGCCAGAGTGATCTGAATAAAATGTTACTTTCTGTTCCAGGCTCAATTAATATTCTGTGCTTGTTTTTTTAGCAAGAACAAAATTTGCTCAGCAATCACTTCGGCGTTTCGACCACAAAATCTTTCTTTATGACTTCTCCTGCTTCGTGTTCCCTACACGATATATACATGTCAAGGCAGACCACACTGCTTTCTATATGCGCTCTTTGAGCTGAGCCTGATTCAAAGCACGTCTCTCTCTTCAGGTAAATAGCACAGACCAGACGGGTGCTTTCCGTAATGGACGTGCCTGGGTGACGGGCGCCTCTCAAGCTACCTGACAGGAGGGGAAAAAAGGCTGAGAGAAAGAAGACAAAAACGGCAGAGTAATGCCTGGAATGCGTCTGTGCTGACATTGCACAGAGCTCTACTATAAAGGCTAAAAAGCTTGGTGACAATTGCTTGACAGGCAACCCCAAGCTCTTCTATCAACAGACCCACCAGGTTGTGAGGATGAATTTGTGACAAAGACAACACAAAATTCCTCACGGAAAAGAAAGCAGAGCGCTGTTCTACTCCGACTCAACTTAATGCAGTAGAGAAAAGGGAAATGGACAATAACGTCTTAGTAATAATGTCTATTATGAACAGAGGTATTGCTCATGGAGTGTAACAGTTATCCTCTAATATCTCATGATGAAATGATGTTTATCTAAGACACTGTGCAGCGGTCGGTCCTGAAGCAGCCATTTGAAACCTTCATCGCAACCTTTCAGCCACAAGTAACCACTATGATACCCCTGCCCCAACACTAACACAAACAAATGCTACTCTAAACACCAGTGCTAAGTGAATGGTCCACGCGGATTTTTCAGATACTCACGCATCTGTTCGGTGTCTGCCCCGACATCATCCGATCGCTCAGCGTCGTCCTGATCGTCACCGGATGAGATGGTATCTGCAAGAGCACCGGCAAAACTGTAACCGTCCTGCTTTTACTCGGCCTTCATAGCTCATACTAGATTCATGCAATACTACTACAGCTACTTAACAAATCAAGGAACAATCTGGGAATGCAAGCATTAGATGATCGTTACTACTAAACAACTATTGCAAAAACTACGTGAATTTAAAAAAAAAAAAAGTGTTTGAATGCTGTTTATGTTACACATTTCATGTTTAGTCTACGGAGGAAAGCCCAGAAATTGTTTCAACTGCAACAGGCACTGATGCTAGCATTTCCCATTTTAAACAAACCGCTCCACACTTTTGCTCACATCCAGCAACCTCCAATACAACAATGTCAAACCCTGAAGACGACGACGTGACTACAGCCATCCTTTTTAAAAAAAAGCCTTCTTGTACAGTTTCAAACATTTTGAGGCCTCACCAGTGACGCTAAATGGAGGTTTGGACCGGCCAAAAGAAAAACACACCTGAATAAACAATGTCGCCATTTTTAAATTATATTTTACGAATCAGACTCATGGGTGGGAGGGGGTTAGATTTCTCTTTTGGACGTGTCGTCTCACCTGTGACATTAACAATGAAGCAAACCGCATCAGTAGACTTAGCGCCAGTAGCCTGGCATGCGTACAGGCCCGAGTCAGTCGGTGCAGCATGGCGGATGTGCAGCCGCTCGCGTTCAATGAGCGTACGGTTGTCCGGAATAAGCGACGTGCCGTCTTTGGTCCACACGATGGCAGCTGCCTCGGGCAGCGGGCAGTTCAGCTTCACAATATCTCCTGGGTGCACCGAGCACATGGTGGCCTTTGAGCTCTTGGAATTGATGGGAGGCTCTGCAGAGCAAGGGTAGGGAAGGGGCGAGCGAGAGAAAAGAAAGCGGTGAGACAGAGTGCACAGGAAAAAAGGAGAAATCCGGGTGAGAGAAGAGACAAAAACAAGCGAAAGCATGAGTCGGAGAAAAAAAGAGCACACCATAATGATCCGCCAAAAGCTCTAGAATGACTTGTGTGAAAGACAGAAGCCAAAAAGCAAAAACCCTCAAGGCACCAAGTACAGGACTGAGGCAATTTTTTTTTCTTTTCATAATCAATTAACCAAATACTGCTCTGCTACAGGAGCATCACAAAAGCCGTAGGTTTTGTTCTGCCAAGGAATTTTCTACTTCCAACAGGAGAGAAAGTAACTTATTTAGTGTCTTATCTGAAAACAGTCTTGGCATTACAGTGTAAAGCTCCTAAATAGACTATCTGAGCTTGCTACATACACTTTCTATACTGTGCTGTGTGTACATATACATATACTTTAGACTTAATAATTCATAAGACTTAACTTGTGCAGCATGATCTAAGTTTTCCTTTAATTAAAGGCATGAACAAAAGAAATAGATATTTCCCGAAAACAGCCCTTTCCTAAGTAAATCAAAATCTTAATTCACTTGTATTTAACTGTATCAGCGGAGGAGATTTAAGGCATGCAGTCTCATACACCGAGGAAGATTATGCGATAAGCAGGACATTTGCATGAGCAATTTGCGCACAGAGAACCATTCCATATTTCTTCCACTGCAGTTACAAATGTCCTTGCTTTTCTTTATTTCTTTCCTGTCGATTCCACTTGGGCCCCTAATTAGGTCCACAATACTGCTTATTCATTTGACCAATTATGTGCAATTCATGCTTGTGGAGTCTATCTGAAAAACTACAGGAAATCAGATTCTCCCCCAGCATCTGTTATTCATTTCAAGGCTGCATAAGACAAATGTAATAAAACGTAATAACGGCTTATAGCGGTTCTGCTATCCATCACGGTAGTTAAAGAAGCATTCGACAATGCAGCGTTTAAGCAACGCTGTTTTCCCTATTAATAGATGCGAGCAAAGCCGATATGAAAGCAAGCACATCATTAGCAGAATAAAAAAAGGAGACACTCATATGTTAGTATTACAGCAGCGATCTGTATTATTCTCTTTCAGGTTCGTAAATCTAGCTAGGAGAAACGCTTACGTACGCTTACTTGGGAGATGACCACAGCACTGACGTTAATGGTATACAAAACGTCAGTACTGTGGTCATCTCCCAAGTGTTTAACAATTACATGATGGTTTGGATAAATGTTTAAAAGATATAAGAAGGCACGCACGAAGATACATGCTGTGCAATCAAACTTAAACGAAGGGAGATGCTAAAGCGCACGACACGCATGGGGTTGGTTGTTTTAACGATCAAAAACTGTCGTAGCTAAGAAGTGAAAATGAGCTCTACTAAATGTATTTCTCTGACAGTGGAAGTTTTGGGAAAAAAGATCGTGGTGGAACATGCTAGATAGTTTATGAGTTGCTGGGAGGAGGCAGTAATTAAAGGTGCAGTGGCACTCCCAGGCTGTCCTGCGCACCGCTCTTGCAGCACATTCCTGCGCTATTATGTGAGCTATAACCGCCTTCTCAGAAGGGGGAAAGCCGAATCACTTCACACAGAGGACTCAAGGGGGCCCGGGAGTGTGCGTGACGATCTGAACCTTCCAGGCATACTGCCCCACACAGGTACAGTTGCTTTATTGTTACTTTTTTTTTTTTCTGCCCCTCCCTCCACCTTTCCCTTGCTTTCCTTCATTCCGGAAATAATTAAGTCCTTTCTTGACTTGCTGTTTAAGGTGCACGGTCATGTGGCAGTTGATTGATGGGAACTGTATTCACCGCCTCATGTTTCCGGAGGCCCGTGTTTGGCGAGTGGTTAGTTAACTGTTATTTGCTGTGTTGTTTCCTTCTATTGTGCCGATCAAAGGATAATCGGAAAAAAAGAGCACGGTGCGCGTACACGTCGTCTGCTTCAACCTGAGACTCATTATCCTGGCATACAATAGTCGAGTAGTTGTGAGCCACACGTTGTGGCATAAACCTGAAGACATTTAGCCACAAAGTCTCTCAGGTGAGAGATGAAGTCCTGTCACGTCGACTTACTACAAGACCATTCGAATACCTGAATGCTTGGGAAAAAAAAGAAAACACGCAGATGTGCATCTTACTGAAAGGTTAAAAAATAGTAAGATGTCAGTCGAATGCTCCTGAATGTCTGGCAGGTAAAAGAGAGGAAAGGAGCGGTGGGCGAGAAGTGCCTGTGCGATAACAAGTCACATGCAACGTAATATAGGGAAGGCAGAAACCAGTCAGAAAAGCAATACAGATTAGATGAGCTCTCCAACATGGTCAAAATACGTATTATTTATTGGGCTCACTATTGCTAATGCACCAACCCAACACGTTTCTTTCTCTCTGTCTTTTTTCTCTCTCTTTTTTTCATGTTTCCTGACTTCAAACCACTGCATCTGTTTTATGCCATCAACACCTCCTCTTTTCCTTCCCTCACCTCTCACCCCTGCCCTCGTGACCCTATGACTCTGACCCGCACCCAGCCTGGACCCCCTGCAATCCTCTGATTATCTGGTTCTTCATGGGAAAACACAAGCAAATGCCAATAACTTTAAACAGACTTTAGCTTGATGCCAAACTATGTGAAAAAAAACTCCCACAGCCTGTAGGAAAACGTATCGCCAGTCACTACAGGTGTAATGGCCGCTTGCTTCTTCCACTCCCAGTTGTTTTCTGATTTGCACTTCAGTAGCAGCACATGATTTAAGCTTCCTCCAGACCATCATAGGGTTTCTCATCCGTTTCTCACAACAGCCTCCTTCTTCGCCAGGATGCTTGATGATTGAGAACCGAACGGATACGACCGACCCGTGATAAAATCGACTTCAGATAACACCTCATATGGTGTTTCTGAGACTCATTCCCACATCACTGATAGCCAAATTGTAAACCTTCGATCTATGAGTATGTTTACCCCCCCCCCATACATACACACACACACAGACCCAACCTTCAGTTCCTGTTTTCCATCTCCTCCTTCCTCATTTTCTCACCCTTTCTTTGTAAGCCTCTACCTTTTCTCCCTCCAAAACTTCTCTATTCTCTAATCTCCGACGCCTTTTCAAATTCTAATTTTTTTGTCGGCTTTATCGTCATGACAATGCGTGCACAGCCAAAGGCCACAAATCTTTCGGTGGCGTCCACGGCAACCGTCTTCCAGACGATAATCTGAGGCCTCGTCTGAGCCCTTTCATCGGCCGGTTTTCCAACTAAATATAACCGGGCAAATATTGTGCATACATTTTACTTGTCAATTATATAATCACATTAGGTGATATAGCATTCAAATTGCTGTGGTTTTTATCTAGTCTTTTATACGTTTATAAAAACTCCAATAACTTCTGGTCACGGCCTGTACAACATCTGCCAGTTGTGCCCAGCAAACATGTTTTTATTGGTGCCAGGTGTCACACAGAGGCACGCAGTATAAGTAACCTGGCTAATTGCAAATTCAACTCGAGGATCGACACACCATCAGACAACACCATAAAATAACACTGGCAATTAACCTCCTCATCCACAGCTACTAAAGAGCACTTCAGCTGCAGCTGCCCAGCATCGGTTTAGTAGGACGGTGTATCAAGGTACACAAATGTGAGCAGGATGTGAGCAGACACTCCAAGTTACAAGCGACATTGTACAATTCCGATTTTTTTTTTATTTTGTTAGACTGGATTTGCATGTCTTGACCGTTCACTTTCATAATTACATGCGACTTTTATCTGACTCTAATGTGGTTGCTTTTGTCCTCTGAAACAGCATGCATGCTCACATCGGGACGTCTTTGCTCATGCCATCTGGGTTAAAACACGTCATGAGTTTGTCTGACCACTCATTCCTTTCAAACAGTGAATGCCATTTTAGCAAAAATATCCTTGGGGTTTTTGATCTACAGGACGGCAATCAGTTAGTCTGCTGTGTTTGTTGACGTCCAGTAGAAGAAAAAGGACGGCTTGCTTTAGCTGTTTTAGCAGCTATTGCTAGCACTCCTATAAAATCCTCACAATGTAAGAGCTGACCAACGTTAGTGAGAACCACACACATGCACACAAAGTCAAAAAGTCACATGAACTCTGTCCGATCTGCCCATTCTCATTCAGGAACCATGGCTATCGGATATGTGTCTCATCTAGGACCACATATGAAAGTGACTTGAAAGAGTGACATATTAAAGGTGACATATAAAAGTGATAAATGAGATCAGATCTGAAAAAAAAAATCTGATGTGTACGTTCAGGCAGCCATTAAAAAAATCACATTAGGGGTATAAAAAAAATCTGAATTGAGTCACTTCAGGCTGTTAATGTGAAAGTAGCCTTTGTTAGCAGCACGCTAGTGTCATCAATGGTGTTTGGGATTAACACAGCACCAGTTCCAGTAACAGAATTTCCAACGCTAATCCCTTTTGTGTGATCCTTGAGGTTTTTCAAATCTTCTTCCCTTCTGACCATAAACTTAAACTTATACAACATTCTGAACCAAACCAATTATTAATTAATTAATTGTACAACGTTTATATTTTGTCTAACGCTGGCAAAAGATAGAAGCAAACTTAAAAAAAAAAAAAAGTTAAGATGAATTTTCCCACAAACTATCCTTTGGTTCTTTGGTTATAGCAAAAATTGTATAAACTGGTGCTAAAATAAAAACAACACTTGTTGTATTGACATTTTAAGAAGAATTTGAATTATAACTATTTTTATAATTAAAAAAAGTATAATTATCTTAAAATTCTTCTGTTAAATCTGGAGCAGTAATCAGAGTAATCAGTGTATCTCATTACTGTGCGTGTCTCATCTTTGTGCACTCGCTCACTGTGTATACTGGTGCTACAGGTTTTGAGCTTTCCAGATTTAAGCGGGAACGCTCAAGTTCCACAGAGGGTGGGGAGGAGTCAAGGATAAACCTGCAGGGGTAAAATTAAGTAGCGAGGGGGGGTGATGGGTGGAAGAAGAGCGGAAGTACTGTAGGTACGATTTCAAACCCTAAAATGGATTTACATCAAATGAAAGCATGGCTGTTCTATCTGAAACAATGAGACTCTCAGAATAACCAGATCACCAAGCAGGAGAAAGAAAAACTTTTGATCTGATGCACTCCAGACCTTGTTAGAAGTGTGGATTTTATATATTCAATAACTATTCATCACAATTCTATAATATGCCATTATATGGAGAAAAAAAAAGAATAGAAAATGATAGTAAGAAATCAAAAAACATGTTTATAAAGAAGTGGTAGAACCGCTCTCGTGCAGCAGGCGATCTGACGAGAGCGTAACCTAAGTGTGCTTATGGCGCACTCGGACGAGTCTCTACTGTTACACCCTCAAGAGATGTGAGATGCAAAGCAGAAGAAGAGCTGAATACATGAAGAAGGCAGTGCCAATACATTATCTTCAAGTAAAGCTCCAGAGGAAATGAGTGAGCACAGTCTAGGCACGGACCTCCTGAGACCTATTACTAGTCTAGAAGTTTGTCTTTCCATGTTTTGTGTGTGTATTTGTGTGTGTGTGTGTGTCGTGCAGGTGACTTGGCTGTGGTTTGCAAACACGATACTTAACTACTCACAAGAGACTCACAGCCGCCACACAAACTATTTTTTTCCGTTTTCATTCAATCAAGCCGACACTGTACTTTCTTTCATTCTGTTAGCGTTTAAATTAGATGCCAATGTATTGCGATGAACTAATTGAAGATGAGTGCGTTGAAGGAGAGCTGTATGTTCAACCTCGATCAGGTAAAAACTCCCCAGCACATGACACTTAATCTTCCATCATATGACCCAGCACACTCTGCCACCATATGAGAGGGGAAATAAGCGCAAATCTGCTTAGTAAGTTCAGTAATTGAATTACTGCCTCGGCTATCACAAGGCTTTAACTGGGAGAGCAGAATTTACTAAAAGTTAAGTTAAGCCGTTCATCAAGCAGACTGTGCCATTTGCTTAATACGACTGACTGCCGTAAGGGCAAGGAACATTTCAACCTCGGGTACAGGAGAGTCTTCTTAAAACCAGACCTCAGACCTCTTTATAATTAAAATGATGATTAATGCTTCAGGAACTGACTTAACCAACTTAAGCAAACCATCTCCAATCACACCTATAAAACCTTGCGGGCAAATACATGTTGGGAAGAATGAACTCTGACAGCAAATCTTGTTACCAATTCTACGCATGCAGTGCAGACACAGCCATTCAAATACAAATCTAAAAATTTTTCTGCATTTTGTAAAAAGCTATAGGTAGAGCTGTAAAAGTCTTTACGCTCCCCATACAAACGACATCCTGTATCAAGGAAGGTTGAAAGAAAAATGTTTTCTTGTTTCAATGTCACTCCCTTCTGAGAGCAAGCACGGTTTATTTTTCTCCCAAACAAACTATGAGCTGCTAGCATGCCAACAAGAAGGTATGTGTGTGGTCCACAGCACAGAACATCATTAAATTTAGACCGACGGTGGGAGAAAAAATAAGAGAAGAAAAGACAAACACATCACAAGCGAAGCCCTGAGGAAAAAAAAAAACACACACAAAGTTGTTCTGAAAACAACTCAGAGATATTTGGCTAATCGAAAAGCCAGTCAAGTCAAATCTAATAAAAGGAATGGCTACAAAACTACACAAAAGTCACAGTGCTCTCTTTAACAGCACATCAGGAATTGTTCCTTCGAAACACATGCAACAAAAGCATAAGCACTCATAAAACTCATAATGTAACGTTTTATCTTCTTCATGCAAGACCTAAAAGTGTCGCCGTATTTTCCAACAAAACAAGAAACACACTGCGAGTGAAAAATCGATGCATATGAGCCGTTCTCACAAGTGGTGTTTCCCTCCAGCTCATTCTTTCCTTTCCTAACACTTCCTCCCATAAAATTAAACTAGCTTCATGTGAGAAAAGAGACGGTATTTAATGCGAACTGGTACAAAACCAGTGTACATGTCTCTGCTTTGTCATATCACAAGCCAACAGGAACCATTACTGAAACTTTTCGAGTCAACCGTTCAGACGTCCAGCGCTACTCACCATCAGTAACAGCAGCCTCCTCCTCTTCGCTGGGCACGATGGGCGGCCGTGCCCGGACAGTCGCTGCCAGGCTCACCAGCAGAAGCACAACCGTAAGCCACGGCCAGGTGGGCATGGCGTCAGTGACGGACACACCTCCCCATCCCCCTTTCCTCCACCTCCCCCTGGACACTGATCCCATCTGAGGGCTTCCACCCGACCATGAACTGCAGGCGGCAGCTCATGAACTGAAGCTCGCTGGAAGGATCCAGTAACCTGCAGCAAAGCAAAACAAGATACAGAGTCAGACAATTTTTTTTAATTTAATATATATAGGAATTCTTTTGCGAACTATGATCCTGAAGCCTTGACATTTCATCTCGCTCTATGCCTTTTTGTTACAGGGGTGTAGAACATTTACAATTCATTTAGACTTTTCAGGTTTATCACGGAAAGCATGTCAACAACAACCGGAGGGGTGTGTGTGTGTGTGTGTGTGTGTGTGTGTGTGTGTGTGTGTGTGTGTGTGCGTACCATGTAGCTAAATGCTGTCGAACAAGATGTACCACACACACATACCAAAGTACTGACACTATAGGGCACTAATCTCCCTACTGCTCCCTACACACACCTTAAATAGACGGATAAAATACGTTTTTCTTTTTTGTTTGTTTGTTTGTTTGTTTTTTCAAAATGAATTAGTTTTTCTGACTAAGTTAAAGAGTTTCTTAGAGGCATTGAAATAACCTGCGCTCAAGTAATAACACATCTCTCATAGCTAGTATTTGTTAGCTAGAATATCTATCACATAAGCTAATATTTGTGCTTAATGTAAACCTCATTTTTTTCATATTTACTTCTAACTTGCATGTAGTAGAAGTAGTACATTCTGAAATTCTAAATATATTACAACATCTCCACGACTTTGAGGAGAAAGATACTCACAACTGTTTTAAAAACTTTTGGAAGTAAGAAACCTCAACTTGCGTCTTTTAAATTTTGAGTATTACACTTCCACAATAATTGCACCTTAATATCAGTCAGAATGATCTAATATATTAATGTAGAGTTGTGAGTGGAGCTCGTGCGTATAGTGTGACACGCGCGGCGCGAGCGTCGTGGTTTCGGTGACGTAGCCGCTCTAAAGTGACGGCTATCTGTCCGACACTGTTTGTTCTTTCGTATTTCAAATAGAAAATATATAATATACACCAGAAGAAGTTATCAATATTTTTCCACACTCTAGCTGCTCGGTATCTCCAGCCACAGCCTGTAATGGGGGGTTAAAGCGAGATCCACCGGGGCGCGCGCAGGCACTATGGAGAACGTATACAGCTGCGGTTCCCAAGCGCGTGCACGAGTCCAGCTGCGCGCCATTGATTAGCTGTTTACTCTCACGCCGCTGAATGCACAGAGCAAACGTGGCCAAAACACCGATACTGTAGTTACAACAACATCTCCTCAGAGTTAGCTTACAGAGCTTTACCGCAACTGGTACAAGTTAAACTGAATCAAAGCGAATGTGTACTTTTTGGGGAAGGAAAAAAAAAACAATGCATTGCAATTCTCTCTCTCACATACACACACTTCTCAAATGCTTACCTACATCAGAGTCGCGAGAGCTGTTTTGCTCTCAAGGAAAAATACTTCTCTCCTTAACGCAATTATCACCAGCGTGTTAACAGCAACCTCTTGTTTTTTCCCCCTTTGCATACAATTAAGTCATGCTAAACCAATCTAATGGCTCATCATCAGCGCCCCTTTCACATTCTAATCACTTTGCATTTTCACAATGAAAACTCCGCGAATGCGCGCAGAGACTTACGAGGCTGTTTCTGACTGCACAATGCCAATGCATGCATTCAGTTCAAGCATTTCTCATCTCAAGCGACATTTACCGGTCCACAGTTTATTTACCTCACTATTCACTATTGATCACACACGTCTCGCTTAAAGGGCAACCTTAAAAAACAAAAGCAAACACTTCTCAGAAGAAAAAAAAAAGATTCTGCAACTAAATGAAGCGGATCTGTTTTGCTTTTGTATTATTATCACTGTTTTTGTAAGCATACTGTTATTACATACTATTACACTTTTACCTCAATCCGGATGTCGGGTTTTTGTTTCCCCCAACAGACGCTCAAACACTCGTATAATTAAATCCAAATGCACAATCAGACTTTTCTCCAACAGAAAAATAAAAGTCATTTGTGTTCCTTTCCACGTTGAACTATCTCACTAAAACTCAACTAAACTAGCACCAGATCGGCCCTCGTCTCCACACGCACACACACAGTGTCAACAGTTGCAAAGCTTTTTCAGTCAATTGTCTGCACTTTTCGTACAATCAGTTCTGTGCATGGTTGGGATTCATTTATTGTCTATAATATTATTATTATTATCATTATCCTAGTTTAACACATCACCAAACCAGAGACTTACTCCTGCGGCCCTGAGCGCAGAGCTTCTTAATCCGCATGAACGTAAAAACCAGCGAATTCTTCTTCCTTTTCTTCTTTCCGAACTTTTCCACTTAAAAAAAAGTTCACTATTCCAAATTCCACAAGTGGGCAAAAAGAATAAATAAGCAGATCTACAAACAAACAGGGAAAAAAGTTACTGATCCTTTACAGAGAGCAGCATTGCCAAATGGGAGCGTCGCAACAAAAAAATCCGCAGAAGTTTTCTTGTTGTTGTTGCTGTTATTGTTATTTATCCGTCCAAACTGTTTTTTTGGAGAAGGAACTGCGAAGACAGAAAAACAGAACGATGTGTTTTTTTCCCCCCTCCTTCAGGTCCTTGCACAAACTCAGATCCTCCTGGATGAAATCTGCGCTCCTCTAAATCCGACACTGTGAAAACGCGTGAAAAGCGGCTGTCTCGACGTCCTCCTACACACACGCGCGCAGTAAACACGCATTACACGCATTCTACCCGCACACACAGAGCTCAGGCTAGTCACTGGACGCCAAAGCTCTTCTCAGTCTCCGAGGACCTTGGTCGTCTTCTCATACGCTTTTGTCAGCCTTAGTGCTTTTTTCCTCCTTCTCTCTCTCTCTCTCTCTCTCCCCCTGAAGAAATGTCACTCCCCCACCCGCTCCCTGAAACCTGACACGTTTCCTGACTGGAGCTTTTGGACTCCGTCCTCCAATGAGAAACCTCAGAAAGTCCAGCACCCCTCAGTAGTGCGCTCCGACACCAGCGCGCAGCAGTGATGTAGCGCCGGAGTGCTGGAGTGGAGTTCAGTGGAGTGAGTGGAGCAGAGGCCAGACTGCAAACTCTGCCCGACCTCCTCCTCCTCCTCCTCCCCTAATCGTCCTACAGCCATACCGCCTGAGATTCACGCTCAAGAACACCGCCGCCTAGTGGCGACATATATGGCATATTTAGTACTAATTAGCAACTCATTTGCATAGGGGGTTTGAGTTTCCCACAAGCACAGCTAGAATCTTTTTTTTTTAAGCCTCGAGTTGTTGGTGGATGCTTTTGATTTGTGTTTGTCGAATATTTCTGGATTTTTAAACTTCCTGAAAGGTTCTACTTGGAAACTGTTTGTTTCTCTGGTTTCTGGAAATCATTTTTGAAAATCCACAATAGACAACTTTATTCCCTAAGGAAACCGTTTATTTTTTTCAGTTGATTTCTAAAAGTATGTTGATGCATGATTTTTTTTTTTTTTTTTGCGTATTTATCATTCCTATGGGGGCAGGGGTAGCTCAGTGGTTGAGGTGTTGGACTGTTGACCAGGAGGTTTGAGCCCTGACGCAGCTGGGTTGCCACTGCTGGACCCTTGAGCAAGATCCTTCACCCCCAAGTGCTCAGATATAATCAGGCGTCGAGCTGGCAAACCGACCCTGTAAATATCTCCCACAGAAATGACAGATACATATCTGTTGCCTGATGTGCCAGGTGGCAAGGACACACATACATACATACATACATACATACATACATACATACATACATACATACATACATACATACTTCCCATGTGAAATTTAGTGTGATTTAGTTGTTTTTTTACTTCAGGGTTTCCCCCCTCCTGTGCTGGTAGATTGGTTTACTTCACAAATTACATCATGAGAGGAACAATGAATATGTTTTATTCATTTATTTTGTATAGAAATTTTATCATTATTACTCTTACTACTTGGTGGCTCAGTGGTAGGTTTCTCGCCTGCCATGCACATTGCAACCATGCCCAAACCCCAGCCACTGGGTGCAGTGCCAAGTCAGGATGGGCATCCGGCTTAAAAGTTGTTGAGCAGATCGGATGGTCTGCTGTTGTGAACCATTGATGGGAGCAGCCGAAAAAAAAAAGAAACAGACCATGATTCACAGTGAAACAAGGCAATTTTTTTTTCATTAAAAAATGGTATACTACTTTTTGGTGTTTTTTGCTATTGTCCATCCATCTAACTCTACTATTTCTTTGAGCAACAGTAAGTGACTCTGTCTCAGTGAGACAGATGTTAAGCAAGAAAAAAACAAATGCAAAAACTATATCGCATTACAAATAAAGATTTACAAGCTTAATATTAAATTGTAAAATTGAAACCAAAATTCCCAAGCTTTGGGTGGCAGAACATTACTAATGCCCATTAATGTTTGCCCATGTTTGGTAAGCCCTAATAAATGTATTACTCGGGTTTTATTTTACTTAATGATTCCTCGTGACCTTCTGTGCCATTTGACTCCCAGCTCTTAATGGCAGATGTCAATCAGAAAATGATAGAACAGCACTGAAAAGTGTAAAAAAAACAGGCGTAAGAAATAGATTTTAAAGGAAAATGTGTGCTTTTGTTATAAGAAATCTGATTGGCTGTGCTCTCAGGCTGAAGGTAGTGGCATACATTCACAAACATTATGTGATTTCTTATTACATATGAATTACAGAAGAGAGCTGGTGCTTTATGACCCACAGTACAAAAAAAGATGTGGAGGCTGACTTTAGATGTCTCAGAAAGGGTACATGCCAGATAGATAAGCAACTTTTCCCAAAATAATAATAAAATCAATCAAATCTATCAATAAATAAAAAGATCAAGATTTGAGGCTTATTAACTTGCCTTATTTGTGGCTTATTTACTGTTCCCTGTTCATGGCAACTGTCTGTCAAAAATGGTCAGGCACATATTATGAGCTTGTAAAAAAGGGTGTGGCTTTGAGATAATGTTCAAGCAAAACAATGGTGCTATTAGTAATTGCACCTATTAAAGGAAATCAGCTAGCTGGAGTCCAATATGTTGTGTAACATATACATGTCTTTTATTGTGTAAAGCTGCTTTGCGACAATATCAATTGTTAAAAGCGCTATATAAATAAAATTGACTTGACTTGAATATGTGTAATGTTTAACAAAGTTGTAAAATGTAGCTAGCTGCGATCAAAAAAGCTATTATAAGTGTGGCTAAATATTAATGTGTGTGCAGACATGATCGTCTCCATTGAAAAAGAGAAGGAGCCAGTGGTTTCCAGTTTATTACGAACATGCAAACTATTTGGACTACCAGGAGCCCAGCTATGTCTATTAGCCTTTCCTCAAAAGCAAAATGAATAACAGATTCACAAGTACTTTAACATAAACATTTGCATTTTGTGCTTCTAAGTCCTTAGTTTAGATCTTACCATTTTATAGAGAGCATATGTTTTTACTTCATCATTAGCTGTAGGTGCATTGTGGAACCTTGTTAGTGGTAATTTAAGTTGTAATGATGGCATTTTTTTTACCTCAGGATGTTCCACATGTAAATGAAAACAAAACATGGGTGAATCTATGATTGCATTTGGTTTACTTTATGAGAGCGTGTAAAGTTTACAAAAATTACAGTTTCAGGCCTAAGTGGCTATTGGTATTGTTCTATATTGTTAAAATTCAGAATTCAGACCAAAAAAAAATTCAGAACAATGGAGTACTACAATCTCCCAAATTTTAGTAAAATTGATTATGATAATGATTACCTTCTCAAAACAGTCATTAATATGGTCGTTGTTATGGATCTACCTAAGTACTATGTCTGTATATTAACTGATATAAAGCCAATTCTCCTGTAAAATTATTTGAAAATAGAGAAGGGCGATTTAATGCAGACATCCCACCTCTCCCAGAAGTTCCAGTCGTCTACCACAAACTGACGCTCCCGGACGCAATGCATATACAATATCTCAGAAACTGACAGAAAATGGAAGAGGAGTGTGCAAATACTGTCACTTTTGGGGCTTTACATTTAATCTCTCTCTCTCTCTCTCTCTCTCTCTCTCTCTCTCTCTCTCTCTCTCTCTCTCTCTCTCTCTCTCTCTCCATCAGTCCAGCACCACCATAGCGTCCTTGAAAAACTAATAATAAAATGCAATTTATTCCAAACTAATTGGCATTTATAATACAGAGGGTCAAGATGAACCGTCCTCACGTTCATTCCGCTGGAATGAAAAGTTCAATGAGTATAAGTTTGGGACCCAAATTATCCAAGAAGCTTTCTTTAAAATAATAATAATAATAATAATAATAATAATAATAATAATAATAAAATACAAAAGATTCCCTACGGAGCAGCATGATTACGATAGAGTGCCCATATTGCATAGTTGAGGTTTTATGAGAAATTACTTTTTGATTATTTACACTTTAGAAAACGTAGGCACCTTTATCATTAAGCCCTAAACATCAGAGAGACAGAGAGGCCTCCTACCAGGCTCTGCTTTCACCCTTATATTTTCCTTCTTCATGCTGTCTCTTCCATTGGTTAAAGCTTTTTCAAGGACCTTTTTCCTGCTGACCCCGTCTTCCCTCCCCCCATGAAACCCAGGCATGTGGGTTCGAAAGGGGAGGGAGTGCCAGCTAATATGCTTTCACCTCTGCTTTTTCTCCAATTCTCCCCCTTTAAGAAACACTGGCTGCTCGCCTCTTTTCCTCTAAGAAAAGAAACGTCCTCTTTCACTCCGAACAGGCCAGCTAATAAGGCTGTTTAAGAAAATGCAAGAGTGCTGTGTCAATGGAGCTGTCTATCTGTGTTTTCTCTGTCTTTCTTTCTCACCCGCTTTCACCCATTTTTTCCTTTTTCCCTCTATTTTCTCACCCCTACTTGCTCAGTAAGGCCATCTGAGGCTCCTAGACAAGGTGACAGCTTGGGTTGGATTTGGAGAACAGGGGGATTGAATAGAGGGGAGCTACAGGTTCATGGGGACTGCAATAAGAAATAGATGAGTCTTAGGGGTTTTTTTCTGTTTGTTTTTTTTGTTTTTTTAGGATTGTCCACATCGCCTGTCCAAACCTGATTTACGCTGCACTCATGCTTGTCTCCTCAGGCTTGGACATGACGAAAGCTCTGTAGGGGGGCCATAAAGACATGCAGAAAAGAGAAAAGAGACAGGTCACATCTCTGTCAAAGAACAATTGTTGTTCTTGCTCATTCTCCTCCCTTTTTTTAAGGCTTAAGAAGCCTGTGTTTCTTTCTAAGCATCAAGCATGAGGAATATGTAAAAGATCTTTGTGAGTTATATCTATATTTCAGTAAAGCGTGAGTTTTATTCTATACAACAGCAGCGTTTTTATTATATTATTTGGGGGTTCATTTAGAGTGATATATATATATATATATATATATATATATATATATATATATATATATATCAGAGTTTGTGTGTACTGTCTGCTTGTAGTTTGTGGTTACCAGGGTTGAAAAAAACGTCATGGAAAGCCCAATCTCATCTAAAGGGTTGAGCATTAAAGGGCATGAACAACATTATTGTTTATTACAAATAAAAATGATTCCATATTGTTCGTCAGTTTAGTTAAAATTTAATATTGTAGCAAATCAAATTGTCAACCATCCTGTCGCAGTGTTCATTTATTTAACACATTGTTTTTGGTGCTCTT
Source organism: Clarias fuscus (assembly GCA_030347435.1). Classification (NCBI taxonomy): domain Eukaryota; kingdom Metazoa; phylum Chordata; class Actinopteri; order Siluriformes; family Clariidae; genus Clarias; species Clarias fuscus. The sequence continues at coordinate 30,462,283 of CM059211.1, read as the reverse complement.
CACAGCCTGCATGAAATCTCTCCTGAAGCCCCCAGAACAACCCCTTACAAAATCCATGAAGCGCAGCATTACTCTCTCTCTCTCTAAGGGGTTGAACCTCATGACCAACTGCCAATCACTGAAACATTGAAGAACATAAAACATGACATCTCAAACATAAGCATATCAGCTCCCTTAGACAAGCAGAAACAGAGTGCTCAGATCTGCAGCTGTCATTCATGGAATCAAATCCATAAAAGTTTTAAACTATAAAGTTTTTGATTCTTTGCCATTTTTGTCTAATTACAGCTATGGCTTACTAGCTGTCTTTATCTTCCTAATTACAATTAAACAAGATTGTAAGCTAAGCAACAGGATCTAGATTATTATTACAATTAAGACATATTGTGTATTACTTGTTGCACTATTAACACTTGAAATATTCCTTTAGAAGCTCAAGTTTTCCACAGTATATATATATATATATATATATATATATATATATATATATATATATATATATATATATATATATATATATATATATATATATAAATCGATGGGAGGACAGTGAAGTGATATGATTTGACTCAGCTTCCTAACAGATTTCCTACAAATCACCAAATTGCTTAGGGATCTTTACATTCAGCCTGATTTATGAAGCAAAGCTCTTGAGTCTCAGTAGACCTTCATAAGATGCTGAATTTAATCAGAACTGTTGGATTCTCCTCAAGTGTCTGTGCAGTATCCTGTAAAGGATATCTGTGATTTCTACTATAACATAACGGATGTATACATTAAGTCAATCCTGAGCTACAAGTCAATCCTGTAGCTCATTTAATATTCTTGTAAAATATTTACAATTTTGTGTCATGATTATATTGTAATAACACAGTAGGTATATGCAGTAGCATTAACTTTACTGTGAAACTTACTTGATGATACAAAGCAACCTCATCTTTAGTGAAACAGAATAAACACACGTAAAAAAAAAAAAATTCATAGTCATTTATATGCGTGCTGGTAAAACACTAGAATTTACATTAAAAAACAGAAAATAATTTACAATACTGTAATATTTAATATTATACCTGGTACAAAATAACCCAGAAGCCAGATAATTTCATCATTTCACTGGTGTTTTTTTTTTTTTTCATTTAACTACACACACACACACACACACACACACACACCCACACACACACACACACACACACACACACACACACACACACACACATATATGTATATGTATAATTATACAATTATAAATGTATACAAATGTATACAAATATATATATTATATTATATTATATTATATTGTATTGTATAAAAATATACAATTATAAATGTCACTATTTGCTTAAATTGTTTTTATTGTTCATTATTCTGTCTTATTTCTTATTTTTTTATTGTAGCAATATCTAACTGTGTGACTTTGTTAATTTTAACAACTTTAACATATGTTAACATAAGTTAGGATTTTCTAAATATTTGGTTACATTTGTGACTGTATTTTCTATGTACTATTCTGTTTTCCCATATATAGTCCAGGAAACAAAAACTGTTTTGGTCTTCATTTAACCTACAGAGGACAATGTGGCATTAATGACAACAAATATTTGTAAAAATTAAATACAGTAACTACTTGACAACTCTGATGATAGTAAATCACTATAACGTTACAACATAAATATTTACCATTTGGTTTATTATATGGCTCAGGATCTTCATCATGACCAGTGTTAAATTAACCAGCTATCTTTAACTAAACTTCTCTAAGTTCCTTCATTTCATTTTCCCAATGGAAAATCCATTAACACCTCCCCTCAAAAGAATAAACCTATAAGACTATTCTGCTAATAATTGTTAGTTGTCATTAGTTGTATGCTCGAGCTAATTCACTGGCAGTGTGTTGTGTCATTTCCACTGAACTGGGACAGGGATACCCCAGATCAAAACACCATTTGTCTTCCCCTTGTCTGCTGACAGGAATTTTGATTTAGTGGTGCCATTTGTTAAGTCAATTATTTTGTTCAAAACAAATCCTCCTGAAATGCCATTCAAGGCAGCTCTGTTTGCTTTAGAGGTTAGAGACGAGAAGAAGAATCTTGCCAAATTCCCTACCCTCCAAAATATTTTTGTAACCAAATTCCGGAAATCATATGGTGTAGATAGTTCACAATGCTTGAGAAGCCATATTGAATATTAAGGCACATAGGGTGGTTCAGTGTCAGACCAAACTGAGGAAACTGTGGGGAAATGTATTATTCTAGTGATGCCTTATTGGCACTTTTGGGATAAGTGGAGAAGTGGTATTTTCCAGTAGTGTTTTAGTGGTGGCATTAGTGGTTGTGATGGCTTAAACTGAAATCAGTCATGTATTATTATGAAGCTCTTGAGGAATACCATTCCCACAGTAGGAAAATGCACCAAGCAGCAATAACATTACTGTTCAAGACATTATGCCCAGTATTGTGTAGGTTCCCCTTGTGCCACCATGGCATGACTCCACAAAACCTATGGGGTGTTTTGTTTTGTCTGGCACCAGGACATTGGCAGTAGACCTTAGGGTGCTGTGGGTTGTGGGGTGGGGCTTCCGTGAATTGGACTTGTTTGCCTGCTTCCTCCCATGGGTGCTTGATTTGATTGGGATCTGAGGAGTTTGGAGGCTGGGTCAGTGGCCTAGAGCTCTTTGCTTTTCTGATACATTTCTACCGAGCCAGCATTAACTTTTTTTTAACAATTTGTGTTGCATTGGGGGGGCGGCACGGTGGTGTAGTGGTTAGCACTGTCGCCTTGCACCGCCAGGGTCCGGGTTCGATCCCCGGCCAGGCTCGATTCCCGTCTCTGTGTGCATGGAGTTTGCATGTTCTCCCTGTGCTTGGTGGGTTTCCTCCGGGTACTCCGGTTTCCTCCCACAGTCCAAAGACATGCAGGTTAGGCTAATTGGTGTTCCCAAATTGCCCGTAGTATGTGAATGAGTGAGTGTATGTGTGTGTCTGTGCCCTGCGATGGATTGGCACCCTGCCCAGGGTGTACCCTGCCATGTGCCCCAAGTCTCCTGGGATAGGCTCCAGGCCCCCGTGACCCTGAATACAGGATTAAGCGGTATAGATGATGAGTGAGTTTTGCATTGGATTTTTTGTGGAATTGGGGCAGGTTTGCTGGCCCTTGCTAGCAGATTATCTGTTAATGTGTTAGTGTTGTGATATTAATGTGTTAATGTGATGGTAAGGTTTCTAAGAGTTTTCTAAGAAGTGGATTTTGCACCATTTACTTAAAAAATAGTTTTACATTTTAACCCAATTATCCAAAGCAGATTATCCAATACCATTAGTAGAACATTCCAATATGTTCGTACAAAAGATCATCAATAAAACCCATCAAATCTCAATGGGTAAAGGACTTTCAGAAAAGGAATTCTGAATATGTGTGACCTATGCTTCTATAGCTTGGCTCAGGAGATCTTTGGTAAACCTTTGTCCAATAACACCATTTGTCTCCTCATTTACAAATGCAACTTAAGACTTAAATAAGATACTCAAACACAGTATCCGAGATGGACAGTGGAGCACTGGAAACGTGTTTTGTGGTCTGACGAGTCAGCATTTCAAATAGTAATTTTCTCTGGGTCAAAGAAGGAAAAAGACCATCCAAGCTTTTATCAGCATCAGATCAAACAGCCAGCATCAATCTTTGTATGGGGGTTCGCCAGTGCTGTGATATGGGTAAAGTGCATATCTGTGACAGCGCCGTTAATGCAGAAAATATGTTATTTTTGGAGCAACATGTGCTGACATCCAAACATCATGTTTTTCAGAGATATCCCTGAATTTTCCAGCAGGACACCTCCAACCCGCATTTTGTTCACGATACACATGGATGACTACTAAACACAGAGTATGGCAGCTAGACTGGCCTGCCTGCTCCAATTGAGAATGTGTAATGCATCATGAAGACCTACATAAGGGAAGACCGGGGAATTTCTGCTATCTAAACCTGACCAACTGATGTCTTCAGTGACATAATTAAACATTCATATGGTAAATAATCACATAATTAATTATTATAGAGTTTCCAATTTAGTACAAGGTAAAGAGACTTTACAGATGACATCTTTTAGTTATTATTAGCTATTTCCATACTTTGTCCAGACTTTATTGGAATTGGGGTTATATGTTGGGAAGCAAGTTTAATGCTTTTCTCATGACCTCATTCATACAAAGAATAGAAAAGAAACACTGTGTCAAGTTCTTGTCTAATGTACAAATGTACATATTGGAATCTACAACTTAGACCTACAACCTGAAGCAAAGTTGTATTGGTGTATAGAAATATAAGAACACATTGTTTACCTAAAATACAGACACCTCTCTTGCCTTGGCAGGGAATGTGCCTCTTTGGCAACATAGCTAATAAACGCGGCCAACCATGTCATACGTCCGCCTTCTGTTGTGCTCCAGAAACACTGTACTAATGTTACAATATGATTCCAATGAATTAATTTATGATGCACTGTGCTTTTACTTATGCCACTGTAGCAGTGATAATGAAGAAATAGAAAAAAAAAATTCAAATGACATATTCAAATGATTTGATGCAGTATTATGAAGGCTATGGATAGACAAGGGAACTAAAGTGGGACAAGAGTGAAATAGCTGAGATTGAGAATATAATATGGGAGTGTATCTGGAACTGGAGCTTTACTGAGACATGATCTGGGCGGTACTGTGTGTCTGGGATGGCACGTACGTGTGTGAATTAACAATATTCAAAATTTACAACACTAAAGAGAGATTTCTATTGGATTCCTCACTATATACTCAAAAGTACTAAGTTCCACTATAGGGCAACTGTAGGCTTACTGCATTCTATACAATTTGATGTTGTGGCAACAGTTTGGGCATGATCTAATTATATGTGTGCTCCCATATACAGGCTTGCACATATCTCTTGCCATATAGTGCAAAATGTCTTTCCATATAAGTCTTTCTACATCCCTCCAGTGAATTGATTATTCCTCTGTTAAAACTTGACTTTGTAACACTCATCCTCAGCTAATAACATTCTCCATTTTAGATCTGTCGAACCTTCCGACTTCCTGAATCTCCTGAGGGATACTTGTCTGGTAACGGATTTTTGCCAGGTTATAATTAAAACATCAGAAGTGGATGAGTAACATCCTGTGCCGAATGTGAACCAAATGTGAATCGGTACTTGTGTGTTCTTGTGTGTGTTTAGAACACATGCCTCAGGCTCTAATATGAACCATATCGTGACTGTGGTCGTACTATATGTCGGAAGGAAGCGGAGGAGGCGTCAGTGCTATTTTCAGCCACTCTCCATGGATCCAGGAGCTAGATCTTTTACAGAGCAGAAATGTGTTTTATTATATAATGCTATATACAGTATAATATTACACAGTACGCAGCAATATGTTAATAATTATTGTAATCTATCGATGTGCTACTGTGCTGCTGAGATTCTTACTTCTCTATGTTTAAAGTCGATGTATTTAGAAATCCTGAAGTGTAATAATAAATTGATAATGCCTGCAGTATGATGAGGAGGGATTTGCCAGCAAACATGTTACCTGAACAGGTAACTTATCAAATGGTATAACTGCATGATGCACGATGATACTGTATGCAACAGCAAGTTCCATTCAGTGGGTCACATTGCCTTTAAGCTGTGTACTGTGTATTGAAATAGTGGGACAATTCTTCTGAACAGTAGCTACAAGAGGTTTTCATAACATTTAGTTATGACACATATTTAAAAAATGAAATACTAAATAGTCAACGTTATGTAAGGCTCCCATCAGTACCCATGAGATGACAAGGGTTTTATGAGGTCTATGCAGAATATGGTCTTATCTTTACATGAAAGAAGGAAGAGAGAAGAAACGCTTCAATTATCATCTGTAAGTTCTTTCATTTTTACCATAAGTTTTCCATCAGACACTGTGCAGATTTAATTTATTATACAAGAAAAACATAACAGCCTTATGTACAGACAAATCAAGGAGAAGTGAAGTAAGGTAGCAACATGACATAAATAAGAGAGAGTGTAAACTTGCAAACAGTCCTAGTATCAATACCAGAGCGTGCTAGTGTTTCTCAATCTCTGAATGCTACAATACTACAAACCAAAAAAAAAACATTAGCGTTAAGGTCAGGTTTTTCTCGTTATCACAAAAGACAACACACCTAAGTAGAAACATACATGCACATACCACATACGTATTCATCACAATAGTAACTGAGAACCTAGTGCTATTTGAGGCGTGACCAAAGATGGCGATTACTGCCAATCAATCATTGTGACTTAAATGAGCCATAAATGTCATCATTCGTTTTGTTAGTTCTTCCCTTCATTGGTCCTTCCAGCATCATGAACACACCCCAACCTCCCTTCCTTAAGTGCTCAAGTACTTCTCAGACTACTCTTCATCTCAGCTATACAAGTATGAGCTGTTTGTGTGTGTGTGGGGGAGGTTATGCAGTTAAGCAACCATTGTCCCTGAAATGTTTGAGCCCAAGGCATAAATATATTTTGTGCCAAAGAATATTAAAGTGATGGATGACTTTTGATCTCAGAAAATAAAGATATCTAGTTACATTTACAGTAGCAGTAAATTGCCTTTTTATTATTATTATTATTATTATTGCTACACCCAAAGTTAAGATAAATTCTATTTTTATGTAAGCATTGAATTTTATAACTATATTATAAAATTAATAATGGGAGCAGTAGTGGCTCTGGTGGCTAAGAATGGGGTGCTGATCAGGCTTTGATCCCCACCACTACTGGGTTTATACCATTGGGCTCTTGGGTATTACGGTTATATATATATATATATATATATATATATATATATATATATATATATATATATATATATATATATATATTTGTCCAGACACTGAAACGCAGGGCATACACCGTGTTAGTGCCAATACCAAGCGTGGAGAAATGGGTAGGTTGTGGAAGGAAGGGCATCTGGCGTAAAACCTGTGCCAATAACTTGCAGATGTGGCAAAGCTGAGAAAGGGAAAAAAGCCCAAGAAATAATTTTTTAGGACTTAATAAATATAAAAGATTTTTACTAGCTAATTGCATTGTTTAGTCTAAGCTCGATGCAAAACATTGATTTACTAGAAATAATGAATTGCTAATTGGTATGTATAATGTGCAACTCAAAACTGTTTGGACTATACCTGGTTCCATAGGTGCAGCTTCCTCTCACCAGATACACACACACACACACACACAGAGTAACCTGTTAACTAAACTAATGCATTGTCATAATAGGGAATGAAGAACTATACTAAACTAAATCGCCACATCTTGATTACAGTGACACTGAGCAGTGCAAACTGTCCATGTATACACCTTAGAGTGATGATGATGTAAATGTTTAATTAAACGACTTCAAGTCAAGTCTATGTATCTTGTAGACTTGGAACAAAATGTGGTTTCTCAAGGATGCAGAACATAGAAGTAAATACGACTAAGGTGCAAATACACAAAAGTGGGAGATGATTGCAGCACGGTAATACACTGAACAATATGTACAGGACAATAAACACGGAGGATAATAAATAAACAGAACATGTGCTGTAAACTATTGAGTTGTGTAGCAACAATAAGTATAACAGCAATATTGGCAGCAGGACAAGCTTCATAAAATGCCCGATGATGCATTGTACAGTGCATAATGTTTAAAGTCATTCCAGGTTAGGCCTGTGACTAGCCCAGGCGAGCATTGCACAGATTTGATTAATCTTACTTCCTCAGGTAAATTAAAAAAAACTGTTGAGTCTGGTGGTGGTGATGGCGGCAGAGCGATGAATCTGTAGCAATAAGGTGAAGATTCCATGGTATGGTTTAAAGGGATCATCTACAATACTGGAGTCTTTGTGGTTGTATAGTTGTTGTATCAGGTGTCAATGCTGAGAGACCCTAAAGATCTTTTGAGCTGTTCACCATCCACTCTATGGTCTTACAGTGAGAAAATGTGCAGTTCCCGTTGAGCCATATGATGAAACAGCTGGTTAGGGTGCTCTCTATTGTCCCTGAGGAAAGTGCTGAGGATGGAAAGAGGTTCTTGGATACACAAGAGAGCTCCTCTGTCATGTGTACACCAAGAAACCTGACGCTTTTTACAAGCAATGTACTTGGGTTAATCAGCATCAAGACACAAATTATTGTCTCTACACCATTCGACGAGATGGTTCACTTCCTCCATGTACGCTGACTCATCATTGATGAGTCCTATAGCCATAGTGGCATAAGCAAACTGATGATGATGTGATCTGAACTGTAGTTAAGGCACACTCATGAGTAAGCAGGGTCAAAAGCAGTGGACTAACCACAAATCCCTGGGGAATGCCGGTGTCCAGTGTGGTGGTGCTGGAGTCGGTGGACGTCCAGGAAAAAAATTGCAGGATCCTGTTGTGGGGGGAAGTGGTACAACCCAACAGGCTCAGCTTTTTTTAGCGGTTGTTGTGGGAAGGATGAGTTGAATTCTGAACAGAAGTCTATGTACGGGATTATTACATAATTGTGAGTCAGAGAAAGGTGGATGCTTGCAGATATTGCCTCTTCTGTTAAGTCACTATGTGCAGTCAAATACTGTATCTTGCCATATGAATTCATTTCTTCGCTCATTTTCCCCCAGTGCTTGTCATATGTAGAGTCGCAGGGGCATGGAGCCTATCCCAGGGAACTCAGGGCACAAGGTAAGGGATACCAACCCATCGCAGGGCAGACACACATGCTCACACACCTAATCTTACCCTCCAGGCAATCTGAAAACAGTCAGTGTAGCAAGGTCCTGCACATCTAAACACTTACGGATAAGGAATTTTGTTTATAAGAACTTTATTTGAGAAAACTTATTATTACTCCCACACGATCCAGTAGGGTTTTATTCCATAGGCCGTAAAGGAAGTTTAAAAAAAATATTTCATTATAACAGACGAAAGCCAACTAGACACTCAATTCCAAGGCCACATCCTTTGGGGATATAAGATGTAGGATGTGGTCTCCATGTTCTCTGTAGGCTAGAGCCTTTCGCTGACTGTGTAGACCGCAAAGGCCAAACTGAAATGAGAATTTCAAGTCTGCGGCAGATTTCTGAATTCTGTCACACCTGCTGTTTCTGTTGTTACCTCTGTGTGAATTTAATATGAATTATAATTTAAATTGTCTATAAAATCACAATGTTCTTGGTTTAAAAAAAAAAAAAGGTTGTAGAATAGGTTGGATGGGGGCATCCGAGCTGCATTGATTAATGTTGTGTAGCCGCACGCAACCATGTGTTATGAAGCCATGTGTTTTCATTTTGTGAAGCTGCTTTGAGACAATGACCATTGTTAAAAGCGATATAAAAATAACACCGAATTGAATTGAATTAAATTATGAAAACCTCGCTCAGTGTGCGGATTTCACATACATGCCCTTTACTTTTTATTATTATTAATTTCTTTTTAAATATATTTATAGATGATATATATTACATATTTTTATGATATATTCATTTTTCAAATTAAACTGAGACTCACTATATGTGTTATTTGCATATTGAAAAGCAGCAATTATTTGTCTCCTTTGTTGCTAAATGTGAAGTCCTGAATCATTCCAAAAAAAGAGGATCAGTAATGATTTCCGTTGATCCTGATCACAAACACATAGACTTGCACTTTTTTTTTTGTAATGGAATATTGATGTGGAATTTGCTTCCCCAATCTATTTGTGCTCCCAGGCTAATGTTAAGACCCATTTCGTTTTACTTCAGTTGTCTAGAAGACACAGATTAGTTTGTTTTTTTGTTTTTGGAAAACACCATTGCAATGTACATGCAACCTCAGCAATATTTTAGAAAAAAATATTGGTGGGGGGGGGGGGGGGGGGGGTTCTAACTGTGCTTAAATAAAGGCAGTATGGAAGTCAGTCTATAAATTAGATGACACATTTCTTTAATGTTTAAGAAGTGTGAACTCTCCAAATTGTATTACTGACATATGTGTGTGTGTGTGTGTGTGTGTGTGTATATACATATATATATATATATATATATATATATATATATATATATATATATATATATATATATATATATACATACATACATACATATATATATATATATATATATATATATACATATATATATATATATGTATATACACACACACACACACACACACACACATATATATATATATATATATATATATATATATATATATTTTTTTTTTTTTTTTTTTTTAGTTTAGTTTAGTTTAGTTTATAGTTTATATATGTTTATAAACTATACTCTGTGGTGCAGTTCCAAGTCTAGATATAACCCACAGGGAAAACGTAGATATCTGTATACACATTAAACTGTTCCTTCTATCAACAGTGGCTCTGCTCACAGCTAGAGTAAGCAAGCGATGTGTTGATTGTGCTGTGTTTAATCAGTTAGACATTAGTGCTGACAGCATGGACCTATTTGATTACAACAAGCAGGAAGCAAAGTTAAACATTTCCAGCAACTCTGTTACAAACAGATTCGAAATAACGCCACAAAAACCAGATCTTAAACTTAAACTTTTTTTTTGTCAGTGCATCTAGATATTCCTCTTTACATTATATATCCATGTTTCTGTTTGAGTGAAGGCTGATTTCAATGTAACCAAATAATAAGTCAAATTTAATAATATCGAATGTCATATAAATGAGTTGAATCCTTTTGCATCGTCTGATTTAGAAAATTAAAGCGACTGAACAGGAACGATGTCTTTCCTGTTTAACAAGGCATACAGCATAAGCATGTAGATAGCTGCTGGTGAAATTGGTGTTGTTTTGTTAGATACAATTCTTAGAGTAACTATCTTTCACACATGATTACCAAAAAACATTCTCAGCATCAACAAAAAGATCTAAATGGTCTTCTGACATTTCTAAAGCTCTAAAAAAAAAATGTATCACTATTGCACCAACAAACATTAATGTCCATATCACTTCTGTCACTATCCAGAAACACAAAACATCCCTCTCAGACTCAGGCTTCAACACGGCCCACATGCAAAGCCCCTTTAATCAAATTCACAGACCAGCAGGAGAACATCAGCTCTCCAGAGACACATTTTCACTACTTTTATGTCTGAGGTGAATCAGGTGTGGATGAGGTGACTAGAAAGAAAGAGAGAGAATGGACGAAGGCTGGAAAATGTCTGTCACATCAGCAGAAGATCACGTCACATCAGAGAAATGCTCAATGAGAGGAGCAGAGCGTATGGTGGAGCCACCCAGGTTCACATCAGTCAGGGGGACTTTGAACCTGCTGGATGAAATATTTCAGAAAAGAAGGTTAGTTTGTGGTTGTTCAGTTTAAACCTGGTGACACACACACACACTGACACATATTAATTATATTGCATGAAAGGAATTCATGCATGGATAGCCAAGAGGACGTATAGGACGTTTACTGAGAATGAAATTGAGAATGACTTTACTGATGAATGTATATGCTGTTTGATTTACTAATGAATATATAAAGCCATTTTTAGTGACAGCAGAGTCACAGTTAACCTTTCAAACGGCAAGCAGCACAGAAACACTCTGGCAACACAACATAGGTCAATGACCATTAAAAAAAATAGATGTGCTAGTTAGCGGAGAGGCTTCAGACTTTAATCTGTGTATTTGGGATTTCGGATATGTCTGGGAGGATGAAAGTAATCATTACTTTTATAAAGGTTACATTTCACCACTACCATAATATGGGAAAGACATCGCTAAATTGTAGAACTCTCCCTTATTATTATTATTATTATTATTATTATTATTATTATTACTGTTGTTGTTATTTGATAATTGAAACAAATACAAACAATTCGAAAAACATTTGTGTAATTTCTTTGCCTATGTCACACATTTTCACTTTTCATGTTTGGTAGTTAATTAAAATGAACTAAAATTCCGTTCATCACGGCACCTATTTTGTGCTGAAAAAAGGATCTGTCACTCTATACTGCACAATCCTAAGCCCTGTACATGTCTATATCTATTAAACAGCACTCACACACAGCAAACCATATAATAGAAAGTCAAAGCTAAAAAAATAAATATATATTAAATTGAAACTTAAATTGAAAGTACAATTCCATTAACTTACTGTCTGTACTGTAATGAGAATTCATGTAGTTCATTACTTTTGACCTCTATAATATATACTTAAGATATTTACATATTACACCATCAAACATACCAAATAGTCAGTTAATCAATTTAAAGGATTATATAAAGGTTTGATGAATGAGTTTGATTTTATAAATTGGACACTTTGACAAATACTAGGCAAACGCATTCGCTGCTTCTCTGGCCTGAGACTTCATGCTGTTTACATCCTAAGGAGAAATAACAGCTACGTTTGTGTCAGTTTGCTGTTTTCTGTCTCTAGGACTTAAGTTTAATTAATTGGACATATAACAGCACAGCTGACTGTTGGATGTGGGAGGATATGCGCCAGTGGGAAGCTCAAATATGCAGAATTATGTAAGTACAATTCGCCTAAAAATGTGTTTTTTTGCCCTGCGGTGTGTCATGAGTGACACAGTGAAATTAGATAAGCTTAATGATTTTATTGTAAAAAAAAATACCATGGTTAGCTATTTCAACTTATCTCTAGGTTTTAGTGTGATAATGCACGACTAGATAAAAGAACCTGGCACCTACTGTAAGTGGAGTGTGGGGGAAAAAAACAGGACTTTTGATTATGCAGAATAACAGGATTATGAAAGTAAAAACTATCTTTATATGTCTACAGTATATATGTAATACCCTGCTACACTAATGCAGTCCCAGTGTTTCATTAGTGCTTGGATACAATCAAAGTACAAAGTAGGCTCAGTATGCCAAAAGCCTTCTTTCATGGCCCCAACATGTGGAAATGGCTTGGAGTCGGGTTTCTGTATTATGCAAGTGGTGTTGGAGAACGATTGTGTGTACAGTTCCTACATACAGATGCGTCTCTTCTGCAAGCTGGCTACAAGTTGTCCGTTGTTTTTCAAGAATCGTGCATCCCATTTGTTAAATGTTCACGGAAATGACTGCAGTGGGCCTCAAGCCACCTAGGCCAGGATCGTCACTTAGGGACGTATAGCCTTCTTAAAAACATTTGCATAATTCAAATGTCTTACTGTGGCGGCGTCTCATAGTCTTCTGTAAGTCTTCTGTAAATTTCAATCAGTTTTACACCATCATTCACAAGGAATTTCATAACAAGTCTTGGTTTGACTTGAACATCCCTTGTGGCATATTGAGTCTCACACACACACACACGCACACACACACGCACACGCACACACACACACACACACTCAAAGATTCAAGTTGTTCAGTGCGTTGGTGTCGCTTGTAAAAGGAGCGTGTACACGTCTGTGTTTGCAATCGCGTCTGAGTTAAATAAGACAGAGGTGATGAAAACCGAGTGTGTGTTTTCTCTCTGTGGAGGAAAGAAATGGGGTTAAATGTTTTGACCGTGACTGAAACTATAAAGCTTAAAGAGGAGGAGAAAGGTGATTCAGAAAGTGCAACCCGAGCCCTGTGACCTTGACCCAAGGTGGCCTAGCCTGTTTCTGCACTTCATCTCCTCACTGCTCACACAGTTGCAACATCTCACAGAGGAGCCATGTGCATGCAGATAATTTATTGGAGGTTATGAAAAAGTAGGATTTCATTACATGTACAAGCTTTCACGCAGAAGGGCAGGAAAAATAAAGCAAAATTATGTGCAAAAAGGACCCTAAAGTATACATGGATTTCCGAATAATAATTCATAGCATTGCATAAAAAGATAACGTATGTATGTAGAGGTATGATTGTTTGGTTTTCTTCATTATTATTATCTGTTTGTTTTTGTAAAGAGGAAATTCTACATGTTTCTGAATAATTCTTAATAAGCCTAACACAGCGAGTGATCTGTGCAAAGCACTCTAATGCAACTTTGGTTAACTTTTCAGAGATTAATATAATATTATTAATTAATTAATTATTATTTATTAATGTATCAGGATATTTCCTTGACTCAGACCAGATTGATACAGCCTCGTCCAGCCTCGTCCAGGACCCGAATTGTAAAATGGTTACAAATGATTACATTGACAAAAATGTAACAAAATATTTTTACCCTTTAGAAAGTTTGCCTGGAATAACATTTGTATAAACTGTAGGAACTTTACAGACTGTTCTAATGGTGATCTCACTTATTTAAGAATGAATGAAGTCTTGTTTTTAAGCATAAGGCGTCCCAGAAAACTGAATTGAGAACCCTACATTTAACACAAGAGCTTTACCTCACACTGCAAAAAGTGAAAATATTTCAAATTTACTCAAAATCTGCTTCCAAGCTCCTTAACATATTATAACAACAAACCAAATATAAGATCATTATCTAGACACATTTTAATAATTTGCAAATGTGCATTTTTTCTTCTACTGGCAGATAATTTAGCTTTTTTTAAGGATTTATTTCTTGAAACATGCAAAATTATCTGCCAATAGAACAAAAATGTACACTTACGAATTAGCCAAATTTATTAAGAAGGAATATTAATGAAGCACTGCCGCCTTGTACCTGCAGGTTCCAGGTTCGATTCCCGCCTCGAGTCTGTGTGCATGCAGTCGGCCTGTTCTCTCCATGCCTGGTGGGTTTCCTCCGGGTGCTTTGGTTTCCTCCCACAGTCCAAAGACATGCAGATTAGGCTTATTGGTCCTTCCAAATAACCCATAGTGTGTGAATGAACATGTGAGTGCATGTATGTGTGTGTGCCTTGTGATGGATTGGCACCCTTGTCTCATAAATCTCATGGGATAGGACCCCCTATATACAGGATATAATGGTGTAGATGATGAGTGTGAGAGTGAGTGAGTGAGGAGGCTTAATGATCTTTGATTTTGTTTGTTGTAATCATGTACAGTATTACGCATGATATCATTTTAACAAGATTCAAGATATCTTCACTTGCGAAGATATGACTTTTAGTAGTGCACTTAATTCCAGGCTTTCAGGAGTTTAATGTTGATCTATTATCTATACAGTCATACAGTCATTCTATACTGCTTGTCCTGTGTAGGGTCACAAGGGACCTGGTCCCAGGCAACTCAGGGAACACGACAAGGATGGACTACCAACCCATTACAATGCACCCGACTACACACTATGGACAGTTTGAAACACCATGGGAAGAAACCACAATACATAAGAACAGCTTCTCTGGTAGATGCTGGGAACGCTCAGTTCGCGGCAGGAACATATCCAGGCCAGGACACCAGTCCAACACAAGTCACCATGCACACATACAGTAGATTCCCTAGAGGAAATTCAGGTCAACCAACCCACCAACCAGTATGTATTTAAATGTTGGAGAAAACAAGAACATTGAAGAAACCGATAGAGACATTGACACTGTAGGAAGAGCATGAAGCACTCCACATGTGGAGCAACCCAAGCTCACTATCAACCATAAAGCTGTGAGGCGGCAACATAATCCAGTGCACCACCATAAGGATTAAATAAAAGTAAGGAAAATATGAATTTCAAAATATTCTTCCAGAGAAAGTAATTCTCACTATTAGTCAAGTTGTCAAAAGCAAATGTTTACTTGTTTCAGGGTGACGTTTGCTATTCGGTACTTAAGCTTGAGCGCTGCAAGTCATTGTGAAAGATGCTGTTTGGATGAATCCTATTACGTCAGTATCGACACACTTCAGTTGACTCAGAGAGGCTACGTGCTCACAAGCGACTTCTCCACATGTGCTTACTCCACATATTATCTGGTAACCTGGCCATGTCACTGCACTTAACAAAAGGCGCCTGTGTGAGTTGGCTGGCACGTTGCAACATGCGCGCGCTCGCCGAGAGAAGAAAGAAGCTGACAGATTTAGCCCTGTAGCCTCATGCTGTGCTTCACACACAGCTTGCCTCATTAACTTTGTACACAATCGTACAAAAGTCTCTGTCTATGTCATTTTTTTTTAATATATATATTTTTTTGCACCACCATCTTTATGTTTAAACTTCCGATCGAACATGCCTCATGTCTCCATTAGTGGACGTCCCTGACAAGCCGATTCCATTTTCAGCCGGAACAATAAAGCTATTATGGTAGCATTTTAATACACGTTTGCCTCCAGATATCTAAGCGGATGATCTAAGGAACAGAAGCTGGCTGTGTGTTCATGCACAATCATGTATTGCTTACCAAAGAGAGCTGCATGTTAAATCTGGGAACGGCTTCAGAAAAATATGTCATTAACGTCAAGTATAAACAGAGAGGACTGATGTGTTTGGTTGTGGGTGTGTTTAAGTAAAAGGTGGATACACATGGTACAGATAAGTCCATCAGTTGAAACAATATTACCTGCCAAACTTGTTGGACTAATAGCAATACCATTCTTTAAAGAGTTGTTTGACTCACTTGCTCTACACTGAGCGTAAAAAACATTTCTGGCTGTCGCTAGGCCAGTTTCAGGGGACTTTAGCGCTTTTGTGAAGCAAATAGCTCTTTACTTACAACACACTTGGGAAAAAAATGTGTCACTCTGAAGTGATCAAAACTTATGATCCCAGTGTGCAACACTTCACAATGAGAACTCTGATCCATCCATGATGTAACCGTTTGGAACTCGGATTATAAAGTTGTGTTTTTGGCCCACAATGAAAAACAAATAGAAAACCACAAGCTTAAGTAAAGGCTTCTCAAATATAACTGTCAGCATTAATCATTTAACACTTGTGATTAATTAAAATTCTTTAACATGTTCAAATGAGTGCGAGGCCAGGCACATCTGATTGGACAAATTCTACAACCAGAAGCGTATATACTTCAAAAGAGTTCTAGAATCAGGTTCTAGTAAACTGAACCAGTTCTGTGGTTCTAAACTCTTCTCACAACTGTTTTTGTTAGTCACATTAAGGAAGTTTATAGCCACTACCGAGCCATATGCACTATCATCAGGACCTACGTATACTCACTCACTCACTCATCATCTATACCGCTTAATCCTGTATTCAGGGTCACGGGGCACAGGAGACTTAGGGCACATGGCAGGGTACATCCTGGACAGGGTGCCAATCCATCGCACACATACACTCACTCATTACGGACAATTTGGGAACGCCAATTAACCTAACCTACATGTCTTTGGACTGTGGGAGGAAACCGGAGTACCCGGAGGAAACCCACCAAGCACGAGGAGAACATGCAAACTCCATGCACACAGAATCGAGCCTGGCCGGGGATCGAACCCGGACCCTGGCGGTGCAAGGCGACAGTGCTAACCACTACACCACCGTGCCGCCCGACCCATGTATAATCATTGCTAAATGCTTGGGGACAAGAGCAGACTTCATCAGTGATGACTGGTGTGCACTTTCATCTGCATTAACTGATGAAAATAGAAGATATGCGTTCATTTCACAACAACATAAAGATTAGTGAGCTGAAGAATATTTAAATTTATGTATAAATCTATAACAGATTTTTTTTTTTTTCAAAACGTGCCAAATTGATGTAGGAAAAAGAGGATAGACTACCATGATGTCAGTCACAACAATGCATGTTGGATGTACCATTAACCACCATTAGGCTGCTATGTATTTGCGTTGATTTACATTTGAGGCGTAT
This sequence comes from Clarias fuscus, assembly GCA_030347435.1. Lineage (NCBI taxonomy): Eukaryota > Metazoa > Chordata > Actinopteri > Siluriformes > Clariidae > Clarias > Clarias fuscus. The sequence goes on along the minus strand of CM059211.1, from coordinate 30,444,620 downwards.
TAGCCAATAAAAAAATCATCAGGTTACCTGATGATTACCTAACAAATTTCCCGATGCTTTGTCACTCAGATAAAAGAGTACCCTAGAAATTGATAGCTTCTGTTTTGCTGATGATATTCACATGCAGCATGTTGTCGTAGACTTTGCAGCTTAGTAAAAAAAAAAGAAGTTAGCATGGGAAATGGAAAATGGATGAAGAAGGTCACTTCCACATTAATTCTGAGAAGGTTGATTTATCATAACATGATTACCCCAGACAGTGCACAAAAATATCTTATTCCTGTTGGATTTGGTGTTGTTTACAAGCAATAGCATTAGCTCATTCAGGGTATCTGTTGTAAATGAGACAAATATGCTGTGTTTTATGTTTCGTAAAATGATGTCCACTTAGTCAGATAGTAAGTAGAAAGTTTTAAATACTGAAATTTAAAACTTTCTACTTAATATCTGACTAACTGTTCCAGAGTTGAATTCCAAATAACATACTGTAAAATGGAAAGCTAGTGTACTATTTAGGCTGTACAATCCCTTGTTACAAGAGAAGGCTAGAGAGGGATTTTGGATTCAGTCTTGAGTTAGAAGCTAATTAGTAATAAAATACAATTCAGAACGACTTAGAAACAATTACTAAGGAGACAAAATATTGATGAAATAATGTTATCATAGTGCTTCTGTGACTAGCATTGAATGTGGGTTTTGGCGTTGTCATCTGGTAAGTAAGGTCCCTTGCGCCCCTTTTTGCCACATTGTGACATCACATGCAAAACTGCTTTAGTGAGGTACTAAAAAGGTTTTCCCACATTCCCACATTTTTTCTCTAGCACTTAAATGATCACAAAATTAAAATGTTGTGGTTTCTCAGAAGGAAGCACGGTGGCTTAGTGGTTAGCACTGTGGCCTCCAAGGTATGGGTTCGATTCCCACCTTGTGTCTGTGTGCATGGAGTTTGCATGCTTGCTGGCTCCAAAGACCCACCCAAAGACATGAGGATTAGGTTAAATGGCGTTCACAAATTGCTGTCCAGGGTGTACCCTGCTTCAAAGCTCCGGGCCTCCTGTGACCCTGTATACAGGATACAGCGGTATAGATAGTGAGTGAGGTTTTTTTTGGAACCTCGATTCTGTGACGTCCAGTGCCTCATGGCTGCGTATTACCTGGTATCATTTTCTTACAATTGTCATGTAATCGGTCTTACAATTGTCATCTAAGACCGCGCTACAAACTCTGCCGAACCATTTCAAACTCTCTACAAACTTAAAGTACACTATTTACCTGTGAGATTTCTCTCACTGAGGCGGTTTAATGGAGAATGATGAGTTCTGTGTGAATTACATAACGCTAATGAAAGTGATATCTCATTGATGAAGTCTTATTATCACCTTAACAATTTTTGTGTAAAAAGGGCTTGTAAGTGTGCGTGCATGTGTGTGATGCCCTACAACAGACTGGTGTCGTATTTCAGCCTCACACCGTGTGCTCCTGGGCTAGGCTACATATCCACCATGACCTTGAACAAAAGGTGAATGAGTGATGAAGATGAATAAAGCCAAATCACACCCGATTAGATTGTATCAAGTGATAGTGCATAAGTCTATGATGTATTTAGGACGTCTACAACAATTGAGAAGATGGCATACCTTGATTTTAATATTTTAATGTCGTTGCTTGATATTGCTTCTGTGAATTCGCATACAAACTATGAAGAAAAATATCTACTGTGTACCAATGTAATCTAATAGCCTTTAAAAAAAAACATCATTACAAACAGACATTCTGGGGCCATGTGGAAAAGAAATCTCCTCTGGGACCGTGCCCTTAGACCCTCCTAATAAAGGCGAAGTCCCGTATCTATAAATCTCTAGTAATGCCCTGCTTGTTACATTTTTTCCCTGGTTTGTCTGAACTCCATCTGCAATTCGATATATATAGTCTTTAAGCCAGATAACTGATAATACTGCAAAGCATATGACAAATTACATTTCTTATATTAGTCTTATTAAAGTGTCCAAATGTCTGTCCTACAACACAGAAAAAATGTACAGAAATGTCATAGTAATGGAAATTCTTTTGAATACTAAATCACTAAATGAAAAGCTTCAGTAAGTTGAGAGGTGTTCAACACAACAGTAACTCATTACATCTTTATACTGCTTAAGTGTATTAAGGGTGTCACGCATGCGATGAGGTAATGAGAGTTAAACTCAATAATCAAACACACACACACACACACACACACACACACACACACACACACACACACACACACACACACACACACACACACACACACTTTTTTCCATTTCACACAGCATGTGCCAATGTGCCAAAGTAATTTAGTGAGACATTACACAAGTGATCCATCGTCAAACCACTGCGTGCATGTGTGTGTGTGTGTGTGTGTGTATGAAAGCATGTTAATCATAACCGAACCCTCCCTCTATTAGTGTAAAGACTGTAGAATTATTCAACAAGATCTACAGGAAGACAGAAAATAAATATATTTATTAATAGAGACGAACGCGGAAGGCGTGCGAGACAAGCAGAGAGCCATTTAAATCTCTTCTGTGAGCAGGAAACCCCTGAGGAATCCCACGTCTCCTGAAACAAGGGAAGGCGTAAATTAAAGGAGGTGCGAAAGTTTGGCCAGCTCCTCCCTGACACCTCACACAACAAACTGTGTTTGTTTAAGGCCAAGCCAGTCACGGTACAATTTGCGAATCCGAGGTGTTTGTTTTCCATTAGCACACGCATTTGAAACAATAAAAGTTGCCACGTCAGTTCTCGCCAAATCAAAACAGAATGCGTTCTCTGGAACCTGCTAGGAAACTAGGTACATGTATCGCTTATTAGCAACTACGTGATTATGTGTTTTAATGGCCATGCACCACCATCAACACAAAGCACATGCGCGTGTAGGATCTAAATTCACTTTCTGGTGTATTGCGTAATTTATCTTGTGTAATTGTAATGTAATATTGTGAGGAATAGAAATGAAACTCAGATTAAAATTTTATGTGTCACATGCACAGTCAGGCACACAGTATGATTAGCAGTGAAATGCTTGTATGACCGCCCATGACCTAAAAGAAAAAAAGAAAAGATACGTAGTATTCAAAAAAAGAATATGAAATAAAAATATAATAAAAAAAGAAAAATAGAGTATATAATATAATATAATATAATATTCAAATAATCTAAAAACGAGAAATAAGTATATAATAATAAAAATTATACAAATATAGAAAATCTAGAAAACTTTTAGCTGCAAAATTTACACTATGTACAAGTAATAAAATAGAACTGAAATAGAAAAGTGATGTCCAGTCATGAGCAGAACAATGTGTAAAGTTCCAGGTGTGCAAAATATAGACCATGTGCAAATGTGCAGTAGCGTGCAATATGAGTAGGTGTATAAAACAGAAAATCAAGTAACCTCCAAACTGGAGGACACATCCCCTGTGTGTGTGTGTGTGTGTGTGTGTGTGTGTGTGTGTGTGTGTGTGTGTGTGTGTGTGTGTGTGTGTGTGTGTGTGTGTGTGTGTGTGTGTGTGTGTGTTGTTGTTGTTCCATCTGTGTGCCGGTTTGGTTGGTCAGTAGGTGCAGGGTCCCTGCAGTTCGTAGGTCTGTTAGGATGTTTACGAAACGTGTGTATCTGTGTGTGTTGCGAGGGTACGGAGGGGGCAGCTCCTGGCGAGACCACCAAGCCGTGACCAAGCAGACTGTCACCCCTGTCTGCCTTCTCAGAGTCCTGATCTCCCACAAAGACTACAAAAAAAAAACTTGTGCAGTCATTAGGCTGTTTGTCTTAGCAGCTTTTAGTCTGATCTCAAGCTTTTATGTTAACAAGTTTTTTCTTATTTTGGCCCTCAGTAAAAATTACATAGACTGTGTGGAACACAATGCTTTAAAAATAATGAATGTCATAGTAACTGAAGAGCATGTTTACGATGTTTGTTCCCCTGCAGGCTGTAATAAACTGAAGAGTGAATAGAAGATCCTTTTTCTTGTAACAGGAAGTTTAATGAAGTGTATTGTCCATGATAATGTGACAAATATAATGTAATTCTTTTCAAATCACAGATTTTCTTTCCACAGTCCTGTCTGGAGGTGAGGGATTGAAAAATAGTCATTGTTCTTTGTTACTGTACATAAGTATTATTTTGGCATTACTAGTGTTTTATTGAAATCAAATACTTCTGCTGTTATTTACTGGCATTAATGAGGGGGGGGGGGGGGGTAGGTGGCATGCTTTTGATCTTATATATTCTTTTTCCAAAGTCACTGTATGTTGCATTTACCTTTTAAAATGTGAGTTTATTTTATTTTATTTTTTTATTTGAGTCTACACCAAGGATTTCAATACTATTTGACTGAAAGTAATAGTGTGTGTGTGTGTGTGTATGTGTGTGTGTGTGAGTGAGAGAGAGAGAGAGAGAGAGAGAGAGAGAGAGAGAGAGAGAGAGAGAGAGAGAGAGAGAGTGAGAGAGAGAGACCTCAACACCAGGCAGAATCTAAAAGAACAAAAAAACTTTTACATCTATTTATACTGTATTTTATAGCTTTTACAGCAGATATTATGTATACATTATGGAGCATGCATGAAGTGTCTGGAGCACAGTATCAGTATACAACCATCACTTATTGACAATATAACATAGAATTAGGAAAAGCTGATTGTCATCTCTGATGATCTTCTCATGCTACACAATGTAGTCAGTGATCCATGTGCATCCGAATGTAGATAGCAAGTGGACGGTTGGCATTGAGGATGAGCAACTCTGGTCCTACATTTAAAAAAAAAAAAAAGGTTTTCAATATGCTCGCATAAAGAGTAGTAAACACTATGAGGAAGGCATGAAGAAAAACCCAGACACAACTTCAGCTACAATACAGGCTTCCCTGCAAAGAAGTGGTGTCTGTTTCAATATTCAGGACCTCCTTATGTAGTTTTGTCTTTATATCCTGAATAATTTTCCTGGCACTTCTGGCAGAAATTTTTTCTTGGTCTACCTGACCATAGCTAGGGATCAATTTCTAATCAAAATCAATTTTTATATTTCTTTATCCAGAATTTGGACACTACAGATTAGCATTTTCAATTCTTTAGATATCTTCTTATATTCCTTTTTTTTATTTATATACCTTCTCTTCCTGGTCCTCGGACAGCTCTTGTGTCTTCCCCATGGCTCAGTATCCATAGTAAGCGCTGCTCTGGATAAAACATGCAGGACTCTTCCAAGAGCTGAGAAACTCATTGACTATTTATACACAAACACTAACTACTGTCAAACACATCACAGGTGTAGGAACTTAGTCTTAATAGTTATTTAAGCCTGTGTGTGTGTGTCTGTGTGTGTGTGTGTGTGTCAGCTCGTGTGTATATTATTAGGCCAAATATTAACGTGTGTGTAAACCTATGATCAGGGGTGTTTGGGTGATTTCAGTTACCATCATAATTAGCAAAGGGATCATCTATCTATCTATGAAAATAACTAGCTGCATCTCACAACTAATATAAATAAAAGAAACATTTTCAACAAGAACAGTCATATTAAAAGAAAAGGCCAATATTTCACAAATTCTGGAGAGGTGCGTAAAATTATTAACACGACTGTAAGTAGAGAAAGCAAGTTGAGAAGCATTTCACATATTTAAATTAAATTCAGTTTTATTTGTATAGTGCTTTTAACAGGGCAGCGGTGGCTCAGGCAGTTGAGGTTATGGGTTGCTAATGGGTCGGGGGTTTGAATCTTCTAACCGCCAGGGTGGCCACTGCTGGTTGAGGGCTCTTAACCCTACGTCCATACACAATCACTCCGTTCTCAAAGCTTGGAGGAAAAACAAAGAGGGTTTAGCATCGTTCTAGCAATGATGGAACTCATCACATGATTTGCTCACCAGCACAGGAGGCACAAAAAAGGTGCTGTTAACGATGGAAATTGTCACAAAGCAGCTTTACAGAAATGAATTTTATATATATATAAAAAAAAAAAAAAAGATTTATAGCTTTATCGGTTTGCTCCTAATGGACAGAACCAGAAGTGATGGTTAAAAGGAAAATCTCCTTGAGACGACGTAAGGAAGAAACCTGGAGAGGAACCCAGCCTCATTTGATTGATACCAGACATCACAACCCCTTCTTTAACTCTAATGTTAAAGAAAATGTGTTTTAGTTAACATGAAGTCCACTTCATTGAGGTTACCAACTGTTCACTGTCTCAATGCATTCCAAAGCCATCTTCATGCTTATTACATCGGACTACCTAAAGTTATCACAAGCATCTTTAACCTGACCGTATGAAACCATCCTTAGCAGCATATACATTTCATCCAAAAGAGCTAGCAGGGTTAGCAGCAGTTTACTATGATCCTGGATTTACTATAGTGCTGGATAGTAATGATTGGTTTTCTTTTATTCTAACGACTCAAAAATTCCTTAAATCCATATTAAAACTCTTAACTGCAGAAATGGGGAGGGAGATGAGATGGAGGATCTGGGTGAAGAGTGTTTGTGGGGAGATAAGCTGGGTCGGATTAGACGTGGAGGACTGTGAGAGGATACAATAAGTCAAAGATCCGGCAGTCAGTGGATAAAGGACCTAACTGATGGCCTTCCAAGCTACAAAGGACATGTCTCTTAATCAGTTCTGAGGAGGCATGACCGAGAGATCCATTGATATTCACAAGTCTGTAAACAAGAGAAAAAAAAGTTCCATTACATTTTTTTTTACTTTGTTTAAACCTGTATGTGCTAAAAAATGTCAGAAACTTGGCTGGTTTCAAAAACAGAAAGTAGCCAAGTGGACCACTGCTGTCAGATTTTACAATAGAATTTGTGTCCCAGTAAATGAGCTAAACTGTTCGATAATCAGTTGCAGGAAAGTGGGCTGGATGTGAGTGTGAGGCACGACTTCTGGCCATGAACAGAGAAGCTGTATTTTTATTACCAGCATTAGGGCTTCTCCGGCTGCTCAGAGATAAACATTATCCCGTGAAGCCCCAAACCATTCTCCAGCCATGATGTTTTGAAATTTCTACACAGATGATGAATTGTTCATATTTTCACCGCAGAAGCAGGCACAATGCACGTTTCTAACAGAACTTCCCACACTAAAACTCTAACCCGCTTAAACTAACTAGACATTTTCCTGCTAGCCTGTCTTTTATGTTCTATTATGTTTGGACTCCATTTCACACCTCCACACATATCTGACCTGGATTAGTGACACCGGGGTCCCGGACTAAACGTTGCATGAATAGGAGCTCCAGCAGACTCGGAGACTCTCCCTGCTTAATCTGCTAATGTATTCTACAGGTCAGGAGGTCCCTTTTTCTAATCAATGCTCGGGATTTACACAGCTTTTCCCTGGAATGTGCCCTGTCCACAGTTCTCTATTGATGTCGACCTCTGTTTGTCACCCCATTCCAATTTTCCACAGGATTTCACCACCAAACAGGGAAGCCCAGAGCAGCATCCCATTAAACATTTTAGGTGTTATTTAGCACTTTCCTAAAAAAAAAAATATATATATATATATATATATATATATATATATATATATATATATATATATATATATATATATATATATATATATATATAAAGAAAAAATTGTAAAACACTATTTTATTCACTCTCCCCGCTAAAAAATGATGTGGGCAGCATTTCTGGGTCAAATTGGTGAAACTGATATGGAAGTAATACGAATATGTATACAGGTATGAGAAGCATTATCAACAGCAATCCTGTAATTAGGATTAATGTTTATTCCATCCATCAAAATAGGATGAAAAAACAAAGAGGCTGTTATGAAAGCCAGCAGATTACAATAAATGGGTTTGTATTAAGCTCTATGCATAGGGTATAATTTAGCACAAGACTCACATAAACAATCACATACTTTTATTTTATTGCGTTTCTTGTAAATTGTGTTTATGCAAAGGTGAACTGGTTTAACTCACAACCAGGCAACAATTAATTTCTGGATACATACAGCACAGAAAAAAAGGTGGAAAAATCATAAGCACACATAATGAGATTCTTTTTTTGTTGTTGTTTTTGTTGTTTTTGTCTTGCATGTATTTCAATTTAGCATTATTCATTATTAAAAATATATTGAACTCCTGAATGAAATCTCAGAAATATAAATTACTTATAGATCTTATATTTATCTTCTATATTGCATGACACTTGAAACATAAGCCAAGTAAATCTTTTTTAAGGAAATTAGATGGAATATAGAGAGAAGGACAGCTGAGCTCGGAGGAGCTCACACACTGGGCCAGACATGAAAAGAATCTTGGCCCAAGATCAAACTCAGGAACTCAAACAGAGATGAAAATTAAAATGACAATCACAATTTTGAAAATTAAATAGCACTAAATATGTAAATTTATTTATTTTTTCTTTAAAAGAAAGGAAAAAATGAGTCAGGAACAAACAAGGTTTTATCTGTTTAGAATACAGATATAGAGTATATAGTAGAACAACGGCGCCTGTGCGTGGATGCTGGGTTTGTCGGCACATTTAGAAAATAATAAAGAAACACTCATATATTGCAGATGTTTTCTTATATATATATATATATATATATATATATATATATATATATATATAGTACAGTGGTGGCCAAAGGTTTTAAGTCAAAAGTTGGATTCAGTATTTTAATGGCATTCAAATTTTATTTAATTTTTTTATAATAACAATCAAGATAATAGCAGTAATTTATACAATGAAATTGCTATACAACAATTTCATATGAAGTCCTTTAATTTTTCAAATCCTGCTGGATCCAGCTGGGCATAGACTCAGTACTCTGGTGTCACTCGTTCAATCCATGCATGTTTAATCTCTTCCTGAAGATCATGTAGTATCTCAGGTGGTTTCTTGACCGCTACTGTATTCTCCATCATTGTCCAACAGTTTCCTATTGCGTATGGAGATGACCGAGGACATGGCTCCAGAAGCTGAATACCATTGTCACATTGCCAGGTTTTCATTAGTTTTTCAGTTCATTAGCACAACTCCTCAGCCAGATAGGCTAGAACTAATTAGTGACATCATTGCTTTGTGCACAGGGAGCGCTATAATACATGTCATATGTTGTCTTATAAAACTTTTGCCCATCACACTGTGTACACTGCCTTGGAAAAAAAACATAATCATAATAATAATTAATGTTAAAAAATTACAGTTGGATTTAAATAAGCAAATACTTAAGTACCTTTGATTGGATAATTACTGCAATGATTAATACGATTCAGCTGGAAACAATTATTGACTGATGCAATGAGAGATTTTTTGTTTAAAAAAAAAAAACAACCATGTTGAAAGACATATCCCATGATCATAAAAAAAAAAAAAGGTTATTGGTCTTGACCAAGCAAGGAAAACAACTAAGGAGATTGCTGAAATGACTGGAATTGTTTTTTGGGGGCCACAAGAATGTAGTTTTATTGGATCACCAAACCATTTGTCTGAACACCAGTTTTGGCAGCATTTCCCAGGCTAGTTAATTAGAAAATGTTAATACAAACATGTATTTCCAGTATAAGTCTGTTTACTTGAGACATCTGGAAATTCATTTGAAAACAGGGTTTCGCAATAGCATCTCTGTTCACCACACTGTACAAAAACTATGATGTAAATCTAAGTTATTTAATTAACACAAAAAAAGGTGAAATTGGTTTGATTTTGTGACAGATGAAAAAAGTCATAGTAATGCTGCAATCCTGTTTGCTTTTTTTGGATGTGGGATGGGTGTTGAGTGTTTAATTATGCATGTTATATCCATGCTGGCTGTGGTTATGATTACATTTGGCAGAAGAAACTGTAATCATCAGAAAATTGTAATTGCATTACAGTTTGAGTTTACTCACTTTAATAGCTTATTCACGAGAAAGGACATAATAATATCAGAACAATTTAACACATTGGTAAATGAGCGCATTTACCATTTCCATTAGGCATGCAGACTAACTCTTAAGTAGGTAGAAGGTCTTTAAAACTCAAGACTCCTTAAGAGATCATCTTCAGGACGACTTTAGTATGATGACTTTAGGAAATTAGTCTGGGATATTTACATTTTTAGAGCTTTATTTGGCCCTGAAGGCATCCCCAGTTGCTCTCTAGTTCAGAAGAAGCCCTGCCATCCCACCCACTGTGATGTCAGGAGTCTGTAATGTTTGATTTTAGTACTGGTTTGCGAATTATATTAATACAAGGGGCGTATTAAGTCAAAACAGGACTTTTCAGGACTTTAACAGGATCTATTCAACTACACTAATGCACTTATTCCAGTGTTCCACTAGTCCTTGGATACTATCAAGGTAGAACGTTTTCCCAGAGCCGTGATCAGACTGCCTGCTTCACGCTGGCCTCCCAGGAACTCCTCTAATGGCCCAAAAATGTGGAAATCAGCAATAATTCCAAGCTGATGTGCAAGTGGTCTTCATGAATCAATGTGTGTACCGTTCCCACAGAGAGATAAGTCTCTTCCTCAAGTTGTTGAAAAGTTATAAATTAATTTTCAGGGATCTGGTGTTCTACTAACTTGTTAACAGGAATGACTGCAGTGGGCGCCGAGCCACCTCAGCCAGGATTGTCATTCATGGACATACAGACGTACAGCCTTCTTTAAAACATTTGTTCCATTCAAATATCTTTCTGTCTTACCAATCAAATGTCTCATCACCGTACTGTGCTTGAAGTCTTCCGTAAATGTCAATTGGTTGCGCACCTTCATTCAGACTTGACTTGACTGGACTTGAATGCCCCTCATAAACCACAAAATATATATATATTTTATATATAAAATATATATATATGATTACTGACCTTTTTTGGATATATATATATATATATATATATATATATATATATATATATATATATATATATATATATATCCAAAAAAGGTCAGTAATCATAGACTGTAAAAAGAAGAAATGAATTTGAATTCGCCACCACGCCAATTCAAATATCAAATCAAATATTAAAAGATATCAGGTTAGCATACGGAGGCATAATTTAATGAAACATTAATGGTGCGTTCCATGATCAGGTAAGCAACACCCAGTGCCAGCCATGAACTATTTAGCTAATTCTGCCAACGTATTGTATTCATTATTATTTTAATATAGAGGTCTGTGGTGTTTTTAAATCATGCTGTCCATCAGAATGCTAATGCGTTCCTGTTCTCATTACAGCACTGCTACATGAGCTGCCAATCATGTAAATCATGGTGCATGCGCTGTGGCAGAAAGACAATGCAGGAACCATGGGGAGGCTGACACAAACAAAACGATTCCAACACATCAACTCCTCCTCTCCTTATAGCTTAGTATTATCATCATTATCTCATGCACTGATGTTCAAGAAAGCTGCAGGGTCTAGGAGAGTAATAAACATGTAAAACTTCCTCCCGCCATTGCAGTCTTGTCCAACCCTCATCCTTCCACCTCACTGATTCCCACGCCACTTTTGCCTGTCATTCAAGCTGAGTGACACATAAAACCCCATGGCACCCCTGAGATCATCATGACAACAACGTGATGGCTTGACAGTGGTCCAGGGATTATTGCTTTTCTTTAGGATCAAACAGCATGTCTGGTTTCCTACAGTGTGGAGGAATTTGTTTTTTAAAAAAGGAACAAAAAGCATGATCATTGAATAAATGCTGTATAATATGACATTCCTGGATGGCTGTGAGTCATTCTGACCATGCTGTAATAGGTTTCGACTGTGTGAGCAGAAAGTTGGTAGGAATAACTGGTAAATTTATAGACATATGTCATGCGCCAGTTCAGATACGTCATCCCCTTTGAGGCACGGACAAAGTCCAACTAGTTTTGAGCTTGCAACCAATCAGCACAGAGAGTAAGTCTTGCAAACTCGAGAGTCTAAAATAGGAGACATGGTTGACTTGAATTGTCAGTGAACATTATAAATTATACTAAAGTTATAATATTGCATTTTTAAAACTCGTCCTGTTTGCTTATGTAGGGTGGATAGAACAAATATAAATAGCAGGTGTGTCCACTAATTACTCAGGTAGCTCTTATATATGAAAATGATAGCAGCACTGGGTGGGTGTGACTTGAAGTCTGAGTATAATACCCAGAGTTACCTGAGTAATTAGCTGGCACACCTGATGTTTAAGTTTGTCCTTTCTCTACTCACACATGCCTTTAAAGTTAAAAAGAAAGCTAAAAATTGCTTAGCTAGGTGTGCTGGTTCACTACTAACCTGTTCAACTGCTATACACTGATCTGCCCTAACAATACAATGCAAAACTTTGAGCACAGTATTGTGGGGAGAGGAGGCATGGATCAGACTTGTTTGTCCGGCACATCCCATGGGTGCTTGAACAGATTGGGATTTGGGGAGTTTGGAGGCCAGGTCGATTAACCATGGTGCAGTAGGTGTTCTGTTGCGTTCATATTGTGGCCAGCATTGACTTTTTTAGCTTCATGTTCTGCACTGGATTTGCACTGGGATCAGACCAGACAGATTGACATTTGGTGGGTGAGCTTTGGTGGCCCATGGTCCTTTCACCAGTTTACTGGTATATAATTGTTAACCAATGTCAATGTGTTAATGTTATGCGTTATGGCTTATTGGTGTATTGGCTTACAGATAACACCCACTTTCACTCTCACACTCACTCATAGCCAATGCGATCTGATCCATATAAAGACTCAATTTTCCTTATATCCTAAAAAAAAAAAAAAAAAAGAGGGGATGTGCCTGGGATAAAAAGCCATTGACTCTATGAATGAGATTTTGCAGTGTTTACAGTTATCCTTATCCCTACATGACTTTTCTCACCAGTGTAGCCAACAGCACTGGGCACTCTGCCTGTATTCAATCCATTCTCATGTGTGCCAGGACTAGACAACAAAACTAGATGGTCAACTGGCTTGTCTGGCCCAAAGCTCTAGTGAAAAGGAAGAATGCACCATGCTAAATGTGCTTTCTAAGGAGATGGGACAGTTGAATGGAACCAAACTAGGGTCACAAGGCCTTTGGCATGTGGAGACTGATGCTGTCCACTGTTGTGAAAAGGCTTTGGCTGTGGGTGGGTAGAAACAATAGCTCTGCTGGCCACAAAGTCACAGGCATGGGTGTTTTATGGAGTAAAAGTGATTTAAGAACTGGCTCTAAACTTAAGGCAAACCTTGAGGCTTTCCATGACTTCAAAAAATATGCACATCATACCTCTTTCTCTCTCTCTCTGTTTCATTCCAATAATTTCATTTGAAAGTTGTCTATGCCTCATTTGTTAATCTTAGCATTATACAACTCTTACCAACTACATTCATGCTCCTCCACTCTTAAAAAAGCCAAGGACAGTACAGCATTTTGGAAAATATGTGCAATCAAATGATTCCATCATACTGTCTAGTCTGTTGACTCTATAAGGCAAGGCTTCTATACTTAATAAAATAAGAATGCAAGGCCTGCACGGTCTGCGAACCTTTTCTCCTCCATTAATTTGAGGGGGTGTATCTTTATAAAATCAAAAGGCTCAGCGAGACACAGTGAGGCGGTGGAAAGATGTAGAAGTGATGGATGAAGGACGTCTGGGCCCTCTCCAAGGGGATCACGCCATCACTGCACACCTCCATTAAGTGAGAGAGGAGAAGGCTTAAGAGAGGCTGACAGGAGATGAGCTAATCTCTTCTAACTAACAGCTGGTCCTCACTCAAGGGAACAAACTTTGAAACTTTGAACATAGAGCTGGGGGGTGGCTTCTGTACTTCATTATTCAGCATCTGAATTTGGTTTGTGAAAAAAAAAATGATAGAAGTGGGATTTCATATTTCATGCATATCACAAAATGCCTCTGTGTGAATTTGAATTTACAGTAATGCCGCATGTTACCTATAAAATTAATATCAATCTAAATGTTGAAGTCAAAAACAATGAGGCATCTAACAACAGAGACGTGGATTAACTCGTGGGTTTTGCCCAAAAGGTTAAATATAAAACCTATAGAGTTCCTTTGAAGATGCAGTCCTACAACTCTTTTTCAAGACAATAACTAGGGTTAGCTAACTATTGTTTCTTCTTCAAAACACAGCAATGAAAATCTATAAATCAATAAATCAAAGAACACTTCATCGTTCTAGTTTTAACCATTTTGTTCTATACAGGTATCAAAAAGAGGACCAAATAGAATCATTTGGATGACATTTTATCTCATGTGAAATGCACTGTGGACTGATACAATCCAGACCCTGACCTGGGAGGTTAGGGGTTAAGTGTTTTACTCAAGCACCCAGCGGTGGTTCTGTAACAGTCTTTAGATCACAAGTTGAGAAGATTAATAACTTAGCTACACCTGGTACATGCCACTGTACACACTGTACTGTATGGTCTCCATATTTCAAGTTTATTAATGGGCTTGTATAATGTTTTCCTATTAGAAATGAACAGTACACTCTGGTCTGCTTTTCTGAAATGTTTTCTTATCGAACACAACACATTGAAAAAACCTTAAATGACTATCCTGAGGACCCTATACAGTATCTAAGAGTTTACTTAAATCAGTTATCACTGTTTAGATCAATGTTATTTTTACAAACCCTCTTAATTTATTTTTTTAGTGCATTTGATTTATATAGACCGAATTCCCCACTGTTGTTCTGACCTGCAGTTATGAGTATGATGAATATGAAGCTGCAGGAATAGCCTCCATACTTTTTTGTGCATGGTTAAATCATCTATTGTCACCTAGTAAGATTTTATAGGAAATAAAGCAGGCATGCTGGAGCTACTGGAGGAAGGCTAACTTTTAGATTTATGAGCCTCTCTGAAGCTTAAGCCATATAGATCTGGGTATGTATTTAAGTATGTTCAGCCTGTAGACCGGGTTTGTAATGGGTAACAGCACCCATGTGGTTCTGATTGAGCAGTGTCCATCCATTTTGGCTGTCCTTGAAATGTGGTTTCTTCCATTTAAGCCCATTTTCCCCATTGACATGTTTACCAGACTGTAAATCTTAGCCTCCATCACACACCAAGCAAGAAAGTCCTTAGGGAAAAATGTATTTTATATACACATTTGTCATATAACGGAACCAGACTCAGAAGACAGCATTACCCTCAGTTGTGTGCATCAAAGGTTCAGTTAATTCGTTCTTAAAGGTTTAAGCCTTGGCAGCAGGCGCCAGTGCCGCGCACACAAGTGTTACATTTGCTCTTTACTTCAGCGATCAGAGCAGCGATCAAAACTCCACGTTTCTGATTGTGCACCCCGAAAATGCCCCCCCCCCCTCCCCCCCCCCCCCCCCCCCTCAGCATCATATGTTGTTTCTTTTAGGTCTCGTAAATGAATCCTAATCGCCTTTTAATCGCCTCAAGTTCTGGATACGAATGGAAAAAGAGAAGAGAGAATGAGAGAGAGAGAGGCGTCAGGGACTTTTTTCCTCCCTCCTTCACTCAGAATTCCTGGGTAATGGCTGGGCTGTAACCATACAGCACCACTCGTCGCCAAGTGAAACAACAGCCTCTGCCAGTTTCTCTCTGTTTATTTCTCTCCATTTTTCATCCTTCGCTTCCCCCCTCCTTTAATGACACACATGCACAAAAAAGTCATATACAGAATCTGCATTTAATTTGCATGGCAGGCCACCATGTTTTTTTTTTCTCCCCCTTCCACTTTATTCAACTCTTGCTGTTTTTTCGTGCATTCAGCAAATATTTAGGCCAAGGCAAGGATTTGTGGCTGAGGTTTCTATTACTCAGAGCGGAGAATTTTTTTTTTTTTTGAGAAAGCGCGCCTGCCAGCAACAGATTTTTGCTAAGGCTAACACTGACCTCTTTAAATTAGCTTTAAATGGGCAAAGAAGGTGGTTTGCTGGGAAAGTGAGACAATTATTTTGGTGTTTTTGGAGTCTGTCTAGTTCTGAGGTCTCCAAAATCTGGATAGAACCCCTTACTGGAGCTACAGCACATAAGAAATAAAGCAGCAGTCTTATTTTTTTTTTTTTAATCAATACCGAGGCTTTACAAACCATTTTAGCATTATTATGCGGTGAAACAGATTTTTGTGAAAAGAACCAAAGCGCATCTTCAAGGTATATCTGATCGTTATTTACAAGAGGTACGACGAAGAAAGGCTACAGTACAAAGTCGAGCATTTGTTGAGTTTGGCAGCCAAAGACAGCCAGTGAGCTGCTGGAAGACGTCTTAAGTCCTCTCACTCACGCACTTACAAGTAAGAGTCATCCTCACATAATCTGGTACTCAAGGATCCGACGTGTTGCTATCCAAGAGCCACAGCCGTTGGGGAAGTGGAATGCAAGACCCGAAGCGGAAAGGGGTTTGGGACCAATCCACTGTAATTTTGAGGTCTGAACCCACAGCACATCATAAAGTAGGAAGGAGACGATCCCACTGTGAGAGCTCCATATTTGGTTGAGATTTTGGATGCCATGGTAAACGTAATTTCTCCAAGACATTGTGATCTCTCTGCTGATCTGGGTTTGGAGGGAGATGAAAGCTTCTGCCAGTACTGAATATCTTTTAATACACTTTATTCAGAATAGGCTTTGGGCAGGAGAGTAGAGCTTCGGTCATTTATTAGTGATCTTTTAGAAATATGTAACAGTTGATATAATTGAAAATTTCTCTATATCGCACTCATATGATATAACATTTACATGTGTTCATTCTTTATCCACACCAACTAATGTATTGAGTAGTTAGGGTTTAGGGTAGAAGTTAGGGTTTTCGGTGAAGTACTGTGATTTTGAACTTTCTAATCAGTAAGCCAAATCATTTATTTAAAGACGCTACAGGCCAGATTAATGCCACATTTTATTTAGCATTATAAAAAAATCTAAATCTAATCTAAACTTTTAAGCTAAAATTGAACTTTTAAGCTCATAAAAACACTCCAAGGGCTCCTGATGAACTATATATTCTTATTGTAGAAACTTTCAACTATTACACTATTTTATTATTGTTTAATTATTTATTTATAATAATTACATCATTGTTTGTAATATATGTCATAAGTAATATTTATAAATGAAAATTAAACAGAAAGATACTGCTCTTTATCTACTTGGACAAAACTGTTGGAGGTGGAAGGATAGCCA
Organism: Clarias fuscus; assembly: GCA_030347435.1. NCBI lineage: Eukaryota > Metazoa > Chordata > Actinopteri > Siluriformes > Clariidae > Clarias > Clarias fuscus. The sequence continues at coordinate 30,427,511 of CM059211.1, read as the reverse complement.
AAATGGATATCACCAAATAAAAAGTTTGATGCAGAATTTTGACTTTTGACTTTTTTGTGCTGTTTATCTTGTTGTGTGTGTCTCCTGACTCAAAGAAACCATGCGCAAAATATCACTTTATACCATGGCTTTCATCTCATTATTGCTTGTTTTTCTAAAAAAAAATAAAATAAAAAAACTACCTTCACCTTTTGCTGTTCCATTTGTTATGGTTTCAAAGTGATTTCAAATCCCATGTGTGGAAGAAAACCACTGTTGCACCCTTGACTTGCATGTCTGTTAATCTTCAACAGCTCAGGTCTGTACCTGCTAAGCATCCTGTCCCAGTTCTACTTTCCTACCAACATGACTGCCCTACAGTATGAATAGATTTAAATACATTACAAAGAACTTATGCTGTAGTATATTATACATTTAAAATATGGTGTGGCCTTGAATAGCTGGTAAGTTTAATTATTTTAACTGTAGTAATATTTCATTTATTGTTCTCTATGGTAGAGCCCTTTTACAGCTCTACCACAATATAGAAAAAAAAATTTAAAAATCTGTGTCAGCCTAGCTCACAATTTCCCCCCGAGAGTATCTTTTACAAGCCTTAAACAAGAAGTTGCAAAGTATTTATAAGAATGTAGAAGAACTTCTCAGAACTCAAGTCCAGAACTACATTTTTTTTGCTTCCCCTACAGTTTTAATATACTTTAGGGGAAAGCAAAATATGTGTTTTGTTACACTGAGTCACACTGAACCCTTAGTAATGTTACACCAAAGCATCAGTCTCTAATTTCCTACACAACAAAAAAACAAACTGTATGTTTTTGACACTTTCCTTGATTTTCAACAAAAACCTACACCTTTTTACAACAAAAACGGAAACCCTAAAATTGTGACAGAGACGGAGGAGCTGCTCTTTCCAGCATGCTCCACTGGATTCTCCGAGTCTTTCACAGACTTCTGGTGTGGTTTAATGGAGCATGACTCATTTCTGCTCACAATTGACTTTCAATTAAAAGTGAATCTCTCCCCACTGCCTGTTTACCTTCAAACGCTTGAGATCTCACAAAAGCTTCAGATCATTCACGTGATTTTTTTAATTATTTTTTTGTTATTGGTGGGAAACGAGGGAGAAACCTTGAGGGGAACCAGACTCTTTCGGATGACACGGGATCATGATATTAAATTATGGTATACGCGATAAAATAAATGATCAAATAGAATGTATTAAAAGGAACCCAGAAAGAATTTTCGAAACTAACCCATCAAATTAAAGCACTGTGAAAAGAAGACTGTTTTTCCTTTTTTTTTCCAGCCTTTGCATGGGAAACATGTATTTCACACGTATTTCTGACGTTATGCTGATGTTATCATCTCTATAATCCCCCTTTCCTCTCGCAATCTTTGCAATATATCTTACAATAGAAATACTTCTGTACACCATATACACACTGTCTGCACTTACATGCTGCGCTTATTCTCTAGACAAATATTTATCACATTTTATTACGCTCAGTGATTTGCTATACAACTAGCCCAGTCTGGCATGTTGTGTTATTAACTCTCCTTATTAGGAAAATTATCCTAAAAATGTTGATAGATGCACTAATATGTATTTAATAGTAATAATAAAACTGAAAAAAATTCATACACAGTATGAAATGAAAATTGTCTCAGATTGTCAATTTATCATATTTCGTGATGGTACTGCGTATATTTGTAACTAACAGTTATATGCATAGACTCATTAACTCAACATTTATTACACTTTAAGTGTTTTTGGCCTCACTTTCTCTCTCTCTCTCTCAATCGTTATTCCACGCACACAAGCAGACACACTACAGGAAATTTGGAAATACCAATTAGTCTATCCTGTATGAGGACTGTGGGAGGAAACTGGAGTACTCGAAGGAAGCCCACCAAGCATGAGGAGAACGCGCAAACTCCACGCACACCGAACCAAGATGGGGATCAAACCCTCGATCCTGGAGGTGTGAGACCACAGTGATAACCACTACATGGTGGCACCCTGATAATGTATTACTAATTTCAGAAATATTATGTGAATAAATTCATTTTTAACTTAATTAAGTACTACTAAATGTTGAGTATCTAAGATGAATAAGTTTCTCTGTTTAGAGATTTTTTGTTGTTGTTGCAGTTTTATTACATCAGGTCTGAATAAAGGATAGACTTAGTAATCTGAAGTGCTTATTAAAAACTTTTGTTCATGTTTGTTACAAAAACTAAGTCAAGGTTCGTTTATTTTTTTATTTTTTATTTTTTTGGTGAAAACACACGACTACTTTCCCATATCCTGCTGTGAGTCTGTTGAACATACACAAGCTGGATTTAGTTGTTAAATTCTCATAACAAGCAGGATCATGGAACAATAAGAGATGCATTAAAGAAAAACTTCAATAAGATTTATTTCTTATGCTCCTTAGTCCAATTTTGTATTAATTCTCACACTACTTACATATATATTACATTATATTACACTATATTATTGCATTTATATTTATAATTTTGTTTGTTGTGTGATTCTTCTTGACTTTACAAATTGCTTTCATTTGAACCAGGACCTGAGCACCTCATTTCATTCCCTTTCATGTACATGTTCTGGAATGATAAATAAACATCCTTATCTTCTTTAGTACTCTACTTTCAACTGTTTCAGCAGTTAAAGAGAGTATTTTACTCTGCTGTTAATATAGTTCGGGCAGAAAAGACATCATACTTAGCATTTTAGTATAAAAACTCTTATTTATATTGTGCCCTTTGTGCATTTAACATTTTTTGTTTATTATCTAGTCGAAAATTGTAGTAAAAATAGAGCTACTGTTAAATGTATTCAAGCATAAAAAATAAATATTGAAGGTAAGAAATGATTTTCATGAAGTGAAAATTATTATTGTTGTTTTCCATTTTGCAATTTTGCCTGAAAACTTCTTTAAATCTAGGTTCAGTGGTCAGTGTGCATGACTAACACTACATAGTTTGCTACTGAATTCATCAGAAGTAAAATATCCTGTAAATAACTAATATTTACGGTTGCTGCCAGTTACTGTAGCTGTGGAATCCATGTTAGCACAACCTAGCATTAGCAAAGAAAACATGCTAACTTAGCTAGTGAATCTAACTTCAACATGTTGATTCAAATTTGTTACTTTCTGAAAGAGAAGAACGATCGTTCAACTTCCCAAGAAATCTGTGTGACTCCACAAGTGGCATGTGGGTGTGCTGTGAAGTCTATTTCCTGGATGTTAACTGTGCAGCCTTTGGGTGTTGTGGGTGCCGGGTTCAACAACCTTGAACTCTTCATGTGCTAAGCCCCATATCTTTACAGCATTACAGGCTGTGTGTGATGCACTGGATGTTCTGATAACTATCTATCGCGGCCAGCATTGGCTTTTCTGTGGGATCAGGAGATCTATACCCCATAGGTATAGATGGGCCCATGCCCATGATTTTACTGGTATATAATTGAAAATCAATCTTATTTACCTGGTGGTGGTGTTAATGCTATGACTGATCGGCCTACAGCGCACAGCCTACAGCAAGATTTTTTTTAACCAAACAATTTAAAGGTCTAAATAAAAGTGTAAGAAGTATCACGTACAGTTAGTAATGAAGGAAGAGTACGGGTTTCTGTAAAACTCACATAAAACATAATTATGCCAATCTAATTATTCAGTATAATAACATTGTACAATTACTTAAATATATTCCACCCTGTCCAAAACAAGAAAAATACTTGGAAGCACGCATACACTTGCAACACTTTATAAACGTGCAACAATTGGCCTCTAAACCAAGCATTTAAACTCCTGATCATTAAATAAGAACAAATTCATATATTTCCTAAATGTTTTCATTATGTGCTCTGGGCAAGTAATAACAAGGTACTGTTCAGCACTTAAACAGGGCAGATGGCAGCGAGCATGCCCCCCTCTAGACATATCACACACATTGGATATAAAGGAGAACAGAGATTAGTTTCATCTGTCCTCCAAAAAGAAAAAAGAACCAAAAAGTTATTTAAAAAATAATAAACACACACATACACATTATACACTGGCCGAAAAGGTGTAAACTAATATTTAGTTTGACCACTTTTAGCTTTGATTACGGCATGTGGTGGCCATATGAAGCAACCCCAGATCATAGCACTGCCTCCAGAGGCTTGTACAGAGGCCACTGTGCATGATGGGTGCATCGCTTCATGCGCTTGTGCTTCCCTTCTTACCCTGGTGCACCCACTGCTCTGAAATAGAGTTCATCTGAGCTCACCAGACCACATGACCTTTTTCCATTGCTCCAGACTTTACTCTAATAAGTCTCACTAACTAGTGGTTATCTTATGGAAATCCTCACTATTAAACATGGCTTTGATTTCTAGATTTCAATTGTTTCTTTTTTATGATGCAACTTCATGTCGTTTTTTCTGACAGCATTTCTTCTTGAAATAATTATTCAAAGACAGTTTTTAACCAAATTCCATTTGTTTTTAGCAGTTTCTGTAGTTGCTTTTTTTTTTCTAGGGCTTTTTTTTTATTGGCCAGGCAGTGTATAATCACATTCATGCACATACACTTTCAATTCAGTCCCCGATCCTGTGTTTTTCATTTATTCTACAGTAAATTCCCAGGGACTTTTTTTTTTGTTTGTATTTGCTTATGTTTTTAGAGAAACTGAAGAAAAAAAAAAAAAAAAAAACTTTTTTTTTGGATATTTTTATTAGGTCCAAGATCCTGTAACAGCCAAAAATATTAAGCCAATTACAATAATTTCACTGGCATCATAGTATTTTTTAATGTAACTGTTCTTGATTCCATATAAAAAAAATATATAGGCCTCATAATAGGGTGTGGAGGGAAAATGGAGACGTGGGAGTCGGCTGAAAATTAACGCACAGAACAATAGAAGCTTTTGATAACAACAGCCCATTACAGGCTATTAGTGAGAGGCGCACACAGTTTACTAGACAAATTTACAGCATCGAATGGGGTGTGAACAGTAAAAATGGAGAGAGTGGGAGATGCGAGTGAGAAAGAATTTTTAAGACTGCATGGCTGCGTGCTTGGTGTTCATCGAGGGTACCATGACCTTGTGCACGCATGCACGCATGCAAAAAAAAAAGTCACATAAAGACAAACGTATTAACCAAATCCGAAACAACAAGATCATTTGATTTCACTGTTGAATGTTTAACCATCCCACTGGAGCAATGGAGCTCCAGTCAGGTCATAAATATAAAGATTTTTATAATCTTAATTATACGGTCATTTTTCTGTTGTCATCCACGGGCCAGCTCCCCCCTCAGACTCAGCATGTCACCGTGCCAGGGCCGAGCGCCGGCCCAACAACAACAACAAGACGTACGTTCACAAAGGGGGAAGAGATTTACGGCTTTTTAAATACAGCCTCCATTTCATGAGGGGATTTCATGAGGGCTAAGTTCACTGCATGCTTTCACCTCTACCTGAGTTTTTAATAGCAAGGCTTTTTCTTTAGCTTATGTTTTTCACTGTACAGGTGAGGAAAATTCCAGTAAGCCTTTGAACACAAGAAAAAACAGCCAGAGGGGAATTTTGAACATGACTGGGAGATCAGAAAAGAACTACTGTTGATGCAAACGCAATTAAATTCTTTAGAAGTGGTCTGGAGATGATCCTGAGCTCCCTCCACCAGTTACCCGCAATATCACAGGTTTAAGCCTGACATGGATTTGTCTGAGCGTCGAGACAGAGATACACAGGCTTCTGAGAGATTGACACATGGAGGGGGAAATAGAGCATAAAAGAGAAAGTTGATTGAGATATTAAAGTTCCCAGGAACTTGGCACGTTTATGCAGTGTACAGTACTTGGAGCTAAAAATTTATCAATTTTAAGGGGACGTATTTTGGAAAACGCTGTGTGTATACACAACCAAAAATTATTTTTTTTTAATAATAAATTTGCTGGCTGGGAATTGGCTTGGCTTACAACAAGCCAATTAGATTTCCTCCCTCATATAAGAAGAGCCCCTCTTGTTGCTTAACTCTGCTGTTCTTCGGTGGGCGTGGGTTGGTAAAAGTCATTTACATAAACACTGAAACAGTGGGTTTATAAGAAAAGTGAAACAGAGGCAGTTTGTGATTTCATCTGGAGCGTTAACAGACACACTTTAGGGGGAATCCTGGGATGTAAAAAGGTTAACTTGTTAAAGCATTATTGAAATAGGAGACCTTTAAGCCACAGTTTAAAATTTTTTTTAAAAAACTGCAGCGCCATGTGACTCACTGAGTCTTCTTTGGGATGCTGTGCAAGCAGGCAAGAAAGCTTTCACACTGATCAGACATCAGCTTATCAGCCAAAACGGAGCTGAACAACAATATCTGCATCAATCACAGATCTCAAGGCTGGGATACAACAGTCGCATGTGTATGATAGCTCTGTGTGTGCTTTTAGCTTTATAAAGAGCAAGCCGACAGAGAAAATATCCATCTCATCCATCTTGCCTTGGGAGACAGTGGAAAAGAGCGAGCGAAGGAAAGGATGGAGTCGGAGACGAAAGTGCTATGAGAAGCGATATTCATACAATGTACTGTATGTTCAATTCCTGCACCACATGGGGTGTACAGTGGTGCAGCAGAAACACTATCAAGAAATAATGCCAATATGTTACAGAATACCATGCAGAATTGAGCAGAATGTTTTTTCGCGTGTCAACAAATGAAATGTGAAGACAGAATAAAGCAGACGGACAGGTTGTAAATAAAATATAAATACACAGTTGATGAATCAGGGGTGATATAATCATATGATGAGAAGAAAAATGTTATATAACCAGATGATTTTATAAATGTCACAAAACAAACTGGATAGCAAAGGCATAGCGAATGATGGAAGCATTAAAAGTCTCATATTTGACTATTTCTTTAACAAGTTAACACAGGTCTTAGGGCTCCCCCAAAGTGTGTGTGTGTGTGTGTGAGCGTGTGCGTGTGCGTGTTAATGCTTCTGCGGAAATGCTCCTCAGGTAATGCATAGCTTCATATCTCAAACTCCCTTATTTCACTCCTCCTCCAAAACGCCAAATGTAACTCAGCTACTGCTGAGTCACAGCCCTAAAAAAAAAAAAAAACATAAGAGCTGAATAACAAGCCAGTGGGTGGGCTCTTCTTCTATGAGGTCACAATTTGGGAATGATGTAGTTGGCTTGTTTAAGCCTTGGACCAAAATTGTCTTTTTTCTTTCTCTTTTTAAAGCTCACATTTTTGGTCCAGGGCTTAAACAAGCCAATTAAGATTGTCCCCCCAATTGTGAACTTGTAGAAGAAGACAAAAAAAAAAAAGTTCTTTTTTTTTTATCTCAATTTTGGTCCAAACAAGCCAACGAGTTTGTTCCCTTATCCCACGTTTCTGTTCTGTAGACACACAATGAAAATTGATTTAAATGTTGAAAAAATTACATAAAACTAAATTCTGTGTATTAGATCTGGTTAACCCTTAACTTCAGGAAGCAAAAAGAAACCCTTTTCACTCTTTGCATTTTTTATATATACATATATTTTTTTTTAATAAAAGCAACAGTTTTCCAGTGTCACTGCAAGGTCAAACCCTTCAAATATTCCTATCCTTGTCCCCCTGCAAAGATGAAAACACGCTGACACACGCACACGCACACACAAAAACCTCACGGTGTGGCGGGAAGATGAATCTTTGTGACAGCAAAGCTCAGTGAGGGAGGGCGTCCCTCTGTCCCAGAGGCTAATCCCCAGGAGAAAAGAGACGCATTTAAGCGATGATATGCTTAATGCAGGGGCCCCGGGTACACAATACAGCAGTGCACTTCCTCCAGCCTGGAAGCTTCCGCTGCCTTGGTGCCATTGCGAAATTCACACACGCACACAAACACACACACAGAGGGAGGGACAGAGAAAGAGAGAGAGAGAGAGAGAGAGAGAGAGAGAGAGAGAGAGGCTAAAATGTTGATAGAATCATAAAATCACAACTTAAACAGTAGAATCTCTCTCTCTCATAGACACACACACACACACACACAAACTTAACATTCGTCTTAGCCTATGCATGCGTGCCAATACAAACATGTATGTAACTACACACACACACACACACACACACACACACACACACAGAAGACAAGTGTGGGCATTGTGAGAGTTTACCTTCAGCCCCTGCAGTGAGAGGAGACTAAATGCTGCATGATTGATCAGATAAACACTGAAAGAAAGATCACATAGGCCACAGCAGAGATGATGCTTATAAACAGAGCTGAACAAAAGGAGCAGTTGTTCAGCTCTAGTGAGGAAAAGAGGGAACACGCTTGGAGTGATCTATGATTTAACAACAACTATATATCATCCGTGAAGGGCGACAAACGTATTGCGTTTTAGAATTTTAACCACAGGCCTAGGAAGTGGTCCTAATTTATAATGCCATTAGATTATTTTATTGTTAAGAAATTTCTATTTTGACTTTTATAATGCATTGCAATTTGAATTTGAAATTCAATTCTAATTCTGGAGGAAAGGTTAGCCCCAGTTTACTGGTTAGCACTGTCACCTCACACCTCCAGGGCTGGGGATTTGGATTTCATCGCTAATCTCTCTGTGTGTGGAGTGTGATTTTTGTAATGGCCATGGCTTCAACAAAGCAATCAGATTTTTCCAGTATTGTGACCTCATATAAGAAAGATTCCGCCTCCAGCTTGTTGCTCAGCTCTGCTGATCTCTAGTGGGAGGTGTGGCTCAGGAGTAGTTCACTTACATAGACACTGAAAAGGCTCGTTTGGAGAAGAAGTGAAAGAAAAGGAGTCAAAGGTATGAGAAAAACATTATCTGTGGGGTATTTCAGCTGGAGCATTAACACATGCACAAATATTAGACCTTCTGTTGACAAACTGACTTATGACTGATTTTCCTGCAAATACTGAGAATTTTTAAACAATTAAAGTGTAGAGCATTATTAGTACAGAAACAAATTTTTAATCACATTTCCATTATATCAGTGCTAAAAGTCTATATAATATTGCATCGAACGTGCTGAATGATGCCATCTACACACCTTGTGCACTCATAATGGACCAAAAGCTGTTCCATCTCCAAAATCTGAATTGAATTTACCTGATTAGGACAATTTATTGATTACATATTAGTTCCCTTTGTTTGACTGCTGTACCAAGACAATGTAATTACCTTTCCTGGATCAATGAACTATCTAGAAACAGCTAAGTGTAATTGTATTAGGAAAACTCAAAGCGCATACACATACACTTCTGGTTATCAAAGGGATCATAGCTTGACTCCACTCACGATAATCTCTTTCAAAATTTGGACCCGTCTTTCTGATTAGATTTCATGCTCTCTTTTTCCTCCTCCCTCCAGTGACGGGGTTAACAATCCCCTGGGGCACTACGAGCTCGCCAAACGCAGCAGTTTATCCAGCGGAACTGGAAGAGAATAAAGCCACCCACAACACCACAGAACAACCACTGGCTCCTACAGTTCAGGATTTGAACCTATGGAGGCGAGGAATCCAAGCTCAGTGGTTGAGGTTGCCATACCCACTATATTTAAGTGGTCTATGGTCTGAGCACAGGATACCACAGGATGCGGTGGTACCCTAATGTACAGGCAAACGAGTGGAAAAAAAGTCATTTGAATGAGAAAGGACAGGACCAGAGCCAGGCAGAGTGGTGGGAAAGTTCTAGCTGGGCATACAGACAAAAAGATGTCAGCATACTCTGGTCTCACACGTTCAATCCACGCCTGCTTGATCGCTTCCTTAAGATCACGTAAAGTAGATGGTTTCTTGACTGCTACTGCCTTCTTTGTCATTGTCCAACAGTTTTCTGTTAGGTTTAGGTCTGGAGAAAACCCAGGTCATGGCTCCAGAAGCTGAATACTATTGTCAGGCTTTTACTAGTTTTTCAGTTAATTAGCACAGCCTTATAGGCTAGAACTGATTAGTGATATCACCTGATTGTGCACAACTAATACGTTTTGAGAATTAATAGGCGGCCTTATAACAACTAACATTAGCAAGAAAAGTGATCTTCAAAGCTCCTCGTGTGTTTACCTCCTTAAAAGGGTGAATGCATGGCCAAGGGCCATGGTCAGAATAAACCATCTACTGTGATATTTTGTACACCTGTTCATTTATGCAATCATGTGGCAGCACCATGACGCATGCAATTGCGCATCACAGAACAGCTGAAAATTGGCACAAGGGGCCGTTTGGTAATATTTCTAATCCGCAGTTGTCCAGTTTGGGTGAGCCTGTGTTAGCCTCAGATTCCTGTTCTTGGCAGACAGAAGTGGAACGCATTGTGGTCTTCTGCTGTTGAAGACCATCCATTTCAGGATTTGATGTTTTGTGCATGCTGAGATGCTTTCTTGCTTATCCTGGCTGTAGCAAGTTCTTATCTGAGTTCTGCAAAAGAAAATCTCAACCCTGTCCATCTGACCCCAATAACCATGCCATGACCAAAGTCATAGGGACCACACTATTTTCATTCGGTTGTTTGATGTGAACATTAACTAGATGACTTGAAGTGCATGGTATTTGCAACATTGCACCTGCTGCATGACTGCCTCATTAGGTCATTAGAAACAGCGTTTATGTTCAGGTGCCCTGGTGTCCCTAAGAAAGTGGTGGTCAAGGACATAATCTCAATAAAAGAATGTACATCACTAGCTACGTAGCAAAGGTGGCAAGTTAATTAGCTTTTTGGCCTCAGGAACTAATTCATTCATTCATTCATTGTCAGTAACTGATTTATCCTGATCAGCAATGCAGTGGTTCTGTAACCCATTCTGGTAACATAGGGACACAGCAGGAGAATTACAGTAGCATTGTATGGGATGCCAGTCCAACACAGGGCACTCTTCACACACAAGGAAGAAATCAGAAAACCCAGACGAAACCCATGCAGACCCATGCAAAGAAAATAACCTCGGCATCCTCAAGGGTCAAATTTCTTTTTTTCAAATGTTTTTTTTATTATTGAAAGCTTGGTACTGGAAGAGGTGGGGGATAACCAAGTACAATGTTCTTTGTTACTTTACTTAAGTACATCTTTCAAATATATGTATTTTACTTGAGTAGTTTTATTAGAGGTTACTTTTTACCTTTACGCAACTTCGAAGTACAGCAAATCTGTACTTTTACTTATCTACATTTCTAAATGTTGCATTACCTAGCCACAGTAGGTGAAGCGGGTATATGCTGTATAATATGTGTAATTGCGTGACTTCCCGTTGCTTATAAATGTAACAGTTGTTTGAAATCAGAAGCAAAGGTGGTTGCAGATAGTGACAAAAAGAGCAGATGCACAATCGAGAGTTTAAGAGAGACAAAGAGATTTTTATTATGGTAAAGGCTACGTTGAGCTAGTACAAACTCTGTACATTTGATACTTAGGTAAAGGTGAATTTCTGTACTTCTGTACTTTTACTTAAGTGCACAAATAAATTGAGGACTTTTACTTTAACTTAAGTAATATTTCCCTTAGGAAATCTTTCATTTTTACTCAATTACAGGATATGTGTATTTTGTCCTCCTCTGGTTAGCGGTTATATTTTGTATCATATGATTAATGACAAGCTTACACTACCATTAATTTTATTAAATTGAGTAGTCACATTAGTATAACTCTTGTATTGCATAAACCAGGATCCAACATGAATTTTTACTGGCTATGGTGACCCCTGAGCACTTTTCATAACAACCTTCCCAGCAATGGTTTGAGGTTATCACCAAAGAATGGATGCAATTTAATTGAGCTTTGTTTGCTGCACAACAAACTTATCTGTAATAAATCAGTGCCTAGAGCTCCACTTGAATTTTTCCATTGTGGTTTTATTCAGTTCTATTCCTTATCATATTCATCAGGATGATTATTTTTTTAATTAAACATTTTTTCTGTTGCATACACACACAAAATACAGCATTTTTGGCTTGTGTTTTACCTAGCCAAATTGCTTGGCTGCTCTGATTTGGGGCCCATTACAGTAATTGTTTTGGGATATGTGATAGAGTGGGTCTGTATGCTGACTATGGTGGAAGGGGGGTACTTTTACAGGCTAAACCTCTCCAGGCTGTTGGCACAAAGCAACATTGCCAGAAGAGAGCGAGACTAACCCAGGATGACAGGAGCTACAGGGGAGCAGAGCAGCGCCAGCATTAGTCAACCCAACGCTGGCACAGACATACTGTAGAAACAAAAAGAGTACGAAATTGCTTTTATTGATCAGTAGGACCAATGAAGCAGTTGGTTGGTTTGGACAAAGCCTACACTAAAGCATAACAAAATTTGCGCAGGGTTCAGTATGATGGAGAAAAAAATATATTTGGGAGCACTTCAGAGAGATCAATCTGATTGGATTTTCAGTAACCATCTTAAACCTTAAACACTGTGGAGTTTTTGTGTGTGTGTTCTTGGGAGCAGATTAAACTCTGAAGGCTGACATAATGTCTGTAAATTAATGGGCTTAAATTGTGTAGGACTTGTCAAGGCATGGACTCCACCAGACCTCTGAAGGTATGCTGTGGTATCTTCCACCAAGTCGTCAGTAGCAGATTCTTTGACTCCGGTAAGTGGCAAGGTGGGACCTCCATGGATCAGACTTGTTCGTCCAGCACTTCCTAGAGATGCTCAATCAGATTGAGATCTGGTGAATTTGGAGGGCAAGTTTAACACCTTGAAGTATTTGTTATGTTACTCAAAACATTCCTGAACCATTTTTGAATCCATGAATTAATGTACTTGGTACGCAGCTCTGGTAGGTAGCTCTGGTTGTGTCAAAGTAACATCTACATAAATGCCAGGACCCAAAGGTTTCCAGCATAAAATGACCCAAAGTATCACTGGACATCCAAGGATTTGCCTTCTTGCCATAGTGCATCCTGGTACCATCCTTTTCCCCAGGTAAGTGATGCACATGCACCATACTCTCCTCATGATATAAAAGAAAACTTGATTTATCAAACCAGGCTCCCTGGTTCAGTTCTCAGGCTAATGTGGCTATTGTTGGTGTTTTCAGCAATGGGAACAAGTCAGTGTGGGCACTCTACAGCTACTGCTCTGGCATATTTCTATCTAGTATTTCAACAATTTGTGCTATAGTGATGCTTCCATGGGATCAGACAAGACCGGTTAACCTTCACTGAGAATGTGGATCAGTGAGCCTTGGGTGCTGTGGACCCTGTCGCTCGCCCATCAGTTGTCATTGCTTGGTTCATTTTTGATAGGTACTAATCACCTGCAGTTTAGGGGTTGTGTCGAGCCAGTCCTCTAGCCATCACAATTTAGCTCTTGGCAAATTCGTTCCAATCCTGAGAAGAGTTCTGAATTTCTTTTTTTTCGTACATTTTCTTCTGCCCACTTCAGACCTACGGTATATGCAGTACAAGTGACCTCAGGATGATCCATCTTGCTGACATCAGCACCACTTTTAAACCAATAACCAATCTGCTTTGTCAGACTAGTTGTGTCTGAGAGTAAGCAAAACCACATCGAAATGTTTTTTTTTTTTTGTACCATTTTAAGTATTATAAAAGTACATTATTTTATTTTTAGGTGGTAATGGTAAGTAGTATCACAGTGTGTGTTTTTTATAATGGTAAAAGGAAACGACTATGGTTCAGATAATTATAGTCTACTTTTTTATTAAAAATGTGTACTTGTTTCATTTTAAAATAAGAAACCATTGCTTTTAGTCAAATAAATTGTACTTATAGTTTAGTACTTTCTTGATTTGTTTTTAACATTTGAAATCATGTTCAAGCTTCAGAGCTGCTATAAATGCAACAAATTGATTAGAATCCAATTCAATTACCCATTATGAAGAAAAGCTCAGTACCAGTACACCGCTTGTTGTTTAAACAGCTCATTTCCCAGCAGATATAATATCCAGAGCCAGACTATTGTGATGGAGAGGTTACGAGAACATTAGTTCGTTTGGGTTTCCACCAAGGCCACCCACCCTCAACCTGATCCTCAACCACAGTTTAACAAGGGTGTTGGCTGAGACTGCTGCGAGGGTTAGCGTCAGCAAAGCTAGCACCAGCAGGTGAGCACTGGAACTCAGCCCAGGCCTACTGGCATTCCTGCTGACACCAACCTGACCCAAATACGATCAGACCCACCACACTGTAAGGGTTGACTGTGTAGGAAAAAGCTATCACTGCTTAGCAGGCTGCGTTCCTTGCTTGCATCTCAAATATTCTGTTGCGGTTGACAGAAAAAGACCCGAACAAACATAATGATGATTTTATTCATGTGTTTGAAGTGCAACAAAACACAGAAGAAAAGCAGTGAGGCTATAATGTTCATGAAAGCATGGACATGGAGCATTAAATCAGGCCTTCAGTATGGCACATGGGACATCGATCTCATTTTAGTATTACATACCACATCCTATGTAATCATTCTAGCTGCCCTGAAAAAGAAAAAAACACACAACTCTTCCTTTCTGCATCTTTGGTAGCTGATGGCTGACTTCATGGCGTACACGTAGTTAACACTGTACCAGTCACAGACCTCGCTTTGGGAGCAGTTTATTTAAAGAACTGCTGACCCTAGTTAAACACAGCTATCACCACATCACAGCCTCGTCCGCTGTTTAGATCAATAAAAATACATTCAACAATAAAACAATATCAAGTTCTGAATTAGTGTCTAGTCAATTAGATGGTTATAGTTTGTGAATGTGGGCAGCAAGATCACGAGGGCTTAAATATAAAACACTTTTAAGGACGTGGGATAGACAGAGGCTTTATAGCTATAGAATTCCTTCGAGACATGAAGTTTTAAGACAACACACTGGAAGAAAACAAGGATCAGGCGCACAGAAATCAACACACAAGGGACGAGGAATAAAAGGCAAAATAAACAGAGTGACCATTAGACGAGGAGTTGGACATCAGACAGAATGAGCTAAGATCGGTAGAGGAGAATCTTCTCCGCACACGTCTGGCCCACCAGGCTTGCATACTGCTCCACGTCTTTCTCCTCGTTTTTCTTTTTCCGCGAATAGGCTGCGTACGACATGACTGTCCTCTTGTGCAGCACCCGAACCCGGCCCAAGTCTTTCAGTGCACAAGCATCACCTACACACACAGACAGGAGGTTAAAAATGCAGTAAGGCAGAATTTCATCATGTGTACAGATGTGACTCACTGAAGAGCTCAAAAACTCAACATCTTGTAAAACAACAAGCTTTATCTTTGTAGGAACTTTCAGCAAGTCCTGGAGGTAAGTTCATTATTTTATGTCAGGGCTCTGTGCAGGACTTGAGCTCTTCTACTCAGGCCATGCTTTGTCATGATGGAATATGTCTGGGCTTATATATGTAAAGCTACAGCATAACATGACATTCTAGACAATTCTGTGCTTCAGCTTTAGGGCTACAGTTTCAGGAATGGCATTCACAGTTCCTCTGAAAGTATTGGAACAGCAAGGCCAATTCTTCGGTTTCTGCCTTACATTGAAGACATCTGGGTCTGAGATCAGAATTGTATGCTGTTACTTCCCGATCTGTACATCTAGATGTGTAAAACAACTTAAATTTAATTAAAAAACCTCGCCCTCGGCTTGCTCATCAGGGACAACCGTATCATTTTGATTCACACACATTCACATTTCATACAAACGTAATTCTTTTGATTGTGTTATGCTGCTTTGCGACAATGTCAATTGTTAATCTGTGTGTCTAAGTGTTTCATTTCATGCAGATTCTTTGTATAAACACTTAATAGCTCGGAATGTCTACTCTTGATTTGAGCCCTGGGTTGCACCTGTGTAGATTGTGTTTGATGTTAAAACAAACAAAACAAAACAAAAAACAAAACAAACAAGGTAAACCATCATAAAGACCAGGGAGCTGTCTGGGAAAGGAAAAAGCAAGCCATTTTGAACCTGAGAAAAGCAGGAGAATTTGACTAAAGATGTTGCACAAAAATTGGGTTTAGCAATACAACAATTTGGAATGTTTAACTAACGACCAGACGCATGACATCTCAATAATAAATGCTTAAGGAGATACGAAGACAAAGCTTGGAAGCACGTATCAGAGATCACTGGTGTCTCTGGAGAGTGTTTATAGTTTAAGCACTTGGCTTGCGGATCACTTCATAGTTCATCCAAAGCCTGGCATGTAATGTAAAACAACTAAATTTCACAAGGATTAAAAGATATATAAATACTATATAGGAATATGGCGTACACTCCATAAGCACAAAAAACAAACAAGTGGAACAGGCCACAAAGACAGAGTCAGCGCTTAAATTTAAAGGAAAAGTAAGCTACAACAATTTAAGAACTCCCTTCAAGCTTTGTAAAAAAAACTCATGCAAATGAAATGGAAAAACGAGATGAAGAGGTTTAATATCCCCTTCCGCGTACAGCAAGTGGGTGACTCAATTCAGGCTGAAATCTAATTAAATGTGGAAAACACACATATATAAATAATGACCTAACTGACCCAACATCTAGGAAGCTAGTATGATCAAAATAAGAAAGAAAAGATAAAAGAAAGTACAGACACAGAAACTACAGTAGCTGAAGCCGGCGGTGGCACCAGCGACAGATGAGCCAAGTGGAGCGCTATGATTATTATTAATAGATAAAACTAAACCACCAGGACCACCTCCCATGATCCATCTCTGTGTCTGTGCTGCAGTCATCTGGAGGCCAGCTGAAAAAGACCAGGGGGTGTATTAAGGGTGGTGGTGGGGGAGTGATTCTGCCATGGGTGTGTGTAAGTTTTGGGAGGGGGGAAGGGGGGGGGGGGGGGTCGTGTGCGTGCAAATTAGTCTCCATCATTTTGCACATATGGAGAATACAGTTCAATTTGCAGCACATTCCTCAAAAAATCCCATTAAAGCCCCGTCAAAGGCCCAGATTCACTCTCGGGAATTATCCACTCAGGAAGAAAGAATGAGTGAGAAGAAAAATTAAAAAGAGGGAAAGGAACAAAAGAAGGGTTATCGTGAAAGGGGAGAGACAATAACATTGGAATGGTTGCCTGTATGGATCAAAATATCAAAATCAATCTATATCCTAACCGGCATAAATACAGGTCGTTGACAGGCGAAGAGTTTTTAGAAATAGTTAGCTAAACTAAAGCTAAAAATAACCTGATCAGTGATATTATTTCAGGTTAAAGCCCACGTACATGGCTGTCTGTCTTTCTGTACGGCAGAACTCTCTGCCTAACTTAATACAAAGAAATACAAATTACAGTAAACTATCGTGTTGATTGGCTCTGTTGAGTGACGTGTATAGCCACGCCCACTTAGAAGGCAAAAGCGATGGCTGCTGTAAGATAATCTGGCAAAAAAACATTTTTTTTTTACTCAACATTTTGATTCAATTTATGGCAAATATTTAACTTCACGCAAATACAGAAGGACTAGAAATGTTTAATTACATTCTGTCGAGTCAGTTTTGCATCATGCAGTGACAAATTTATATGAACAGATATACAGATATACCAACAGACAGGCAGACGTTTTTCTGAGACGGTTACTGATCCTCCAATGCATGAAATGTTAAGATATTATTGAAAGAATAAGTTCTGACCAATGTACAGAAAAATACCTGTTCTGGTATTTATATAGATGATTGAGATAACAAAAGAGAGTATAAATATCAAAACAGATAGAGTACAAAGTAAAGTAATAAATAATGAAAGAAAGAATGAAAGAAAGTTAAAAAGAAACATCATAAGATAAAATACAGGCTGAAGAAAGGGATGAAAGAAAAAAAATGAAAGAAAATTTTTATTAACCATTAAACAAAGAAAGAGATAAAAGTACAATGGATAAGCACGTGATAAGAGCAAAAAGAAGAAAAAGAATGAAAGAGAAATATATATATAGATAATATATAAAAAATATAGATAAGACAAAGATAGAGAAAAGAGGGAAAAAGTGACAGGGAAAAAACAAGAGAGGTTTAAAGAAACAAAGGGAGAAAAACAGACAAAAAGAATAAAGACTGAAAGACAGGGTAAAGGAAGGAGATAAAGAGAGAGATGACAGTGAGGGGGCACAACAGAAGAAAAGAAGCATGAAAAAAATAAACAACAAGTAAACAGAGAGAAAATGAGGAGAAAATAGATGAAAAAGAGATGAGGGGAGAAAGAGAACAAGAGAAAGAATAAGAGAGGGGATTAGATAGAAAAAGATTCAGAAACACTAATAATGAGAAACAGAACGAAAGAAAGAAAGAAAGAAAGAAAGAAAGAAAGATGGGGAAAAAGGACAAATCAAATAAAAAAAATGAGAGAGTACAGATAACAATCTTAAAACAGAGAAATGAGGGTGTGGAGAAAAGAAGGAGGAAGACAGAAAAAGAAAGATAAAGATGAATAATAAGAAAGAATAAGAAAGAAAAATAAAATAAAATGAAATTTAAATTTAAAACAAACCCTCATCGGAAACCATAAACTCTCCCTCAATTCCCCTGCCAAAACCCAAAACTCTACCCCCAAACCACCCCAATCTCCCTGCCAAACCCAAAACTCTCCCCAACATTCCAAACTCTATCCTACCCCAAACTCTCCCTCAATATCCCTGCCAAAACCCAAACTCAACAAACCCTCCCATCAAACTCTCCTAAACAACCCAAACTCTCCCCAACCTCCCTGCCAAACCCCAAACCCCGCCCCCAACTCTCCGCCAAATCTCCACCAAACATCAAACCCCCAAACTCTACCCCACACTCCAAACTCTACCCCTCAAACTCCCCACACTATAAAATTCTCTCTCTAGTCTGCTCCCCACAATCCCCCCCACCAAACCTAAACACTGTTTGCTTTATTATTCTCATGCTTTTTTTAAGAGAAAGAAATAGAAAGGGCCTGGAAAACCCCTGAGGCCCTCTCTCTTCTTTTTTAACGTGTTTGGCAGAAAGGAGCGTTTATTCCTCTGGAAAGAATTTCTTTTGGTTTTCATGTTTTGTTTAAAGAATCTGCATAAGGCTCATTGGCAACATTCAAACTTTTCCACATATACACTCCATGATTATGTATATTAAATTAGTCTTTAATATAAAAAAAACGATGTGATGGGACATCCCTTGGAAATAATCAAGTTGCCTAACGTCGATCCAAAGGAGCGTCTCTGTCTCAGAAGCGAAACCCTGAGCTTTGGAGCATTTCTGACGGAGTACATGATGCTCAGAAAGAGACAAAAAGAAAAAGAAGGAGCAGTGGAGCTGTGAAACATGGCTATGGCTATAAGCCTTGAACAGCACAAGTCATTGATGGAAAGAGAAAAAAAGAGACTGGAAAATGATGAGATGTCAAACTGTGAGAGTAAACAGGGCAGAGAGACGGCTTTTAGCTTCACAATTAAGCATGCCAATAACACTGAGCAGAGCTGTCAAGGGTGTCAGGGGTGCTCTCTTTTGAACAATCCAAACATCCGCTGCGCTTATAAACAGCCCTCTCCCCTGCTCCAGCCATCCTTTTACTCATTTACAGCTCCTACTGAGGGGCACCAGGCTTTCTCAGTCAGCGGCACCGGAGGTTCAGTGGACGACTCGAGGTCAGAGGTCAAAGGGAATGATAAGGAAGACTTTCTCTGGAAAAAAAAAAAGAAGAATGGGGCCTGACCACAGGGTTCTGAAAACTCCATTATGGAGAGAGAGAGAGAGAGAGAGAGAGAGAGAGAGAGAGAGAGAGAACACCACCAGGGCACTGTGTCTCAATTCGGCCTGTTATTCGTACATTTCTTAGAAAGTATACTTAAACTTAGTTTAAAATATAAAAAAAATCTACAGTAAATCTAAAACTCAGTTTTATGAACATGTCTGTGGATCAACTTACAAATTGAAACAACAGACTTTTAAGTTGCATGGATTATATATAATCCATGCAATCTTGCATTATATATTATACTGTATATATAATATTTGAAGTCGATCAAGTTGATTTACATTACTTCGTCTCCATATCTAATTTTCCACACATTCAGGAACATGAGTAGGATATGAAAGTTATGCTGAAATTATATGATGCAAAATTTCTTGAGTAAACGCTTCTGGAAACAAATCTGGTTGTATCGGCTTTGATACACGGGGCTCATTGTGTTTGCAAGCACGTTTGTCACTGTTCATGACAACGATACAACACAAAACATTAAGCCTAATATTGTAAAGGTTAACTTTGCGGCGCCTGGACAGCTCTGGTGCCTCGGGGCATGACTCCACAAGACCTCCGGCAGCGTGCGGCGGTGTCGCGGATCCTCTGCCTGCTGTGGATTGATGGGTGGGGCTTCTGGATTTGACTTGTTTGTCCGGCGTATTCCATTGGTGCTTGTTTGGATTGGGATCTGGAGATTTTGGAGGCTGGGTTGGAGGGATTGGGCTCCTTGCCCACTGTGCTCTGTGCGTAGTGCAAGGGTTGTTCTGGTGGCTTTCTACTGTGGTCAGCATTTACTAGTTTCACAAAAGCTTGTGAAGGCTAGTCTTTGGATATGCGAGTTGTTCTTGCTGTGCATTATACTACTGTAAGTGTTCACCAGAATGAACACCAGCCATGAAAGTGTTAACGCAAGTTTAAAAAAAAAAAAGAAAAAAGTCAGGAGTTTATTGAAACCACCGCGCTCTGTCGGTCAGGCTTTTTTTTTTTTTTTAAGCGGCGCCTCTTCTGTTGCTCAATAGGACAAGGTTGCCTGACTTGACAATCTCCACATACGCTTTCAATAAACACAGCCAGACACACACACACAACCAACATTGTTCTGGCCACAGCCATACAGTACAGCAGTACTGGGTCTCACTTTTAAACTTCAGATAGATTAGAATACAGTGGTATGAGGATGCTTGCTGTCATAAATATATAGGAGTGTGTTACAAAATTGATGTTTTGCGCTAATCCTCCAGGACTGCATCGGCAGCATTCAGACACATCAGCGTTAACATGAACACCGGTGCTCCACAACGCTGGCAATAACTGTCACTCTTACGCCATGCT
This sequence comes from Clarias fuscus, assembly GCA_030347435.1. Classification (NCBI taxonomy): domain Eukaryota; kingdom Metazoa; phylum Chordata; class Actinopteri; order Siluriformes; family Clariidae; genus Clarias; species Clarias fuscus. The sequence continues at coordinate 30,406,527 of CM059211.1, read as the reverse complement.
GCATTTATCATCGCTATTAATCCTGGAATGGCGTTTTGTTTAAATCATAAACAGGCAATGCCTCTGGCTTGGGGTTTGACAGAAGAAAAGGTGGTTAGACCGATTTCAACGCCTCCAATAATCACACCCGCTGGTCTCCAACTGGCGAATGTCCTCGTCCTCGATCAACTAACTTCAAGAGACTGGAGGGCAGGGAAATACATTAGACTTTACCAGGGACTCATGCAGTCCTTGAGAAGGAGAACAGCACTGCATGCAAAGTAAAAGTCTGAAATTGCTGGCGTCCTCCAGCCAAAAACAACAGGTCAAGCAGGGCTGGAGGTAACGCAAGAAAGATTCACAAACACTCCAAGAACTGACAGACTTTGTCTGAGTGTTATGCACTGCTGAGCTGGGTCTCATGCACTGCAATAATACACCGATATCCAGAAACTTAGTTTTCATTGGTAAGGATTGTTCTGTTGGGATTGTATTGATTTCACAACGTGCCATTTCACTCCCTCGCTCTCTGCATTGCTTATTCTGCCTTATTCAGGACCGCGAGAAGCCTGGAGCCAGTCCCAGGGGACCCGGGGCATGAGGCAGTGCACCCTGGATGGGGTACCAGTCCATCACTGGGCCCACAAGCGCACAACGGGGAGGTTGGGAATGCCAATTTAGCCTAATCTGCATGTTTTTGGACTGTGGACATACTGCTAATCACTACACCACTGGGTCACTGTACATTTTTTTTTTTTTTTTAATGTTCACTGACCTATACACTAGTTAAAACGGTGCATTCAGTGGCGTAAACAGAGGGGAATTACAACTCACTTTTCGTGCGCAACCAACTGATGTAATCTGGCCGCTTTCTTCTCGTTTAGCATTCACATAATGCTCGCACAAACCGGTCATCCTCAATAGGCCAGGGAACACACCACTTAAGCACAGTGCAGTGAACTTAATCAGGACTTAGCTCCATTTTTCTCCCCAAGATATCTGCCGATAAAAGAGAGCCTCAGAAATTTGGTGCCAATAAAGAGGAAACTACAGTATGAAAACGTGAACATGCACGCACGAGCACACACACACATACTGTACATATATAAGAGTTCAGGGCCGAGTTGCCAGGATTGTTTTTTTTTCCCCCCGGTGCTGTGGTTGTCTCAGAATTCCCAGTGGGAGCTCTGCTTCTGTCCTGACACGACCTGCCAGGAGGGCAATGGCTCCAACTATGACCTCATTGTGTTTGCTGAGTACTAGTCGCTCTCCGAGTTTCTTGTAACCACTCTTAAGAAAGGGAAAACAAAGAGCTTTGTGTTGAGACTGCTACTTAACATCTTACACAACCCTTCAACGCTGGCAGGAGCCACTGATTTAAATGGAAATAATGAACGTATAACCTGTCTCTGGTTGTGTAATTGTGGTACTGACAATGTAGTACAGATAATGCGAACAGATCTCAGTAGTCATCAGAGAGTGCAATTAGTGAGGTTTAAAAGTAGAAAATTGATAAAGGATTCTTAACGGTGCATTAGAAAATCTTTAACGGTTTGGAGTTGAAGAAGATTTCGATTTTTTTTTTTTTTTTTACTTTTGATCCCACCCCCATCTTCACCAATATAGACAAAGCTCCGCCCTCAGCTAGCATGTTAACCAGACAACCACGACATTAGTTTTATTTAGTTGCTTACACTAAGTTACACCTCTAGAACTAGAACTATATATAAGCATTCAGTTTTCATCATCATCATCATCGTCATCACTATGATGTCTGAGGATGTGAAGGGGCGGGGTTACAAAAAAAATTAACAAGAACCCAAACCGAACACAAACACACAATCTGGACTGAATATTGTTATCCAAAATATTGTCTTTACACTTGTTCTGACACAATGGCTTAAACTATTATTTTTTTTAAATCATCTCTACATAATTCTCCACATTATTTGGACTCGTAAGAAATATGACTATTGCGCGTTTAAATATATCCATCTCCGAGCTAAGCGTCGTGTGTACAAATGGTTACTCCTGAGACCAAATGAAGAATTTTTATTGTATTTTTCCAAACAGTCAACACAAAAGATTAAATCTATGAGAACGAGAAAGCGAGACAAGGCATCAACTAAAGCAAACGGCAAAGGGGAAAATGAATCGGCGTAGGAAAACACTCAAGGAAAAGAAAGAGTAATTGCTCCACAGGCTGTCAGGCTCTCCCTCTCCCTCTCTCTGTGGCGTCTGCTAGTCGGCAACGATATTATTTCTATTCTCATTACCATCATCGTGGCCATTATCTGCTCAGGATCCAGGAATGACCACATTCACGACCTGGCTGAACTGCTCTTGTGCTGGGTTCTGGACCCTGTCAGTGAAGCCATATGGTTTCAACATAAACAAGCAGTATTAACATTTTCCTCTGCCAGCACAGCACAAATCCTGTAAATACAGATTTACAAACCGACAACCAAAGCAAAGATGTAAGAAACCATGGGTGTGTCTCAAACTAGTCAAAATGTACCGTAGTAATACATCATATAGTCATATGACTAAGTTCACATCGGTGTCTGATATCTGCCCACTGAAATAAGGACTTATTTATGAGACAGCTCTTCACAGCAGAAGCAACAAATAAATCCCCGGCCTAATCCCGTGTCACAATTTGCTCTGATATTCAGCAAACAGCTTGTTAAGTCCAGATGGCTAGCGTTTACTCTTTACGCAGCTATTGTTGGCACGCTTGCACTAACTGACGTGTGGGTACAGGAGAGGAGCCAGGAACGACAGGACAGTGGTGTGGAGGGATTCACACGGGTATTTATATGCCAGAGCATTTCCTTGGCAGCACTGCCACAACAAATTTCTCTTAAGCACTTTAATTCTTAAGTAAATCACCCGTTTCTGAACACAATCATTGCTTCAGCTTTCCTTCACTGTTGATGAGGGATGCCGACAATGACAGTGACCCATGCGTGGGAAAAGCTACATGGAGTCCTCATTCACATCACATGGCAACATATCAGACATCAGTGCATCTTATCTAGGAACACAGGGCACAGTGATATAAACAGATGTACAATACTGTGCAAATGTCTTAGGCACATGCAAATAAATGCATTTATGCAAATGTAAATGCAAATGTATTTAAAATATTTATAAGGAAAATAGCTAAGAAGTTTTATTCAGCATCCTGTAAAACCATGTACAGGACTTTGTTGCACCTGCTTCTTTTTTTGCATGCAAAACCCGGCAATGTGCTGCTTTCTTTCCTGGCATACAAATATTTTCCTTTAACTTTTAATTTTGTGGTGGAATAGTGATTTTTAAAAACCTGAACTGTTTTTTGTACTGACTCTACTGATCCGAAAGGCACAACAGCTCCTGTATTTTCTGAGGAGAGTTATAAAGTCCCGCCTGTGCTCCAGCATACTGGTAAACTTTTAGTGCTGTACAGAGCATCTTCACAATCCACATCACAGTGTCACTGTGTACACCAACAATGGACATGTGCCCAAATCTTTTTCACTCCTCATTCACACCGAAGGCTCCCATTCTCTGGAGGTGTGTGAATGAGAGTAATGGATGAGGATGATTATGAATCTCGATAACGAATCTCGAGATCGCAGCACTCTATAAAGAGTCAAAGGTTCAGAGTCCAGAGTGAGGAAGCGAGGAGAATGTGCAGTGGATGCTAAATGCAAGAGTGGTATGTGAGAAGGGCGATGCCAAACACCCAAAGGACTTCAAAGGCGGGAGGACTGAATGCCCCCGTTTGATCGCCGCACAGGTGAAAGCAGCCAAATAACTGCACGAGTTGCTACGGCACTTCCATTCTCACCGAGAGCCAGCTGTTGCAATCCAACCAGCGAGAAGGACAAGGCTGCTGCCTTCTCTGTTCAGGACCCCGTTCCCAGTCAGGGTATAGTAAGCCGCCATATAGGAAATGCCTATACGGATCCACTCTGCTGCTGTAACGCCGCCAAAAACGGCCAGTCGGGTGCTCTTCTGCCAGCTGCGCACTGTGTCTAGACCCGCACCCTCACTTCTTTCCTTCCTCCCGCCTTAAATCCCTTCCGCTTTCTATTTTTCGTAATAAAACTACCCTTTTTCCGTATGACCTCGCCTCTCGTCCCTATGTCTGTGGTGCTACTGTATATTCCACCCATATTTATTTTGGCTAAACTGTATCATACAGATATTGATGTACTGTACTGTACATACGTACATCATGTTATTTTAGCATGTGAACTTCTTGACATGTCTTATTCACTGCACAATGTTTGCACAGTTATACTGTACATCACTATATATACAACATATCACCTGCTGTACCTTCTGTACATTAAACACTCTCACCCCTGTATGGTGGACTCATAGGCTCATTCACCACACATAATATAAATAGACCACTTCTGCACTTCTGGTTGGAGGCTAAGTGCATTTCATTGGCTCTGCGCATGTACTTTGCACAATTACAAGAAAGTTGAATCTAATCTAATGTAATATAATAATAATAATAATAATAATATATAAACTTATAAAAAAATAAACTTTTGCACAGTATACTGTATATGCAAATGTCCAGTGTGAATGTTATTGTAGTTTGGTTGTTGATGTCCATAGGGCTGGTTTTATCATTTAAGGGATCATCTGGGATTTTCACAAACAACTCTTAGTCTCTGGAGGTGTGAAAAGCAAACATTCAGACTTCGGGTGGAAACGCCTTGCTGATAAGAGATCAGAGGAGAATGCTGTGGTCGGGAAGCCTTCGGTCACTCGTATAACCACCTGTTAGAAACATGGTGAGAAGAAAACCACCCCAAAATGAAAAACACGACAAACTCTGAGGCAACAGACCACATGCGGTCCTGCTCCTTTCAGCCAGCACCAAGAATCTGACACCACCGCAGACACAGAAAAAAAAATTCTTTATCTTTTTCCAACCCTGCCACGTTTAATTTCACTGAGATCAACATATTTCACATTCTTTAACATTTACATTAATTAACATTAACCTCTTGGCCTGAATCTGCATGAGTGTATATCGTACTGTTGCCACCTGATTGGCTGAATAACTACTTGGAGATTCGATTTCTATTGGACTGTATAATACTTACATTACTTTTTTTTTAATATCATGATTTATTCATTATTTATTCATTATTTTGTTGCATTCTAAAAAAAAAAAACTCAAATAATTAGCTTAGACCAAACAGGGTGCTGTGCTGTGTGTGAACAGCACAGCAAGCACCACCTGTAGGATTACAGAGGAACTGCACATTTTCAGCACCTTAAAGGCAAACATAATATTAAAACATGTATTAATAAAAAATATTTTAAAATCAAAAATAACACAAAATAGTTGCAATGCATAACTGACTCGATTTCTCCTTAACCCCTACGGATATAACTGCATGCATATAAAGATCATCAGGTTCCAATAAAGTAGATGGTGATTAGTGATAAAAAAGGGACAAGCAGCAGAGTAAATTCTTACAAGACAAAGTCTAAAGAAGGAAGAAGAAGAGAGAGGGAGAGAGAGAGAGAAAGAGTAATGAACTAACAAGCTCCGGCAAAAAAAAAACTGCTCTGCCAGATCATAATTCATAATTTTCAAGAAAGATGGCAAAACAAAAGCAATCTTAAGATCCTTTTGAATGTGTGCATGCATGTATGTACCTGCGTCTAGCAGTGTTCGCACAGTGCTTGGGCTTGTAATACATTTTAAAACGAATGCGTGTGTGTGGGGGAACAGTGTTACCTGCGCGGGTGTCTTCGTTAAACCGGGAGTAGGCTGAGGTGTCAAGGCGGGGAATGCATTTCTCTATCGCCACCCATATGTAGGTCTCTGGGCACAGAAGATCTGAAGGCTGGTACTGACCCTGAGGAACACAACAAGGAACCAGTTACGTGATAAGTAGTGCAAGCAAAACCGGAGAATGTGTTCACACTGAAGGTCAGTGAGGGTTAAACATACATTATATGCAGTTCAAATAATAAAAAGAAAAAAGGGCATCACTTTCCGGCACTTGCTGCCCACACATTTTATTTTGAAAATAAATAAATAAATCGGACCAAATCCAAGTACAGCCATAAAGGAATAATATAATAGCTGTGCCTTTAACATTTTGTTTTGTTCAAAGTAGAAAGTGCAAATGCGTTCCTCGCCTTGAGAGCCCTTATTATCAGAGGGCTGAATGCAATGACCGAAAGTCAAATTAACTCTCCTACAATGTAAACAAGCAGACGCCTTCAAGACTTCTGCCTTTCTTCAAGCACACATATCAACCCCCAGCACGCACGGACATGCACCCACTTGTAACACCACGCAAGCCTTTATGGGTTTAACAGAGTGTTTGGTTGAGCTGCTAATGAAATGAGAACAGGAATCCAGGGAGAGAGAGAGAAAGACCAGAACACTGGAGATACACCACATCATAAGAAAAAGAGGTATAGCTAATAAAGCAGCTGTGACTTTCTATAAGTTTCTACATCCGATTGTGATGATCTGAGGTTTCCAACCAGCGCTTCCATGATTAGTACCATTATACCTCATGACGGATGCAGTACTGTGCAAAAGTCTTGAGCCGGCCACGTTTCTTCATACTTTGCCTCCAAAGAACCGGATTTTCTTGTATTTTTAATGTGGTCTTGAGGAATAGTTCTCGAGGCTTCCTGAAGGATTTTTTTTTTGGCTCTCTTTTTCAGTCCAGTCCCTGTCCAGTGCGCAAGCATGAACCAGTGATAAGCAGGTGCAGATTAAGATTTAATAATTATTTGTCACAAGTACCTCACCGCACAGTGAAATAATTTTTTCGGATATCCTAGTTTGGGTCAGAGCGCAGGTTCAGCCAGGATACAGCACCCATGTGTAAAAAACATTGTTTAAGGTCACTACTGTGGCAGTTTGGCTGTGTTAAGGCTCGAACTGCCGACCTTCTGATCATTAACCCAGTAACCTACAGCTTTAACCGTTGGAGCCACCACTGGCCTGACGATGACAAATGATCAGGCTGATCACTATAATTAGTCAGTAATTACACTAGTGATACTGAATGCTGAGTGGTTGGAAAAGACGAGAGGGGAAATAAGGTTGCTGCAGAGGTTCTTACATTTATTCCAAGTTCTTTAATTTGATTTAGCGAAATGAGTGTTGGATCAAGACTTTCGCACATTAGTGTTCATGCGCTCACTCTCATCCCTGCACACCTCCAATCTATCACTTGCTTACATAAAGCAGCCCGTGTGTGATACTAATTACGATGCTACTGTAGAGTGATAACAGCTGTTCGTTTACAGGGGTGGAACAATTTTTTTTTTTAATAGAGCATCTGATTGGATATCAGTGTAGAGAATGTGTTAACATTTGTCTGCATTCTCTCATTTTAGCAAAGCCAGGTTGTGTTCAATAAACCGAGAAACTCAAACAAACACTCGAACGTTCATTTTGATTTTCACAGGCACTTTACGGTTCCTGGAGGTTCCACAAACAGGATTCGTCTGTCGTTATCCCACAGCAGAAACTATGCGCCATGTTTCCACAAGCAGGAGGTTATGAGAATCGAGTGCTTGGGCCTCTTATTCTAAACACTGAGTGGTGAAGATGAGGTATTCACCCCCCGTCTTTCACACGGTCACTCTGTCAGCAGCGCGACGCAAGACAGGCTGGATGGAGAGAACTGACATTCGCATCTACTGCTGAGGGGTCCTGGTTCCCGCTCAGGATAAACAATAAGAAAAGGGACTGCTTGTAGATGTGGTGGAGGGGCTGTGTGTGCAATAACATCAGCGAAGACAGGTTTATTGGCCATGCATTCATTAACAATGTGCTCACGCCCATCAAAAATGACATCACTGATATAGAAATATACACTCAACACTGGTATATACAGCATGAGAGCAAGGATTTGGATGAGCAGTGAAGCACTGGTTTATCACAATTTAAACAAAAATATTAATATTACTGCAGGCAAACCGCAATTGAATTTATGATGTAAGATTTCATCAGAAGCATATTTATGATTGAATTTTTTTAAATTAAATAACACTCAACAGTGAATCAATATTTTTTTTTATCAATTTCATTCAAGCTAATTAAAGAAATGTATATAAAGCATTTGACAATTTTTCAATTTACAAATCTTCTAAGATACTACTTTATAGGTAACACTGATGGATCCCAAAAAATTTACGTCATATTTTCTTTCAAATGTCCTTAAAGACGTATATGCTCAGTGAAGGCTTGAATGAGTGAGGTCCGATGTATTCTTGTGCACGATGCATATACAGTACATGGCGCGGTGTACCAGTGTGTCACGTGTACAGGAGGTGCTGTGCATCACCCAGCATTCAGGAACATGCCAATTTAAAATCCTTTAAAACTTTAATCTTATAGGAAGCATAAACACAGACACCGGTGCCAATGCCTGATCAGGATACACTCATGTGCTTATAAATATGTGTTTGCAGAAGTTGGGAGAGGACGTTAGGAGGTTAGTGTGTGTACCTAACCTGCAGCCTGCAAGCTTCCTGATCCGCCAGCAGATCCATGACGTGGGAGAAGTCACTGCAGGTTCTAACAGGTCTGGTCATGGAGGTGCAGGGAAACAAATCTTCCCCCACACACACACACACACACAACTCAACCCTGGCAGGAAATCTCACTTTCCACAAACGTGGAATCAAAAGTCTGATTCAATGCTATCTTTTAGGAACAAGGCACAGCTGCCTGAGATGAAAGACAAGGAGACGGTGAGCTGAAGAAAAGATTGGATACTAAATAGAGACACGACAGAAAAGGCACCAAGGAAGCAATGACGACGGAACAGAAGATTAAACCGAGAGATGGAACGCTGGAATATCCGAATATCACTTCCTCCTATGTGGGTCTATGGGAAGCTCAGATCAACACTACGACCACTACAACAATCATTTCTCGGCTTATGCTCGTCACTGTGTACCCGTTCTCAAACACGTTCATGCTGGACGCCATCTTTCTGATTTTCATACCCAGCAGACATGTAAATATTATTTATTCTGCTCTTATCATGATTCGGTCCATTTACTGAGCTGGCAGCTGCTTCTTATGATACACTTATGATAAGTGAAGAGAAAAAATAAAAACAAAAGAACGACGAAATTTGCCACGCATAAATATTATAACATTATATATATATATATATATATATATATATATATATAGAGAGAGAGAGAGAGAGAGAGAGAGACAGAGAGAGAGAGAAACGTAAAATTATTGTGACGATTTTATCTCCAACCAATATTAATTTGTCCTTTGCTGAAGCAGAGCTAATCACTCTTGCACACACAATACAATACAAAGAAACTAATCAGTGCAACATGTTCGATTCTGATCTATGGAGAAATAATGTAAACTGTCCCATCATTATTCCCCGTGTGTGTGTTTTTTCTTTTAACTAATATAGTATGACCCATGAAGCATCATCGGTCTTTCCAAGCCTCGTCCCATCCCTCAATGACACAGAAATGAAGGTAACGATGACAGACCGACCCCCTCTTCAAGGCTCATTAACCTCGCCACAGAGAAGCATGAGAAAGACTAGGAAGAGTCTGACGTTCCTTTTGTTTGTGTAGTGCTTGTCATATAGCGCTTGGCTTGCTTCATAAGGTACGATGAAATGCGCATGAGGTTGGTGGTGGCACAAACTCACAATGACAAGAACTGGATAGATAGCTGACAAAGAAAAAAGGTGGGAAGATGAGGCGGAGATAAAGGCGGCGAAGGAATTCCGTGTGGACGGAGCCGGAGGGAAGTGGTGCATGTATGAACTCTCTATCGCTTGGGATCGGTGATGCTACCGCCATGTTTTCAGGCTAGAACCATTTCAAAATCTGATACAGGTCATGGTCCATGTGAACTGTTGGTTTGATTTATTGGAAAGATAGGTTGTAGAGATCACATTTTACAACACAGCTCAGTCTTAGGAAACAAAATGCACCGTATACCCTGCACATTTAAAACAAAAAATAAAGACTAACTAGAACAGTGCTCGTCTTTCAAACGAGGGGAAAAAAACAAAAAAAAAAAAAAAAACAGTAAAGTGCTGAAGTGTCACCCAATTTCTCTCACTTGCTCCGACAGCGCCTTCCCTCGCCAGCCCCTACCTGAGATTTATTTGAAAAGCAATTAATCAGCGACATAAATCCTGAAGCTCGGTGCTGGCCAGGAATTCTTGTGAAAGACAAAACCATGTACCTCTCCAACTTCAAGCCTCAGTGCTGTCTGTGTGCACATGGGAGCCTTGAAGAAGCTCAGAAGAACTTATTTGTAACCAGAAATTCCTGACACAAACTATGAAAAACGTAACAGATTCCAAAAAGTTTGGAGCGTATTGTACAATTCTCTGTATCATTTGTAAAGGTACAGTAAAAAAAAGACAATCCTTGCTGGTGACTACAAGCTGCCCTGTACTGCTTAACACTGGTGCCTTCATATTAGAAACCAGATATAACTAAACATATTAGTTTTAACTCTTACTTCAAAAGATCTTTTGAGATTTGCTGATTAATTAAACAGTTTGTACTTCATGACCAAATCATTTCAATAAATGTTTATATTCATAGCGCCGCTTCAGGTTACCATTTTCCCTCCGCCATTTTCTCCTGCCAAATCCCACCGACCAGCCAGTTCTCTCCATCACACAAACAATCCAGCACAGTCTGCAACACAAGGCACCATAATGCAGAAAAAATAAAAAGCTCTGTCTGCCGTCTTATGCATACATAAGCAACAGAATCTCCGTGCAAACTTTCCCTTTGCGATGTTGTGCGTAGAGCTGTGCATCATGGGTAGACTGGCGATTTGTTTAGATTGTTTGGCATTGCGATTTTCTTTATACAATTCAAATCAGTGGCTCTAATGTTCAGTGTCTGATTTCTCTCAACCTCTTCGTTAAAGGATTTAAAGTCAATGTCATTCACTAAACATTGAAATGCCGTGTAATTTATGTTTTTTGTTTAAACAAAATAATCATCTTTTTTTCCCCTTGAAAAGACTTGAATGCTTTCATGCTAGACGCTCATCATGGACGCATCAAGTACAATAAAACCCTAAAATCTTGTACATTTGTGTAAATTGATCACGCCATTGAAACACGCCAATAATATTAAGCATATATCAGGTCAACCTTGGTGAGTGTACTTGGGTATTGAGCAATATCACTAATCTGAACGCTGGCCAGCGGTGAAGATGAGGAGCAGCAAACGTACACGGGCGCGATATGAAGCAATCCTGCCTGGTGCGAACGCTTGCTGGGTCTGAATCCAAACTTCAATTAATCAGCAGATCTCCAAAGATCTTTTGAAGTGAGCATTAAAACTATGATTTGTTATATCTGGTTTATAATATGGATGCAGCAGAACCAGTGTGGATCCTAGAGCTTCATTTCAAGGAGATCATAAAACATCACTGCGAGTTCAGAGGGGTTGGTGTTCACATCTCATGAAATGAAGCTGCTGGCATTTCGCTTCTCCCCACAGCTTCGTGCACATCTGGGCTCGATTTCCTCCACGTGCACTATTTTACCTTTCAATCATCTCCTAGACAAAACACGTGAGGAAAAAGTCAGCAAAATTCGCTTTCAGATGTAAGTGAATGATAGTAGGTGTGTTAATGCTGAGCGCTATCCCTCCTACCTGACCAGACATCAATGAATATGCTAGAAAAAAAAAGAAATAAAAAAAGGTCGATACTACCACGCTTAATAACTAATCAGGTAGATGTCAGTCGGTAAGACTTGTGCACACTTGTGTAGAATAGCAACCCGTCAAAACCTTTACCAAGTCGTCCCACTGTCTGTACATTCCAGAACAATAGCTAGGCCTATCCCTCCCGTAAAGAAGGCCAACACGTTCAGAGCAACATATAAGAACTTACAAAAAAAAAAAAAAAAAAAGAAAGAAAGCAAAATACCACCGCACAAAAGCAGACACACATGCGTACACTTGCCTGCGAGTGCTCTCACCCTTGCATTAACACACTGACAAAAGCACAAACACTCTTGCTAACATAGCAACAGAGTTTGTTTCTTTTGTCTGTTGGGTTAAAGTCCTTTGTTGGGACTGGAGTAAATACCGCAGCGTAGACAGGAAGAGGGCGACTGAATCAGGATCGGGTTTAACTACTACACAACAATCAGCTTTGAGCTGAATCACGGCTAGACACTGACCAGTTTTAAAAAAATCTTTTCTTTCACCAAGCATGCACGCTCTGTCTATCATACACACACACACACACACACACACACACACCATACTGCAAGTCTAACATTAGCGCGTGTGTATGCATGAGTCTGTGCTGTACTGCTGAGTGACACACACATAAGCACACGTGCACAGCTATTGGACAGGCTGTTCCAAACGCAGAGAGGAGAGTCCGTGTGTGAAAGACAAGTGTAAACACTTTGCACTGTAAAAATACACCCTCCTTCCTAGTCGCCTGACACATAGCGTCCAGGCGGTGACTTTAGTCGTGTCTGAATTCGAGACATTTGCCCCAACCGCCATTTTTTAAACACTAGGGACCAGCCAAGATTTTTTTTTCACACCAGTCAACATATTACAGAGGGACAAACTTCAAATAAACACAGCATCTTGGCAGCCCTGGGCTCCTCCGCTCCACACACACACACACAGGCACACACTCGCACACAGACGAGCCCAGCTACGTGTCAGGGGCTCCATGGATGACAAGTTAATGATGGGAAAATATTTTTACAGGATTGTGTTTCAGCAGAGCACCGTTTTACAGGCACAGGATCCCCAGGCCTGTTTTTATCTCTCCATCGCTCCGGCCATTTATTGGGGGGCAGCTCGAGCCCAGAAAGAGCGTCTTTACCACCAGGGTCTTACGTCGGACTCTGCTTACAGTGGCTCGTCCTACTCCAGACTGTTGCTCTATTCTGGTTTTTACCCGAGATATGTCAGATGCTTGTCCAAAAATGGTGCTATTACAGAAAATAATCTCGCTCTGTGCATCGAGTTGAAACGCAGTTTAAAGTGAGACCTACCGTGGAGTTCTCGGTGTGGGAACGCAAAAGAAAACACAGGACCAACATAGAAACCAACTTTTCTAAACATTCGCAATGATTTTGAAAAATGACGGCTTGGGAGTGCTGGAATTTGTTCGGTCACGCTAAAACAGTCCTTCTTTGTTACTGCATATGGTGCCATTTCGGCGGAGTGACGCGTTCGGACTCCCCCAAACAACCTACATGCAAGTACGGCTCTAAAAATAAACGCAAAGCGAGTTAATGGCAACGCAAACACCACAGATTTTCTGCTGGACCTCTCTGGATTCATTCATCCTGACGCTGGGTCTAAACTTTCAGTTTCCAAGCCTGTGACCTTCACACCTCCCACAACGCACCACAGACGCATTTCTCTAGTTCAAAGGTGCGCTCGATTGGACGGTTTGACCTCCGGACTTTGACCCCTCGGGTCCTTGGCCCTGTCAGCGCTCCTCAAGGGAGAGCCGGAGCGAATGCTCGCCGACTGGGCCCCAATCTAAACACATAAACCATTACCATGTCAGGCTGTGACAACCTTTTAAAGAGCATGCTTGGTAAAATGGGAGATTATTAGAAAGCTACGTGAATGGGTCATTGATAAAAGTGGAAAATATGAATCATCGCAACCAAGGGAACATTTTATCATACTGACTGGTTGGCCGCTTTATTAGGTTGTCCACTTTAGCATGTTTGGCCTTTTAGCCGTCAGAAGAACATTGTGCATTTACTTCGGACTGGATCCTGCAAGACCTTGGTAGACGGTGAAGTAATCATGGTGTAGTTTGTTCAGCTTGATCCTACACCAGATATCCAGAGAAGTCTCAATGCAGTGACAGATTGCTAATGGAATGAAACCCTGTCATGTTTTGGAAAGCATACAGTGAAGACAAATGCCTTGTCATCAAGACGGTGCGCTGTCAGCCTAAATGTGTGCATGTAGTCATGATGGGATGAACATTGGCAGCAACCCCGAGTGCTAATGTGAGCTCTGAAAACACATCATCATACCATCCTCTTACGATCATCAAAGCGGTGTAATGAAATTATTTATTTCGCAGCTTGTCACATTTTGAATCGAAACGCCATTACGAATTCATATTGCTTAACAAGTTCTGATCCCTTTATCAGCAGAATGCCAAACAATACAGAGACCATTTTCTTCCAGTCCACTCCTAAAACGACTCGGACCCTGAAATAAACTGCCAACTCATAGTATACTGGGTTTCCAGTTTGGTGTGTACAACTTAAAGTGCGTCTTGAAGAAGAGCCAGAGTGAAACACTATCATTCCTCTTGTAAATGGCAAAATACTAAAACATGGACAATGTACACAGGTGACAAATCAAAAGAAAATACTATTGCATATCTATGCATAAGGTCCTGAATAAAAAACACTATCAGCACATCTTAAACACAAAAATTGCCAAAAAAAAAAGTTATTGCTGGCTACGATATTCCATCAAACGTTGGTGGAAGTGTTTTCCAAAACACAGTTCAATGACCATAAAATTAACAATAAACTGGGTAGACTGAGAGCCATGGAATGTGAGTTACATTATACATTTAGTTAAAAAATATGCAACAATAAACAGAATAAAAACAGTGAAAAAGATCTCTGATTTGGGATCCTTTTCAAAACATAAAGTTAAGTGGTTTTCCATTTTAGCAGGTGTCTATTATCATCTTCTAGACAACTGGCAAGTCAGCAGTCCTCCCTGTGATTGTGGTTGCAGATACTATATATACACCAAATCAGACATCAAATTAAAAGACAAACCATCAGGGCCTCCGAGTGGCGCAATGGTTAAAGCACTCGCCCTATCATCCGGAGATCGCCAGTTCGAATCCCGGACTGGACAATGGAACAATGGAACCTCTCGCAGCCGGAGGTCTAGAGAGAGCTGATTAGCCGAGCTCTCTCAGAGGGGAGGGATGAGAGGTACTTAGTGCTCTCACATTAATCAGGGCTCTACAGCCAGTCAGGGGCAACGTCCTCCGAGTGTGTTACGCCGCCCCCAACAGTGTGCGAGCGAGCAGTTCGAAAAGATGCGGTTGGCTGGCGTCACGTGGTTCGGACGAAACACATGATAGTCTTCGGCCCTCCCGGCTGAGTGGTAGTAGTAGCCTTAATGTGGGAGCCCCCTAGTGACGGGGAGGAATTGGACACGACTAAAAAAAAAAAAATTTGGGAGAAAATCGGGGGAAAAAAAAAAAAAAAAAAAAAAGGACAAAACATCAAGACCAATATCGCGAGAGTTCCCTGTGTTGCTCCACTGGGCCTCCATCGTGTGCCAGGATGTTTTGGGCGCTGTGGGTTACAGGGTTGGTCCTCCATGGGTCCGACTGGAGTGGATTCCATTATTCCATGGATGCTCGGTCTAAATCGAGATCCCCATACCGGGCAGGCTGTGATGCACTGAGTGTTCTGATTTTTTCAGAAACTTGTGCTGCATTGGTTTTTCTGCCCGAGAAGACAGTGTTGGGGCCCTTGGGGAAGACACTTTAACCTATGACAATATAAAATACTGGACAATGGGAGATATATTGGAATTTTGTGGGTTGCGGTAGAAAGGGCATTTGGAACCTGTGCCAATAACTTATGGATCAAATGTTCTAACGATTCTGAATGTTCCTTTCCGAGAAAGGGGAAAAAAAAAAAGAAAAAAGAAGAAAAAATATTTTACTATATTATATCTTAAAGGTTACTCATTACCAGACAGCTGCAAATAACTAAAGGCTCACATAACCTTCTGCAGCTTTTTGGTTTTAACGTTTGCATCACTAAATATTAATGATGTCATCATGAATTAACACACTGTATATTATTCCCCTTATTTTGTTGGTCGGAAATAAAGGTGGGGAAAAGCCTGAAAATGTACCCAGCATTGACATTTCTGGTCCCTGCTTTCTAATTAGCTAGTAATTAATTCTAATGAATATACAGCTACATGAAACAGTGCGTCTGGAAAAGGAGTGAAAGAGAATGCCAAAGCATTTCAAGCATGCCAAAACGCATGATCTGATTTGTATTTGGACTGGAAAATTTCGGAGACCTCTGAGTCTTATACAACCTTGTATAAAAAGGAGTAGAATAGATGACCTTTAATAGAGGTGTCAAACACAAAGGCAGGGAATCTAAAGGGAACCTTAAAAACATTCAATCTTACATGTACAATCAGGAAAATCATCTAAATGACACAACTAGTTCTCTGCCCCAACATGCACAGCCATCACAAATCTGATCTACGATAACACTCCCTGAAGTGTGAACTCAACTGGATCAGGTAAGAGTCATCCAGTGAATACTGTGAAGCATTCATGAAAGAAGCCCAAATGGAACAGATTACATGGTGAAAACGACTCTACTTCAAAGCTATGGCAGCACGGGGGATTTAAAAAAAAAAAAAAAAAGCTCCTGCTCATTGAAAAGAGGCGAGCTCCTGCCAAACAAAACGTGCGGTAATTGTTTATCTTTTCTCTCTCAGTCGCTCTCTTTCATTCCACCGAATCGCCGCCTCTCGCTTGCTTCCTATCGCTTTCATCTAGTGTGCTCTGCTGGTGACATGCGGTTTACGGGGCGGCTGCAGAGGCGGAGGAGAAAGGACAGAGTGGCTCGGGAGAGAGCTTGGCTCGGGACGGAGCTCTTCACACATCGGACTGAGGAGTTTAAAGGCCTCCGCAGCCTGACATAAGATCTCCTGGATCTACACGTTCCATATGGGTTTAACGGTTCAAGTCCTTTAGGAAGTTCATCCAAAAGTACTAAGGAAGCTAATAATGAAAGTTGGCAGGTTACACTTAGCTGCCTTCTTCATGAAACACTACCTGGTCCACCATCAGATGTCTTTTATTATAGATTTTTTGACTCACAGAAGAGAGATAACGGCTACCAGTGGCATTAAATTATGGCCTGGTGAAAGCTTGTAGCCCAAGGCATCAAATATTGTTCATTCAATCATTTTCAGGCGCTACATGGAACTGGTTATGGTTGCGACGGATCTGAAGAATATTTCAACAACACGCATGCATTCAGAGAAGGAACCATATTTCCCAGGAGTATCATCACATGTCCCTCTCCCATCTCCAATGTTTCATCATTACATGTTTCATGTATCATAAGAACTTGCATATGAGTTGCAGGGACCAGTTTTTCTTTCATACGTTCAGAGAGAGAAAGACGGACAGATTTTTTATATATATATATATATATATATATATATATATATATATATATATACACACACACACACACACTGCATATATATATTTATATATATGTGGAGACAGAGAGAGAGAGAGAGAGAGAGAGAGAGAGAGAGAGAGAGAGAGACATGCATCTTTTCAGATGCACTTGTTCCCACCTGCCTTGACATTCCTCAAGATTTACACAAGTGTACAGAGAGAGGGAGACAAACAGACAGCGCAATGAGAAAAAACAGGACAGGGACGTTTGGTAGACATTATGGACGGAAAAACAGGGTTCCACATGTAGGGCTGGACAAAGGGCTCTGACAAATCTGCTTTAAAGGGGGAAAAAAACCCCAAACAGATTAAGAACACATTATATTTGAGCCAGCGCTGGACTTCTGTCACAAATACGATAACATGAATCCAAAAACAAGTGGTTTTATGTGTTTTTTTCCACCAATACAATTTAAAAAATAAACAAATAAACAAATAAATAAATGCTCTTTATGTGAGTAGGCTGAGGACTGGCCCAAAAGCCTGCTTAGTGACAGGACTGCAAATATTTCTCTTTTTCTCCTCGTTTGGCCCCAAAGCCATGGTGTGTCGCTTAATGCTTTCTGTCGGTCTCTTCCTCACGCTGCCTTTCCCCCCGTTCCTTTCTCCTTCTCAGTGGAAACTTTCATGGCTTCCTGTTCTAAATACGAGCATTCTCTGACAGAAACAATAAAAAACAAGAATAAATAGTGCTTTATTTACACCCATGGCACGGACTTGGGCATGTGTACCTGTGGGGGGGCTCGGGGTATGGAGGAGAGGGTGCAGAAGTCGTAGCTTAAGTAACTTGTTTATGTGGTAAAGGATAATTATTCAACAATTATTCAGCTTCATTTAAAGGAAACCTATTATTCACCAGAAATTCGCTTTTTTTGTTGTTGTTGTAATTTTAAGCATTATTATTTTAGGTGTGCCTTTAGAGTGCTTTGTACAAAAAAAATAAAAAATGAAGGAAAATATATTTTTTGTTCTTTTTCCATGTTTGCATTGGCTGGGCCTTAAACTTGTCAAATTGTTTTTCCTTCTAATGTGACCTCATAAGGGAAACCCTCCCCTGGGTCAGTGCTTAGCCCCGCCCATGTCTGCTATTCTCTGTTGGGGGGTGTCGCTCAGCAGTAGCTCATTTACAGAAACAGACAAATATTACGGTATGACAAAATGTGTAATCTTAAAGGTATTTCGGCTCGAGCATTAACACAGACACTTTGTGTGGAGCTCTGTGAACTGCATTCACTTGTTAAAGAAATAGTATAAAACTGGAACTTTAATAACCACCTGCCATATACTTAATAGGTTTTATTGGAAAAAATGGATGAGTGGGAGGATTTGACTTTCGAGTTAGATGTCCAATAAAGAGTTCATGTTCAACTGAAGCAGCTCATCGACAGGTATAAACAGCCCTCTAGATGAGACCAGATGTCGCAAGTTTCAGGCCCATGCACAATTAATACTTCATTCTGTATACACATTTGAACATTGGAAGCTTTAAACAGACGCAGATCCTGTGAGGAAAAAAGCCTGCACTGTAATCTAAACAACAACAACAACAACAACACCACTGAGAGTATCTTGGTTAATTGACAACAATCTGCAAAAATCGATTTCTAACAGTGCTAGAAATGACACATAAATGAGTGTCGACCTTTTGCTATACACTTCAGCAACATTTTAAAAGATAGACAAGCACACAATCTGGAATAATAACGATTTTTCAAAAGAAAAAAAAAACAGCAATAAATAGAATGGAATGCAGCAATGTGAGAATATGGTTAAAAGCTGAGGGGCCCAGCGTAAGGCTAAAAAGAGAAAGGGAGAGAAATACCTGACAAAGATAATAAATTTGGAGCGCTCTGTTCTTACGATTACAGCTAAATAGAACCATGCAGAAATAGAAACAGTTTATAACCGACTGTCAGACCCTGACACGCTTAAAGAGCATAACGACAAAACCATCTTAATATAATTAACTATGAATAATAGCTACAGCTTAATAGTAAAACTATGATCATTAGTACTACTTATACACTATGAAGGTAAAACAGTGTGTGCAGGTTCGGTAGCAGCTTATGAGCATAGATTTAGATTTTTGTCATAATCACAAAGCCTTTGGTGGAAAGTCCATCCCACTTGTCCCATGCTGTGGGCAAATAGTGAAATATTACATTTTTAGAGCAAGCCTATAATAGGCAAAATCAATAACATATCGCAAACCAGACAGTATAGCATACGGTTAAAGTCAGCAGGTTTATATCATTAATTAGGGTTGTAAGGATGTTATCCAGTCCATAATCCACCTTTCATGTCCACATATTTTCAGTATACAGTATCAAACGTCTTTAGCAACAGCTTATTTCTCCCTATCAAATTAAATTCTGCAGACAACAGGCTGCCTAAAGATGCGCTTTAAAAATTGGTTGTTTAAATAACAACCTCAGCAGCAACCTCATTTCCCCTCTCGTCTGTTCCAAACTCTCTGCATCCAGCATCACCAGTATACTAATCACCAGCCTGATCATCATCTCACTGGTTCATGTCTTAAGTTAGATGAGGTTTTTAATGCTCGAGTGATTTATGGGTCACAGAAATTAAAACCATAAAGTTCTTCAAGGAAGCCTGGAGAACTATTCCTTAAGACTATGTTACATAATACAAAAATGTCTGGCTCTTTGGAAGCAAAATATGAAGAAATAAGTGGTGGCTCAAGACTTTTGCACAGCACATTGTCTGAATGTACACTTTGGATTTTTTTTTTTTTTTTTTTTTAAGATTTATACCCTATAAAATGAGATAATTGGAAACCACAGAGTATTCATAAACTACTCTATTGAGCTTTATCTGGACACTTATTTTCATTTGTTATTTTGTAATATTAATGAGCAGATATAATTATACATTCAAAAACTTGAATTGGCAGACAAAAAGTCAGAAAAAAAATCTAAAAATATACTTGATGAATTCAAATGCAGTGTCTTTGTGCTACACTAGAAGGATTTTCATTTGGACCCAAGACACAAGTAGAGTTTGCAATGTCTTGTTCTAATGCTTACCTGGACATCAAACACCATGCTTCTGTAAGACAATGAAAAAAGCATGCAAAAGGCCTCCGGGGTAAAAGAGTGCACCCTTAGATTACTGCCAGACACTGAACACCACCCTGAACACAGTTCCAATATGATTGTTTCCTTTGGCTGGGACTCTGAATGAACAGGAAGCACTGGGAAACACCTGGCTGAGGGGAAGAAAATGGGAAGCGCTCTCTGATATTCTGTAATATACCCCAGCCAGAAGCCCACAGAATGGCTCATTCCACTCCATTAGAGCTATTCAGCAAACTGGAAACTGGCTACAGGCAACCGGGGGCCAAGAGGCCATTAGTCCCCCTCAGGCAGAGACGCAGCCAGGAAATCACGTCTTAAACTGGACAGCACGCTGGCCAGACTGGGCTTGGTGTAATGGACGTGGCTGGCACTCCACATGTCCCTCATGGAGAGTGCCCAGACAGGCCCATTATGTCCCCTGATAGGAACGTTGTCAAAGCATTTGGCAATGGTTTAGTGTTTTGGTTTGGAAAGCATTTTGCAAGACTATATAGTCAGGTTTATTTTTAACCGTTTTAACTGTAAATTAAAAGGTGCCGTAGACTAACTAATCACTCATTTCTATTTAGGATTTCCTGAATGATGACAATAATGTGTTATGTCTTAGAAGCCTCTTTTGACAGACTGAGATTGAGACTGGAACTATATCCGACTTTTTATTTCTTTGGCAAAATTCAAGCAGAATGAACTAAATGTGGTAGCATGTAGGCCTGTAATCATGACCATCACTGTCAAGTCCAAAACCAGGATCGGCAGAGATCAAGTCAAGCCTACGTCTTAAGAGGGTCAAAAGCGAGTCAAGACTGAGGTCAAATGTTCAAGTCGTTATCAATTTCTTTACTTTAATTACTTGGCTTGATTTATGCATGGCAAGAATGATCAAGATAAGTTGTCTTGAAAAAGGAATTATTTCTTATCAAACTTGTGTGTGGAAAAAGAAAATATTTTATTCTCTTTTTCAAACTCTCGATTAAGACCAAGACCATATTTAGTAAGGCCACAGCCTAAAACAAAGACAAGTCCAAGTACAAATGGGAAAAGTCTAAGGAACGTCCGAGTCAATATCGTCAACGTCCAAGACTTCTCGAGACTGGTCTTGTATCCTGCAGCACTAGTAGCACGGACATCTACAGGTTTTGCTTCCTAATTCTTGCCAAGCACTATAAAACAACCAAAAACATCAAAAACAGGATCCAGTATCAAGGAGGCACCTATGCTTTGCCAAGCAGACACAAGAGAGGGAATATAGAGTGTTCCCTGCTTGAAAAAGAGGCAAGCAGCTCTCGACTGAGGTACTTGGGCTCCACTGAGAGCCTTCCAGCAGGGCTCAATTGTAAGAGCCATGGTGGCTTTGATGAAGGGACAGCAGGCGCTGGGCTTTTCTCAAGGGCGCAGTGCCCAAGAGGATGTCTCTGAAACCTAGGCCCCAAGAGGAATTTCAATGGGTTAGGCATCCTGAGAAGACCACAATAACCCTACGGAGGCATTAATGAGTCATTCAAGCCTGCTGGAAACGCCGCAAGTGGGTGTGCGGAGGTGTGAAACGGGCGACCTTGTCACCCCGGAATAATAAGTGGAGAGGCAACAGAGAGGCGAGTGGCAGTCGTCTCGGATTTGAGGTCCGCAGTTGGTGAGATTAGCAGAAAGGGGCCTGGGGAATTGGAAACTGATCTGGTAGCAGGTTTTCCCTAAAGATTCCAGCCGCACAGCCATGTAGACTCTACCTGTATGTAGGATAGAACTCAGAAAAGCACAGGTGCAGCTTGAAACAGAACAGGGAAATCTATTCTCTTGGTCCTTTTCTTATATCCATACAACATGGGAGAAAGAACAATCCACCAGCGGTTGACTGAATGTGCCACTGTGCAGGGTTACCGGATGATGTGCAACATTAAAGAATGATATCACATACACACCAGATATAATGTGTGTCAAGAAATTAAATTAGTAATACGGAAACAGCTCAGCAGTTTGACTGAATGCACAAGTGGATATTAATAATCCGATGGCGTCTGGGATTTCTACAGCGCGCCCTTAGCAGACATGAGCGAGGATTTGCTGATGGAAGCGAATACATGATTAAGAGAGAGAGAGAGAGAGAGAGAGAGAGAGAGAGAGAGAGAGAGAGAGAGCGATAGCGAGAGAGAGATCCTTTCGAGTGACACTATGAACAACAGGAGCAGTCTATATCCTGACCTCTTCTTCACCTGCTAATGATTTCTCCAGTCCCATCTGTTCTCTCCCCGGCATTCGCGCTCCCTCTGCTCTAGGCCAGTTCATCACTTTTATTTACATTCTTCTCATTGCTTGCCATCTCCTACTACTGTATATGAATCAGCTGTTCAGCTGTTATTTCCCCTGTCCCCGTCAAGTGATCCCCAATTCGTCTTTCACCTGTGTTAGTACTTACTCTGACATCCTTTTTCATCCCAGGCCCAACATGATCCTCAGTCTCATGTTCTCAGGACAGGCCTTCCCAAGTCCCAGACTCTCAATACATAATAATAACCCAGAGTCTGCTATCTTTAAAAAAAAAAAAAAAAAACAGGGCTAGAAAGTGACTGCTGATGAATCTATGAAAAAATAAATAAAATGTTTTTTTTCAATACTAGCAATAAAAACTACAAAAAAAAACTACACACAAGTTTGATGCTTTGTAGCTCAGGTACAATCAGTCATTGATCGATTGTCTCTTTGTCGCTTGCTATAAGGTTTCCACTGCCTGTCCACAGCAACCCTCACTGTCTAAAATGCAAGCATGAGCCTGCTTTTTTGGTTTGGGTCGCACTAAAGCCAAGGCAAAGCTATGTTTGGTTGCTGGAAAACAAAATGATTCAAGATGACTGCCATTTTAGTGAACCTGGAGAACCAGCACATGCCTCTGCTAATTCCACAGCTTAACTGCCCACATGACAATTTCAATATCATAAAAACGTCTCAAGCGGTCTCTCTCTCTCTCTCTCTCTCTCTCTCTCTCCCAAGCTCAAACCCTCTTTGCTCCTGACGGTAATAAGGGATGTTGCCCCGGGCAACACAAAGTTTGTATTTGGTAATAACAGTCCCTAACAAAAAGAAGGAGATGACAGGAAACACACACTGAAGGTGTGTGCAGACATGTACAAGCACTAGACCTGGCCTTTGTAGTGTCTTCATACCTCAATTGCTACTGGCATACACTTTATTGCCTGGAAACACACACATAATATGCGTGGATTCTGATTCGAAAAGGAGAAGGATTAAATTGTTTGAGGTACAAGGTGAATTAAATGTACTGCCATTTATGGTGTTTTATGGTGTGTGTTTCCAGAGATCGAGGGAGAAATTAAAAAACCATAGAGACTATTATTTCAGATACAAAAGAGTTTAATACATGGAGCTACAACCATGGGTCAAGAGAGGGGAGGTAAGAAAAGGAAAGTCGTACCTTGTAGCGCATCTTGGGGCAAGAATGGATGTAAAAACCAAGGTAGTAGTAGGAGAGCTTGGGTGACTGCTTCTGCAACTGCCTCGTAAAGGCAATTTCCCTAAAGCAAAGCAAAAAAAAAAAAAAACAGAAACAAGAATACAAATACATGAAAACAGAACGTGAACATGTTGCCATATTTGAAGCAAAACTCATCTGCACATGATGTGCATTTAGGGCTTTCAGTGAAGGAACTTTATCAGAGAGGAGACCAGCTAAAGAATCAGGCTTGGTGGTGGAAGGTTTCGTGGCCACCATGCAGAAGGCCCAGGTTAGATTCTCACCCAGTGCCCAAACCCCAGCCAATGGGAGAGTTGCATCAGGAAGGGCATATGGCATAAAACCTGTGTTAACTTGAGTGCCGATTGAATGGTCCACTATGAAACCTCGATGGGAGCAGTCCAAAGTCCCACAACAACAAAAACAACCTTTTACACAGATACTGAGCCAATAAGATGTGCATTTACCAGTTCAGTGTTCGGCTTGCTGTAAAGCATTTACATGCTCCAAGACATTTCTATATGTGTAGGCCATTAAAAGAGTTCCTGGGAGGCCAGAGTTTCAGACATGAAGCAGGTACTGAAGGACTGAGAATACTTTCTACCTTGATGGCATCCAAGCACCAGTGGAATGTTGGAATAAGTGCATTAGTGTGGCAGGAGATTATCAAGTCAAGGTTTGACATGAACTCACAACCAAATATCAGATCACAATCCCATTTGGTTGTTTTTTTTTTTTTTACACAATATGATTGGCGACAAGAATTCTGTCTTATCTATGACTGATTAGATACTTTACTACGTGTAAAATGTGAGCCAATTAGAGCCCCTTTCTCCACCACGGACCAGGAGCCAGTGGATGAAAGTACAAAGCAAAGACTAGTGGGGAAAGAGCTGATCTTGGAGAGTTTGGTGATCAGAAATGAAAGTAAAATTTCCCTCCCACAAACGCATTATTTCACCTAATGTTACCCCAACTGTGAGGCAAACGTGTGCAGAAATAATATATTTACTGTGACAAGCGTAAAAGATTAGATCCAGCGTTCGTATGTGTAATATTTACCTATTGAACATCTGATTCTGATGGTTCTATCATGTACTTTTTCCCATGACTGGGCTATTATTTATATTCATAGTGGAATATTAAGAGTCCATGTAAACACAGGTAGTATCTTTATGAGCCATTAGGTACGTACAAGACCTACGTACAAGGGCTATACTTTCAAAAGACTATTGGGAAACATACAGGCGTTACGCACAGCATGTGATGAGCAAAAATAGCTTTACACTTCATTGTTTACATAAGAAGCATTTGGAAATCTTTTACTCTGAAACCTTCACCAACCGAGCAGCATTTGTTTTATGGAACAAGACACAAGACAGACAGAGGCACAATACGAACAAGGGAAGAAGGACATACAACTCTCAATTCACGATAGAAATAATAATACAGGTTGCTTGTGAATTCCTCCATGAAAAAATAGAAATCAAGATCATACTTATATATATAATGTTCCTTAATAAATGTGGCACTGCTATTTAATATCCGAGTTGTGCTTGGACACAACACAAGCCCAGGTCTCCTCTTCCACCTGCCTTAAAAATGGTGATATTGTTTTCTTAAAAAGTGGAGCAGCTATGGGTATAGGCTCGTGATGAACATTTGCACTGCACGAAGGTGAGAAGTGCAACTGGAGATCTCAGACTACACAGGAAGAGGGTGGAGGGTTGAATTTAAACGCCGTCCTGATGTGTAATCAGCGAGCTCGCACCACCTGTTTCTTTCTTCTCTTCTTCCTTCATCCTTCTTCCAGGCCACATCTCAATGTGCTTTGGATTTCAATAAATAAACGTAGGACAAAAGGAGGAAAAACTGCTGCAAAGAACGTCACACTCTTTCAGTCTCTTGCTGACAATTAGGAGAACTTTTCCTTGCAATTGTGAGAGAGGTTGGAAGTGGCTGAGGGGGACGAAAAAATAAAACAGATATAGTGGAAAATAAAGCACAGGATAGAGAGGCCGAATGAGGGAGCGTGAAGAACTAAAGAGTTGGAGGAAGAGAGTGAGAGGAAGACAGAGGAATGATAAAACAGAGAGGTGCTAGAAGGTCAGCCGGTTGCTGCCAGGTTCCTGGGTTCCCATCCCCTGGTGACAAAGCCTTGCAAATCCATGAATGAGAAGGGGGGAGAGGGGTGATGTGATGGCTGAGGGGCCCATTCACAAAAAAAAAAAAAAAAAAAAAAACAGGATTGGGGAGGGGGGAGAAATAGAAAGAAAAGAAACAACACATGCCTCCCCTCCTCACATCCCCTGACCAAACCCGCTCCATTCTGGCAGCAGCTTGAATCCCCCATTATCTCCTCTTCACCGAGCTGACACTCCAACACAAGCTAATTATGCCACAGCACTCACCACAGGATACGAAAGCCTTGCCCTCAATATTCCTTATACAATATACGACGCATGCTGCACGCATTATATTTGTACACTGTATATTTATAAATACATCCAGAGCATTCTACGGGTGCTGGATCGGATTGGGATATGAGGAGTTTGGAGACCATGGTCGACAATCATGGGCTGCATGCTGGGCCCTGTGCACGTCAGACTGTGGTCATAATGGTTTTTGTCAATTTGTGCTACATTGGCTTTTCTGTCAGATCGGACTGGACAGACTTTTTGGTCTCCGTGGCTGCGCCTGATCCTGTCACCAGTTTGCTGGTGTGTAGTTGGCGATCAATGTTTTTCAGTTCACAACGTGGCGGTGTTGATGTTACAGCTGGTAATCGGGGTATATTTCTATTAATTCATTTGTTCAAAACAAGTACTACGACTTCCGAGAAAGCACCAGAAAGTTATCCTTCTATATGGAGACTCTTGGTGGATAAAAATTCTCTCCTGAATTTACTGCAAGTGTCATACCACTTCTGGCTTGCAGACCTTACATTAAACACCATCACATCCTCAGCCCAGGAGCATTCACACACTACATCAATCACACACACACACTCACGCTAGCAGCTGACCAAAATGCTGACAGCAGCTGCTTTGGGCACAACAGAGACCCGAGTCCACTCTCCACTTTTCCCTTTTCGAAGGCCTCCTCCTTGTTTCCCCTCTCTCCTACAATACACACTCTGAAAAATGTGCTGCCTACCACAGGAAATGTAACCCAGGAAAGTGAGAAAGCTTTTTTTTTTTTTCCAAGTGTCAAGGCGTAAACCATGACCTTCTCACTCTGCAAGATCAAGTATTAATGTGCAAAGCCCAAAACCCTTGTTGAACAAAAATGTAATACATGTGTATTATGAAAATGTATCTTGTCATTTCTGCATGCGTATACAGTCATGTACATTTAGAATTCATTAGAAGTGTTAAATGATCATAACGGTAATAATTAAAAAAAAATTTTTAATCACCTGAGAGCAGAATAAGAGCCCATCGAGAGGAAGGCGAAGTCTGGGTGGTAGTAGAGGTAGACTGAGGAGACGCAGTTGGGCAGGATGTCGATTACGCCCACGGCTATGATACGTCCGTCTAGCCAGTACTGCTGGTGGAAGGAGCCGTAGCCCATATCAGGCCCATCAGGACACATCTCCGCCTGTTGATTAATTAAAAAAAAAAAAAAGTATAGCATGTATATAGTATATAGTATGGTAGGCCAGGATACAAAGCAAGGCATCGGATTTCTCAAAAAGTGCTTTTGTTCTACAGGAGAGTTCCTAGATTGTTAAGTTACATGCCAGATCAAGACTGTGTTTGTGAGTGCTGGACATTGAATTGACATGTTTTCAGTTACAATCAATCAGAAAAAATAATAAAAGCACAGAAAGCCACCCTAAGCCACGTCTTAAACACTGCATCAGGTGTTGTGTATTGTACTTTTCCTACACTGTATTCATGCAGTTATCCAATCAGCTGATCATAAAAAATAAAAAAAAATCACACAGCTACAGTTCAAGAGATTGAGTTTTTGTTCATATTAAACATCAGAACTGGGTGTAAAAACAGGGTGTTGGTGTAAAATTGGGGCGTGTGGAGTATTTCACATACAGGGTTCGGGCAGGGTGAAACAAAGGGGTTGAACCAACTTATCGATGAGAAAGGGAAGAATCGAAGGGAAGACTCTGCATGCACAGTTAAGTCATGCTACATTATATGTACTGTCCTTGACCCATTGTGGGAAGTGCGGCAGGGGAATCGATTTATTAACCAAAGCATGTCTAGCTCCACTACGACAAGTGGCAGTATGACCCGGTTCTGCTTGTTAGCTCCATGCATTCCTGGTTGACTTGTTACGTCACAACAATGCATATTGAGCAAGAAATCAAGGACAACTTTATAGTGATGTACATTTCACATTTCAGGGTTTCGTTCGACTTTCAAATCACAGCGTGGAACTGCGGAGCACGAGCAGAGTGCCTAGGCCGAGTGTTGTGTCCGATCACGTTATATGTGCATGAATAGCTCGCCTTCTATCCACATAATGTGGGTGTGCTAGTCTGACTTTGAGAATTTATTTATTTTTTGATTAGGACTAACATGTTTACATGCATTTTGAAAGTCCAATTTTAGTCAGGCTACCACAATTAGATGGAATAACACAATGTCACGCAAACGTACTGAGTAACCCCATTAACTACTCTTTACAACTGCGATGAGCAGAAAAGCATCTCAATATGCGAAATCTGTGGAATCTTGCAGTGGATGGGCCACAGGAGCAGAAAGACACGCAAGTTTCCATTCCCGTCATCCAAGAACATGGATCTGAGGCTACAGTGGGTGCAGGCAAAGCAACACAGGATGGTTAAAAATTAGAGAAAGCAAAACAAACTTTTTTTCCCTTTTTTTGTTTAAGAACCCCAAAACGTCTGGTTTCAGTTGTTTAACTGTAACATACTTGATGCGGTGATGCAGAGAAACCATTTGGTGCAAAAAGGGTCCCTCTTTTCATTTTTATGCGCATTTTAGTACATCACCCATGCAGTAAAAGTGCCATAGGTTTCACTGAGCTTCCGATGAATGTGAAAATACTTCTCACTAAAAGGATTTTTTTTTTAAAAGAAAAAAACATTCGCATGCATGTTTGAGGGTGCTAGAAAACCGGAATACGTTATTTTAGGTTTGGTGAATGTACAGCAGGAACATGATGTACTCTACAGGGTATACACTAGCTTGCTAATAGCTCCCAAATGTGGGTGAAGCTCAGACACTGTACTGCCATGTGTGTTTGTGTGTATGGGTATTGGGCTTCTCTTGAGGTCGCACGGACTCAGAGGGGGCAGTATTTTAATAAAAAGACCCAGCAGGGACAAAATCGATATCCAACCTGAAGACTGACGGGAGGAAATGGGAGTTGGTTTGTATTAACAGACATGACACATCTATTTCTTGGCCCGTACAAGCAGCTTGTTTTTTGCTGCTATTCATCACGAACACTCAAACACAGTGCGTGTTCAGAGACCACTCCACAGGTCCTGTTACCCAAACCAGGTCATAAATCCCAAATTTTTCAATCAAAACTAGAGACTGAGATGGACATCTCGCTCTTGTTTTTCGCCTTGTGACTTCAGACGTCTCAGTGGGAGAGCAAAGGTTTAGCCAGCGCTGGTAACCGGATCTTGTCCACTCTCCCCCCCCCATTCTTCAACCCATCTGGGCCCAGTTAGCCCCGTGTTGGAATGCACTCGTTATCACGCTAATCCTGCACCCCGAGAGGTTCGCCATGCCACTGCCAGCCAAATTAAAAACACTCATAACGCACAGACGCGTACACTTAAACCCCAGGTACTGCCATGACCCAACCCATCCAGTGAAACCTGGCACTCGAGCCATCCTGCCCAAGCTCCTGGAAAATCAATTGAAAAGAAAAAGGAAAAAAGGAAAAAAAAAAGAAAAAAAAAAACACCACAGAAAAAGATTTTATTTTCAACAGCATTCCACATGTGTCTGCTAATTATTTTCATACAGTCTGCTTGTCAAACAGGCTCCACGGTGAAGCTATTGAAGTGGCCGTTCAAACTCA
This sequence comes from Clarias fuscus, assembly GCA_030347435.1. Classification (NCBI taxonomy): domain Eukaryota; kingdom Metazoa; phylum Chordata; class Actinopteri; order Siluriformes; family Clariidae; genus Clarias; species Clarias fuscus. The sequence goes on along the minus strand of CM059211.1, from coordinate 30,376,679 downwards.
AGCATGCGTTACAGGACATTTGAGACGAAGCGCGGTGCCTCAGACTGAGTGTTGAGAAGGGGGTTTAGATGTGGACCAGATTTTTTTTTTTCTGGAGGACAAAAGAAGAATAAGCTTTTATTTGTCAGTACCAGATTAACACTGACAAAAATAGGCATTAGTAAAAATCACACTTGACTCATGGATAGACTTCGAGGCTTATGTCATTTGGCACATATTAGAACCCTGGATCCCGCTTTGGCTGAATTGTTTACGCCTATTTTCGGTTCAGTTTGTGCATGTGCAACGATTTAAATCTTAAATCAGTTGTGCGTATTTTTGTACCGAAGCGAAACTAACGCCGTCTCTGTCGAAGCTGTTGGAAAAGAAAGGAAAAGGAACGCTGTGACCCAGGCATCACCTCGCCGGACAGGCTAATGACTGCACTTTAGCCGCTGTGACAGCCAGAAAAACATACATAAGCAAGCAGCAAGGTGGTTGGATGAAAACACTCGGGCACTAAATCACTAGCACATGGCGCCTTGGTTCTCTGGGTTGCTCTTTGTTACTCACACACAGAAGCAGTGAGTGAAAGCTGAGGTAGTTAACATTCCTCAACCCTTGGCTATACAACGATAATACCAAATGGCCCAATTTACCTCTTCAACAGCAAATATAGAGCAGGTATCAGCAACGCTGCTTCTGAAGACCTATAGAGGCAGTCACGATCAGAACCACCTGATTCAATGAAACACGCGTGGCCCTCAAAGCATTACCGGTAGGTGCTTTTAATTACGGCTCGACACCGGACTACACGCCGGCTCTCGGGATCAAAAGGTTCCAGTATACGGTAGATAAATAGATAGAAGAATGAAAACCATGGGGAAACAAAAAAAATACTCCAGATGCTCAGAAAAGCAATCACTAGTGGTCTATAGAGATTAAAAATAAAAAGGAGAGGTTAATAAATAAATAAATAAATCAGACTGATTATGGTTGTGGCTCGCTGGCATGACCTGGCACGCAGTCTAGGATAGATATTCACTCATATCAGTCAAGTAATGAAAACACATTTCCTGTCCCTTATATCTCCTGAGGTTTGTGGGTGTTAAAAAAAAAAAAAAAAAGGAGAACTCCACAGACAACTTCTTTAACGATTAATCTCATACAAAGGCTTAAAGATAGGTGCATTCACGAATTTCTTCTTGTTGCGTGCAGATCTGTTACGGGAGTAATAAAATCTTCCGTGAACTCGCAGACGTTTCTTTCATGACATTCAGTGAAAGTGTTAACTAGTGTGAATGGGTTACTACTAGTACTACTACTAGGGAAAGGAACCACCAGTCACCACCCGATACGATACGATCACCAAAGTCTGATTTGATTAATATTGTGATTCTGCAAGTATCAAACTTTTCACAAAAACAAACAAACAAATAAATAAATAAATAAAAACAATTCGATTTCTCCAAAGTCTTGAGCACATGTTGACCAATAGTGAGCTGCACGCAAATTCTAACATGCACATTTCACAACTTCATCGTGCTTGTGGTGTTTTGAGATCGGTGTAAGCGTGTGTAATGAGAGGGTTTCATACCATATTTGCTCGCAGACTTTAGAGAAAATGGCTGGAGGCTTTTTAAAGGGCACAACTTTTCATGATGTAGTGTCATAAAAATGCGTTCCTGTTGCACAACGGAGATGTCGGTGCACTCAGCACAGAATGTACGGTCATGGCTAATCAAGCTGAACAATCACCGTTTCTCGACAGTGGCTGTTCAACCGATGTGTGACTGTTATAAATGTAATAAATCCTTTAAAAATCTATTTGGGAGTCAGTGAGGCGATACCTGGATCGACACAGAATCGCGTTTCATAACTGAGTCAATTTTTCCTCCAGCTCTAACCACTAACATTGTTACTACTACTACTACTACTAGTACTACTACTAATAAAAATAATAATTAGTTTTATTAGTAGTAGTAGTAGTAGTAGTAATTAAACAAGACCAGAACTAGTTTTGATAAGATTATAAAAGCCTCATTCGAGGAGAATTCTCCGTGCTTTGGTTATTGCATTTCATCCAAAAAACAAACCCCAGTGATACCTGAAGCACTAATAAACTCATCAACTCTACTTTCTTTTCTTTTATCTGAATGATTTTACAATTCCCTATTGGATCACTCCCATAACGAAGAAAAACGTCTTCGATCAGAATTGAAACCAAGCCTAGTCTAAATCAAAGGAATAATAACACTGATCAAGAGGGATCTCAAAGATGCACAACACACCCACTAGTTCACCAGAGCAATCAATGATGGCTCGATGAGTTGGCGTGCAGAAACAGTGCTGTCTGATTACAACTTCGACTCATGGCACGGCCAGATACACTGGGGTTTGTAGTTTTTAGAGGTCAGAGTAATTTAACGCACATTGAGCGCTTATTGTGACTGGCTGCAAGAGTCATACTGCTCGTATACTCCACATGGGCATGACAAGAGTGTGTGTGTGTGTGTGTGTGTGTGTGTGTGTTTGTTTACCACAGCAGCTGAGTAAGGAGCAAGTGACATCAGTGTGTCTGTGTCTATGTGTCTGTTAGAGAGTAAAATTTGAGGTTATGGGGCAAAAGTGGTACCCGATGTCCATAAAATGTTTGACAACTAATTACAAAACAGCACTGTTAACGAGCATTTGCCCTAAGGACAGACACATCATGGGCCAATAAAAAGGCATTTAGCTAAGCCAAGCAGAAACAGCTTCCCAAAATGCGATGCAGGCCTATCTCTGAGAACGGTCGTGGAGGAAACACTCGTACTCACGCACGAGGAGTGACTTCCGCTCGGCTCAAAGGCTTAACGTGGGCTAGGTCACGTGAACCAGAGAAACACACACCTGGGTAAATATTAGTAGGTGAATGAGCTGAGCAGACTGTGCGGGCGACGTGAAATTCTTTTCGTTTCCTCCTGCCGTTCTAAGCTGAGTTCAAATCGCATTGTATGCATCTTGGAGCTTGTTCTGACCTAGGCATTTCAGCTCATAAATAATGATGAAGAACAGCAATCTGAATGTATTGAATGAACCAAAAAAGAAAAAAAGAAAAGAAAAAAAGAAACATACAGTATAAGACAGTGCTACACACTTCACCGAACATCACATGCACACTTTGAAGTGGTGGGATTATTTGTCTGTTACTGTTAAAATTTATAGTGAAAATTGTAGCGATTATGAATTTATAACATAGAACATACAAACACAAAGAAATAAACAGCAGGTGGCCCCTGTCATGAAATCCAACAGCACTTTATTAGGAACACATGTACACCTGCGACAACACAAATAACCCAAATACCCGTGCATTGCAACAGTCAGGAACAGAAAAGCATCTCAACACACGAACAAGGAACAAACAAAAAGGATGTTTTTCGCTCATGTGAATGGAACCCGACATTAACAACCTGCCTCGGGTTTGACATCTCGTGCATTTTGAGTTGCTTTTCTGTTCACCTTTGCTGTAAGGAAGGGGAGAGATTTGCGTTATTTGAGTTTTCTGCACCACTCCAGATACTGTTAGGCAGGAAAATCCCTAATGATCAGCAATTTTTGAAATAACCTAAACTAGCCAACTGGGCAGGAAACAGGTCATGGTGAGACCAGAGAGTGAAGGTCTTCGGTTTAGAACTAATAGGAAACAATAGCTCATTCGCTTGCGTCTGTATGAAATCCAAAATAATTGTTTAACACTTCGATTAAAAAAAAAAAAAAAACATGACTTGGTGAACAAAACATTAACATGTGGACAGCTGTTTACACCACAGTCCCTAAAGTAAAAAGGGGATTTTAGGTTGCTAGTGTGCCTTGAATTATCTGCTGCTAGAATACTTCAAGCATCTTATTACCTCATTGATATGGTTACAAGTCCCAACTCACTCGCCGCATTAAATCATTAACACATCCTTGCACCTTTTACGCACTTCTTCGTGAAAACATTCACTGCATGCAGTATTCTACAAGATGGTGTAGGACATGTGAAGTCGTAAAGAAAGGGTGTTCAGGGTTAAGAGGACGAATCGGGGAATGTGCATCACTATGCGCACATGTGTACTCCAGCAGTTGAGCTGAACGTGAGCCGCCTGGCAAGCGGTCTTGATGAGGTGCTAAAACTTCGCCTCTTTACGGCATTAATGGCTTTTAGTGCCAGGCTTGAGAGCCCCTTTCCGCCGGGCAGGGAGGTCTACTGCTGTCGCTCCTCCAGTCCGCATTCTGTTTTTTTAACCTCCCTAAATATAAAAGCAACCTGTCTCTACAGTAAAATACAGGTGTAAGTGCTTTGCTCTGACTGTAAAGACTTCCAGTCTCAGTGCCGCACTCCATTCGACCTCGAGGCTTGCTTCTTGGTATTTCTCACGTTTCATTAACATTCAACTAGGGGTGAATTTAAACAGGAACGTGAATGTTTGGTGCAGCAGCCAATGAGGGGCAGAATGCAAACAACTGGCAATGTCACTTCTTTGCAGGCCAGTTTCTGAACCTTGGTGTGACTACTGAGACAAATCTTGTCATTGTGTCATTCTGTAGTTAGCCAAGTGCACGATTTACATGAATGCATGTTAAACTGTTTATAAAATTGAAACCTACTGTAGATGCTGTTCATTCTCAGAAGAAATGTAAAAAATGTTTTGTATTGTATGTTTTGTAATTTTACATTACATGGTTTTAGTGACTAGTAGGCATATAAATGTTTCCCCTTACCGGGGGACTCCTTCAACATCACAGTTTGCAACGGTGTTGCTTTTCTGCTCAACACGGCTATAAAGAGTGCTTATTTGATTCACCATAGTCTTAAAGCTGCTCTGCAGTCAACTATTGTTGAAAGAGCTATACAAACACAATTGAATTGAATAGAATAGTCTTTCTGTCAGCTCAAACCTAGAGCCTTGCCATTCTCATCTCACCAATATCTGGTTTCTGCGCACATATTTTAGAGAAGGCTGTGCTTCAAAATCTCTAAAGATCAGCCGTTTCTGGAATACCCGACACAGCCCGTAAGGTCTGAAGACATATCAGGTCTAAAGATGTATCGAAATATGGTCTGGTAATTTTCCAGCTGAAAGATTCAGACAGACTCGGCATTCTGTCTTATTTTTCAAATGCACCATTTCAGCTTTAAATGAACGGCCCCTGAGTGCCCCTTTGTGCAAGTGCATTTTTTCAGCCAATTAGAACAAAGAGACCAGAAACATCCTGGACAAAACACAATACACAAGCCCTTTTTAAATCTCATTGAGGACATTTGAAGACATTTTCCACCCATTCTGCGGTTTTTCCAACCAACATTTCTCATTTCAAAAAATAAAAAGGGGTTTCCACTGAAGCCGATGTATTGTGTATATTTTTAAGCAAATTTATTTGCGGTGACATTGTCAATGTTCAGTGATATAAAAGGTAAAACACAACCACGTGTTGGGAAAGGTTAAGTTAGCTGTTAGGCACTTCCCTACTGTACCTATATTCAGTTCCACATCAGCCCCTTTTTAAATCTTAAACAATTTAAAATCGAGAACATCATCGTGAAATGGCATACAATACATCCTCACACACTGGATCTGTCGCTGCTAAAAAGATCATGAAGTTGCCTTATAAAGTTTCATACAGATTCTCTGGGATTTGTCAACATTACTGTATTTGTCAACATTGTCCACATTACTGTATAGAAGACCTATCCTGCTCGAGCATGCAATACAAGCTATTATTAATAAAAATTTGTCCGATTTGGAGGAATACACACACCGGAGAAATATGAGACCGTCCAAAATGTTCACTATAATAGGCAACATTTGTTTGTGTAATACTTTTTTAATACTTCATTTTGCTCTATTTTCTTGAAATGAGTGTGTCTATAATCCCTGTGTTCATGTTTAGTTTGTACGCAAGCTAATTAATCTGTCAAAACTACCTTTAATGTACTTAAGCGTCTCAGCTCTCTGCAACAGTATGTTGCGTGCCGAAGAGTTTGCTTTCTGAAAGCAATTTCGCCTAACCTTGTGCAGCAAGCAAAGAAGTTCTTAACACAATTGACATATTTTGTAGTATTATTTAGAAGGAATTTGTTATTAATCTTGAACCCAAGTCACATATTGATGAAATACAGCGAGAGCTAAACCAGAGTTAGACCCAAGCATGCCATGCTATTTTGTTCTCTTGATCCAATTCATCCCGAGACTGCACGGGTCAGGAAAGGAGCAGTGTTGATCTTTCCCTTTGCACGCTGTCTGATGCTGGTCGCACACATCACGGTGTAGCCATATTCCATCTGCTTCCACTACAGATCAGACTAGATCACTGTGGGATTTTTTTTTTCTTTCCCCTCGCTAGCGTGTATAAACGCACATTTCTCCAAGCCTCCCTAACAAACATTTCCCACAGTTATTCTTCTGCAAAACTGAAAACAAATCAACAATACCAGCTCCCAGGTCACCAGCACCATCCTGACACGCAACCGCTTCAATATTACAGCCGTACATCACCGATATTGCATGAGGAAAGCGTGCATGTACTGTACATCGCTTCAGTCTAAAGCAACTTACCTCAAGTGGTGAGTCACATAGGAACCTCTTAAACTGCAAAAAGACAGGAAAGACATAAGAAACGTAAGCGCATTTTAAATCATTACACAATGAAGTCACACAAACACCAAAACTGAACCTTCACAAAAATAAAACGAGATCCACAAATGAACAGGAAGTGATTCACAAGTCATAAAGAGCAAGGCACAAAATATATGTTTATAATTCAGGAATCCATAATACAGAGTTTTCTGTTTTAATTGTTCATTATTCAGATTATGAATCACGCAATTACTCAAAAGATGAATTAAAAATAAAAGAGGTGTTCAAGTGAAACCGGGACTTTTGATTGTGCGGAATAACAGTGATAATGCACTTATCCCGGTGCTTGGATATCATCACGTGCACCAGAACCGTTTGAAACGCTGGCCTCCCACGAACTCCTTTAATGGCCTGAACATGTGGAAATGGCTTTGAGGTGAGGTCAGGACCGTAGGGGCATGTGGCAATAACTGCCAGCAGAGTTCCTGTTATGTGCAATTGTTGTTCGTGAATGAATGCCCAGTTTCCACAGACACATGCATTTTTTCCGTGAATTATCCGTCAAGGAGCAGGCATTTCAATTGCCGAATGAGTCAGAAATGACTGCAGTGGGCTTTGAGCATTCGGGACAGTCATTAACAAATGTAAAGCTTTCTTTAAAAGTGTTTGCACCATTCAAATGTTTAACGAAGACTAAACGTCTCATCAACGTACTTGAAGTCTCCTGTAAATGTCCATCGGTTTTATGCCTTTGTTCAGCAATTTCAGTCCCGTTTTGACTTGAACACCCATGGTAAAAATTATTTTAAAAAACAGCAATTTGTTCCCGTGAGCAGTGCAATTAAATACAAGAATAATTTTATATACCTCACCCCAGCAAAGATGTTTTTTTTTAGGGTTTTATACATTATTTATAATGAAATCTATACATTTTATGTAAAATAACAGTAATGTAATAATAAGGAAATGATCAGTACTTTCCGATTATTTTTATTAAGTTTTTCCTTCCAAATAACTTTTTTTTTTTCTTAGTTTTACTATCCATAGGATTTATGGATTGTAAATCCTGCTTGATAATAAATCAAGTTTTTACTAGTGTATCCATAAAATGTATGGATAGTAAGTCCAGGTTTTTGCAATATTTATTAATTTATTTACACCAACCACTGAATTTGAGATTATATATCATAAACACTCTTAGACTGATTATTTTGATCACTGCATAAGTCCCGGTATCGCTCATCACAAGGAGGGAGAATTTAACCCTGGATGGGACGCCGGTTTATTGCCGGGGAAGCGAGACTGCTGGTTATCAGATCAACAGGCCTCTTTTTTTTTTCTAAGCATGACAAGTTTACCAAACTCCTCTGGCACATGCAACTACTCACCATTTGATTAGATAAAGCAGACCCAATGTAGGGAAAAAACACACACATTGGTGGATTAAACTGTGTGAACCCACATAAGAAATGCTTCAGAAATCCACAAAATAAATTCAGTCTGCTCTATAAATGCCACATGATGCACACAAAAGCATGCAGCCAATTCCAGAAACAAACATGGGGTTCGGGTTTACGTGTGAACCGAATACTTATTTGTGAATTACGAAAAATGTTTGTGCATGGCTGTATTTACTTGTGGATCTCACGTTATACTTGTGAATCACTCTCTTGTTTATTCGTGTTATTTATTTGCAAATGATGCAATAAAACCCTGAATACACATGACATGGCCAGCTTGTCTTTTTTTTTTATTGTTTGCAGAGTATTTTCATGTTCCTTCCATCCTTCAAATTCATCATCTATTCCTACACCTTTCTTTAGCGCTTATAGCTGAGCAGTGCACGGTGTCCTAGCATATTATATTAACAAAACCAACAAACTAGCATAAACGGAAAAAAGGATGAAGAGAAGAACACATTGTCTTCGTCAGGATGCTCTGGTGCATGCTGTCTCTTTTGCGTGTTGAGCATTTTTTCCACTGGGTTTGGTGGGTCTGCTGTTTTTAACCTGACTGGGTGACTCTCGGGTCTTGCGGATAAGCTGGGCGTGTTTACAGGTTGAGCTCGAAAAGCATCTAAATGAGAAACAGCAGCTGAACTGCGTGCCAAGTATATTTGCAGCCACAGCACTCACGTACGTACACACACACACACACACACACACACACACACACACACACACACACACACACACACACACACACGTTCATCCATGATGTATGAGGTGTGTCTAAGCACAAATCTTTGCTGACTATAATGGCAAGGGCAACATGAAACGCTGTAAAGCCGTCATAATAAAGACAGATGAGACAGCGCTGAATGCAACACAGACAACACAAGGGCACCGGAGAAACTAGCAACAGTGTCCTGAAGTTACACACACTCGAAGGCCAGTTTATTAGGAACCACTGCTTGTTTTCTTTTTCATCTGGCAGCAGCATGGCCAAACTGAACAAGAGATTCGGGTTAACGGTCACACAAGCTCGTCAGACCGGGGGATAAAACGTTTGACATGCTTGTGAACAGCAACGCCTTGTTGATATAAAATCAACTAGCCAGATTGGTTCAAGCAAGCCAAAGTCTACAAGAAGTCCGATAACAACTTGTTACAACTGACTTTTAACAACACCTCAAAACACGTAGTACCTTAAAGCAGATGTGCTACTAGTACAGAAGCCTGTACAAGAGCATGATCACACCCCCTTAACTCTCTCTCACACACACCCACTCACACCCTGCAATTGCCAGGAGCTCCATCCAATTACTGAACTCCTGATTACAGACCACAGGATTTTGTTAGGTCCACAGTGGACACGTAACTATAAAAGGGGAACAGCCTTATTGTTGTGCGTGTGTTTGTGTGTGTATATGCATGCATATTTGCATACGCTTGGTGCTTTCAAGGAAACTGCCATCTTCAAAAGAGAATGAGAGGGGGAAAAAAAAAAGAAGAATGACCATGAGAGATAGTGATAGTGACAATAAGGGATACGAGAGACAGAGAGAGAGAGAGAGACAGAGAGAGAGAGAGAGTGAGAGAGGCGGAGAAGTCCCCGCCCCCCCGCCCCCTCCCAATAAGTGTGACAAGTGTGTTTAAATGAGTGTGTCTGGGAACGTTTAACACATTAAAAGTCAATAAAACACCATCATTCATCACCATCAAACTCTTAATATCTCTACTGTTACCCGGCAAGCATGCCTCACCAAAACACACACACACGCACACACAAAGTATGTTCTGGACAAAGTAGGCTCCTAGGCTCCTGTGGTTTTAAACGCTACACAAAAGTACGCTCCATCTCTTACTGGCAAGAATTAGGCCTGGAGAGAATTAGTCAGCTACCAGCTGTTTTTTCCAGCTAATGCCTACGTAGTTAAAGGTGAGGCGAGCCCTAAAATGATGTAGACGGGGGTACTAGAGGTACCAATGACACTGTTGGTGCCAAGTGCACATTCACTTGGTAGAAAAGCAGCAGTGTATCAGGTGTAGTAAAGAGCCGAAGCAGTATTCTTTAGAAATGAAAATTCCATGCAATGAAGGAAACATTACAATCCATTAGACGGTTATGAAACATATCAGTTTTTATCCTTAAAATGACATTATGATGCATTGTCCCTGCGCTTCTGGATTTTTCCTGCATTTTGTACTTGATCTGCTCTTGGCCGATTCCCACCCATCAGCCGGCTCTCTGCGATCACATGGCAGCTACCAATTGGAAAAGGACAAAGGCTTTATCCATGTACATGAATTTACACTCAGGAGGGATCAGCGTAACTACGACTGACGGGGAAGTGGGGAAGAATGTCCTCCTTTCCACCCAGAGTGCACGGATGCTTTGAGAATCAAACAGTAGAAGAATCACGAATTAAATACATTAGTTGATTTGTTTCAGCTCCACTGATAATCAACTGCCGGACTGCACTTACAGTACACTTCAGTTATCCGTTTTTGAACGATAATATACGAGGGATGTTCAAGTCAAACCGGGACTTGTGGAGAACTTTCTTGTGAATGATGGTTTAAAACCAGGTTCAAAAATGACTTCAAGCACAGCACAGTGATGAAACACTTGGTCGCAGTAAAATATTTGAAAGCCACAAACACTTTAAAGAAGGTTGGATGTCTATAAATGACAATCCCAGCTGTGGTGGCTCAGAGCCCACTGCAGTCGTTCCCTTTCATTCATTGTTTAACACCTGATAATTTGCCACCTACTGTACTTGCCATCATTCACCCAGCTGAGTTCCTTTAATGTGTAAGTGGTGTTGGAGTTATTGCCATTGCCCTGTACACACCTGAGCTCGCTCTAAACCATTTCCACATTTGTGGGCCATTAAAGGAGTTCCTGGGAGGCCAGCGTTTTAGATGTGAAGCGGGCAGTCCGATTATGGCTCCGATGACCTGAGAAAACTTACTACCTTGATGGTATTCAAGCACTAGTGACATGCATGTTCTGTTATTCTGCAAAATCGAAAGTCCTGGTATGACTTGAACACTACTCATAGTAACTGTAACAAACAGCAGCATCACGATGTTATCGACAGCTAAGATATCTTACCTTAGCAGCAAGCACTATAAACGTATAGTATATAGATTTGCACGTGCTTGGGAATTGTACTTAATTCCATGAACTAGATGTTTTAAACAACTTTCTAACGTTAGTGTCTGACCAACCAATTTTTAGGTGCACATCAGAAAAATACTAATTCTTTGATCCGATTGGTCAAAGTATTGCTATATCCTTGTGTGATTGTAAGGTTCTCTTCGACCATCATTTAACTGTCATGTAGCTCGGACTTTAAGCCTGTCTGGCCCCTGATTCTTCAGGTTTAACTTACTTTTACACACTCTCCCTAACAAAGTAATTATAAATCTGCACTGATATTCAACTTAATGCGTTGAGAGGATGCAGTTAGTAGATTACTAGATCTCAAAATGACACAGAACCTGAGCTTGCTACAAATCCGGCGGTCATCAAAACAAACTTCAGGTATCAACCAGTGAAGACTCGAGCAGGAAGCGAAAGAGCTGAGCTGGGAGACGAAGCAGCACTAATGTGACTTTAGGCATAACACCCTGAAGCTAAATGCGTTCGCATATCTCTTCAAACATGATTGGTCAACTAATCCATGAATGGTCAGGTTAAAATGTTATAGCTGTTGCGCATGTTTTTTTGTTTTTTTTCCGTAGAGTAAAAAAGTTCGTTGTGTAGAAGCAAACTTTATTTTCTGAATTTCACTAAAGACTTAAAAATCACTACGACTTTATTAAAAAAAAGTTAATAATCACCAATGGTCATTTCACTTACCAGAAAATATTTCCATAACATGATCATAAATGATACTAGAGTACTAGTACAAAATTTTAAGTCATTAACTTACATAACATTAGTCATAACATTAACTTGAAGCCTCAACTACAAAATTTCTATTCTAAAAAGATTTTTTTTTTTTTTTTTTAATATACCCTGACATTTTCCTCTGAACATCACCTGTGCGAATAACGTTGAAGTGCAATAACATCACAGATTAAAGTTCTGGCTGCTGTTGAAGTTTCAGTGTAACGGTTCTGTACTGGCCAAAAGTAAGGAATGCATAACCATTACTGCTCCTGAAACTTGGAGCTGATTAGTATCTACCTCTACAGCACACATTAAGCAAACTGGTTACGTTATATCCAACTTAATTTGCTTCATATACTGTATGGACTGGTTCTTGCTCCAGACTCTCAGAGCTGAGTGCTTGTCCCACTCTGGCCTTAAACACTTGCTGAAGGTGAACTAATGCATACGCACACACACACACACACACACACACACACACACACACACACACACACACACACACACAAGCACACACAAGCACACACAAGCACACACAAGCACACACAAGCACACACAAGCACACACAAGCACACACACACACAGCTTCCCAGCTATAAAGCCCACTCTCTTATGGCACCAGGAAAGAATCTTGGGCAGGTCTGGTGACTCTCACTGCTTTTAGTATTCATAGCCACGGTTTATAAGCTTGTGTATTTATTGATTTGCTGAGCCCCCTTGGCAGAGCCGGGCCAGTTTCCAGGCCTCAGGGGACAAAAACCTTCTCACAGGTTACACAGAGTACTGGAGATCTCCTTCCCCTCAACCATTCTCTCATACTGCCTTGTTGTTCAAGCGCTTTCTGGTCTGGTCTATGTTACCCGGTTTCTACACAGACCGCCATGCTTGGGCTCACAGCACCATCACGCTGCCTACCAGCCTTTTCTTGCGACATAAACAACAGGCTAATTCTAATAGAGAATCACAAAGGCACAAAAAACGCCCAAATACTGGACAGATGTGCAGTTTTTCAAAAGGTCTTTCGGCAGATTTTCCCTGCAAACAATCACATTCTACTACAATTGATTATAAAAACTGTGTCTGTTTTAAGGAACTGATAATGGCCATGAAGAATTCACTGACCTGAAGATTTTTTTTTTCCTTTGCAGTGGCTGCATATTGTAAACAGCTGAGAAAAACAGGCTTTTCGAATAAACAAGCATTCCCAAAATTCCCAGCTTAAACGCATGACTGATTGGATGCATCCCCTTTTTCTTATTTATAGAAATAACCTGGAAAATGCACTATATGGCCAAAGATTTGGCCACACCTGACCTTTCTAAAACTTTCCATCCCTTCACTGTCATAACCGCCACTCTTTGGCTCTCTGTTTGCTAAGTCACTCCAAAGGTGTTCATAGGATTGAGGCCAGGGTTAAATGTAGAACATTCAGGTTCTTCACTAAAACTTTGGAGCACAATGTCTTCTCATCATCGTTTTGTGCATAATACACTTTTCCACTATAAAAAGGCTGTCATCACCACTAGAAACAAACTAGATTATTAATATATATTAGCTTAATAACGCTGTTGCAAAAATTCCAACAATATTCAGCAGCGTGGACTTGTCAATTTTTTAATGGCAACACAAAAAGTAAGATGGCAAGATTACATTTATATATCTACCTTATATATCTTCTACACACATTCATATTAAATCAATCTGACATATTATTGAAAAGCGAAAAAGTGCTTATTAGTGAAAGCAAAAGTTGGCTGTTGGTATTCCACAGGGCTCTGTTCTAGGCCCACTGCTATAACTGTTTATGCTACAAGTCTTCATGACTTTGTTCCCATTCTAAACCATTTCTATCCAGTAACTATTTAGGTTATAACTCTTCGGTTATAACTATGATTAATAAAAAAAATACCCCCAAAAAATTTTTTAAAATAAACTAAAATTGACTAACATAGTACTATCTTCAGTTTCAGCCTTGTGGTTGACATTAAAAAGAAAAATCCAAATATCCATGTGGTCGACAGGGGTACTACAAGTGGCATGCATGCAGGTGAAGACTCGTACCTGTGTTTCATCGCATTCGGAAGGAAAATCGCCATGAACGGCCATCTGGTAACAAGCAAACAGCTCCGCTGACTGCTCGTACGACGTCAAGAAGTCAGGGTCCTCAAAGCTGACCGGCACTAGCCTCACCTTCAGGGGCAGCAGGATGAAGGATGATTAGCGGGAATAAGGACAATGGCCCACTGACCAGAAATAAACAGGGAACGGACATAGATGTTTCATTTACCAGTTACTTCTAAATTAAGAAGCAATGTGTTAGGTTTGAGAAGTGGAAAAAGAATGGAATGAATGGAGCTGAGGAGACCAAGTAAAGAAAAAACAGCATTATGATAAGATGGCAGACACAGGTTAGAGGACTACTGACACACATTGTGACTTCACATGAAAACAGAAAATCTCTCACACCTGCTCAAACATTTTCATGTACAAGAGCCACAAATGACAGCAGATGAAGTTATTCAGATAATGCAGGGAATGGAGGACAAGAAGAATCTGAAGGTGAGGCTAGTACTCTGTTCAGCTCTTGGCTAACTTAGCACAATGAAATCATTAGAAACCAATTAGTAAAAGGGATTGAAAGGGATTGTAATGCTGGACTATCCAACTGTGGCATTCAATGAACAGTCCATTGTTCAGCACTGTTGTCCTATACTGCACAGCGTTTTACACAAACTAAAGCAAATAATGACCAACATCCAGCAAAATCAGTGAACATGAGAGTAAAAAGAAGAACTTTTCAACTGCTTCTAAATAAAAAGCAGAGTATGATCATACAGTATGTTTCCTGAGTCTTTCATTACTGCCTATTGAATTAAAAATGGATCCAAACCTTGCATTTGCTTTTTCCATTAAATGAAAGTCCTTAGCTAACAATTAACCTGTCTAAAAGTTTGCCAATTGGTATCAATCTTTGGTGTCCATCTTGACTGTGTTCCCACGAACACAACACATTATTTTGCAAACAGATGATGGCAAAAAATGGTGGCAGTGGAGGGACATGATATGATTAAGAAAAAGGTTAGAGGACACGAAGATGCCTTGAAGTTTAGAAAACTCCCTAAGGTATGAATAAAACTAAAAATCAGACCCAAAAATATGACTACTTAGCGCACCATCCATCTGTATTCCAGAGTTAAAATACATTCGCCTTAAAGAGTATTTGAATTTACGTTGGCTTAAGTTTAGCTAAAAGGAAAATTACATTCACAGACACAGGAACAGAGCAAAATGTATTGAACTGAACGACGGATGAAGCTTGTCTGCACGCGGGCATAAGAGGACAGAAGATGAATGTTTATTGGTACAGGCAGTGAAAAGACAAGGAGGTAAAAAGACCTGCTCCAAAGCCCAAGCAGTTCAAGACCAACAACCACCCAATTTCATCAGGACACCTGTAGAAACACTGCGTACCCACTACGTATGGGAGCGGTTTTCTCATTTCCTTCCTCCTCTCTTAAGTCCACTTCTTTCTGAAGACTCTATTCATTCTCGCTCTCTCTCTCTCTTGCGTGCATTCATGAGTAGCACCAAGCTCAATTGCTTTCCCCAGGGTCGAGTTTTGCCTCATATCTGATTTGTTCAAACAGATTATTCTATCGCACCTCTGTTTACACGATCAGCTTATTAAATTATGTGTACTTTGTGTCTAGCTTTTATTTCTTTTCAGTATTTTTCCCACACATTTCCTTCACCTTAGTTTTCAAATTCTTTTTTGCAAAAATCACTGATCAATCTGCACTACGAACTGAATTCAAAGGCCTTGATACAAATGAAATGACAGATACAATTTGTTGCATGGTGGTGTTGAGGTTGGGTCAGAGCTCAAGGAACCCTGGTTTGAGCCTGTGCCAAGTTACTGCGGACCCAGTATCACCCTCTGGTCCTTTTCTACTCTTCAGCTGTGTGGTTTGGATGAGTCTGTGCCCACTGCAGCCTCAGCTTCTGGTCTCCTGGTCAGCTTGTGGTCTTCAGCCGTGTTATCCCGTCCACCACGAGTTTGAAATGTTGTATGTTCAGAGATGCTTTTGTAACTTCTGACGTCACTTGTAAAGAGTGGTTATTAATGTTTTTGTTGCCTTACTGTCAGCACAAACTAGTCCGGTCATTCTCTCGTTTCAGTAAAGTGAATACATGAATGAGCAGGTACTATTAATGGCTATTAACGTCATTCTCCATAACTGAAGCATTCAAACTACACACACAGCCCCCAGAGACTGGCTAATAAGCTAATGCAAGCAATTTCTAAAAATAAAAATAAAGAAAAAAATGAAGAAAAAAAAAAATAGACCAACACACTCTCTATACCACTTCATCCTGTACAGGGTCATAGGGGGTCTGGAGCCTATACCATGAGACTTGGGGCACAAGGTGGACTATCTATCACAGGGCACACACTCACTCACACACTCACACACTCACTCACACACTCACACACTCACTCACACACTCACACACTCACACACTCACACACACTCACACACAGAGATTCACACACTATGGGCAATTTCGGAACTCCAAATAGCCTAACCTGCATGTCTTTTGACTGTGGGAGGAAACTGGAGCACCCAGAGGAAACCCACCACGGGGAAAACATGCACACAGACTCAAGGTGGGAATCGAACCAGGACCCTGAAGGTGCAATGCAACAGTGCTAACCAGCAAGATACTGTGCAGCCCCAACAAGCTCCATCATTATTCATTTCTTAATGCATTCCACATGCCTTTGAGCTGATAGATGTACCCAAATTATAAAAGGCACTGTATATTTTTGCAAGATTCTCACAATCATCATTACTCTTTCAAAATTCATAAACTCAGATGATGATAATCTGGATAATCTCCCTAGGATGAAGGGACAGCAAGTTTGGTGGAGGAGACAAATAACTAGCCTGAGTGTCCAGGATAAGAACATTTGAGCTATTACATTTTAATTTATCTGGTGGAAAAGAGGGGGAAAAAAATCCTTTGAATGCATAAACTTGCTGAACTAAATACAGAGTAAGGTTGTTTTTTTTTTTGTTTGCTTATTTGTTTTGTTTTATAATTCGCATGCACCTCTGATGAATGTTCCTTTTCGGAACAGCTGTATGGAAAAACAAAAACAAAACTGTCATATGACTCACCTGCTTACAGTCACCTTATGAATAAACATAATGTGAACAAAGACACCAGCTAGGACTCAACTGTGCACTGCAAAAATATGACATCTTAGCAAGTGAAATATTCTCGAATCTAGCCAAACATAACCACAGTTTCTTAAAATAAGTTTCACAACAAACCAAATCTAAGACTTTTAAGCTCATGTCTAGTCAAATGTTACTAAAACTGCAAGCATGTAAAAATGTCTTGTTCTATTGGCAGATCATTTTGCCTCTTTCGAGAAATAAATCCTTAAAAACTAATAAAATGATGTGCTACTAGAACAAGAATTTTTCTTATTTGTAATTTTAGTAATATTTGACTAGAAATAAGCTAAATAATGAATTTGGTTTGTTGTAATTTTATTTTTAAATGTAACTATATTCAAGATGTGTCCACTTGCCAAGATACAAAGATTTCCAAAACACGATTTTGAGCACCCTTACCTAGTCTGCTAGTGGATATCATTTATCGATCCCCACTGATGCCACTTTGTTCCCCATGAGCATTGGGTGCTCATGATCCTGTCCCCGGTTTCCACTGGTATATACAGTAACTGATAATCAATGTATTAATGTTATGGTTGATCTGTGTATTTATTCACAACTGTACGCAAAGGCTAAATCTTAAAGCCGGCCATGTCATGCAACTGTCAACCCGGTGTCCCACCCCAGTGCCTCGCAGATGCAGAATGACCTCTGACCTGGCTCTCGCAAGGCTTATCAGGAGGGTCGTGATGAACAATCATCTGGTAGAGTTTGTACACTTGGTAAGAGGCATCGAAAGAAGCTCTGAACTGTGGACTGGGTGGCATGGAGCGCACTAGCCTCACCTTCAAAAAGATGATGTTCACCAGGAGGAAAAAAAATACAGAGAAAGGCTGAGTGAAGAGAGACATGCATATACTACACATCATTAACACATCAACAAGATTTGATCAAACTAGATCACAAACACATAGTTGCCAGGTTAAAAGGTGCACCTACTGTACTTGTACCCGTTAAACAAATAATATTTGGTTAAAGGTGGTCTATTTCCATTCAAGGATGGAGTAGAGAAGTTTCCATGGCAACGGATGAGCTACAGTCATGAACTGTATTAATTCTTTTACTTTTAAACAAGTGCAAAATCGTAGGTGTACCCGATGAACCAGCAACTCTGTGTGAATCTCAGATCTATGATCACATTCCCAAAGAGAGTATAACAGTACACAACATTTATCTTTTTATCAAACAGAATATCATTTTAAACCATTAAAATATACAGTGGGGTCAAACAAAAATCTGAGACAATTGCCTTGATATGCTGTTCAAGCACAGAGAGTTAATTATACATTACATTTTCAGCAATAACTTTAGTGGAATATATGACCTTAGAAATGTTGCCACAAATTTCTACATTTCATAGTGTTTGGTATTTCTACCTTTGTTCTGATGCGAATATAAAAAAATGTGAAAACTGTACTGTAATGGTGCCTGAACTCTGCAATCCGCAATTAATCCAGAATCTTAAATACTAAATAAGTTCAGATCTCAGGAGTTTTGGTCCTCACTATATTAGTACATGGAGTTGGTTAGGTGAGAACAGATATAGTTCGATGTAACTTCATTCTCCTTTATGGTTAAATGAATATCAATTTAAATATAACTTTGTAACCAATGACCTCTTAAAACACAAAACCATAATCTGAATTTGTGCTAGGCAATTCAGTGATGTAATTCTTTTGTGTGGAAATTGACGTTTCGCCACACTGACCTCAATAAAAAATATATATATGTATAGTTAAATATTCTTGCATTTGAGGTGATAGTACGTTACAGTTCCTCTATTATCCTATAGGTGGTGCACTCTAAACTATTCGCACTTTGGCAAGCACCTACTGTAGGTATTGCAATATCATCGTATCTGGTGATTCCGGTCGACTCCATCCCTAGTAGTAAAACATCTGACCAATCACAGACAAGACAGAATTCTTGTCATAACCTAGAAGGAGGGATTTAACCCAGCCGCCGAGAACTTTGGAGAGAAACGCTGCTCTTTGCTTATATTTCTGGCAGATTAGACGTTTCAACAGCAGGCAGAACCACTTCGTGCATGTCAAAAACATTATATTCTGATTAAAAGCTTTGAGCATGTAAACTCACATTTTATCTGATCAGCGTCCACGTAAACAGTGAAGCTGGAATCTCTGATCGGAATCATTTCGGATCAATCCACAGGGGCGGACAAGTTGGTCGTCATGCACCCAAGACTAACAGTTTCTAATCCCAGATAACCAAACTATATCTTCAGTAGCCTTAGGAGCCTTACAGCGTTTATAGTCCTATAGAACTAGTACTACAGCTCTATGCCTACATATACTACATAAAACTCACCTGAGCATCTCTCCTATATGTTAATCCTGCTTAAACTGTTGCTATAAGTTAGAAGCACAGATCGCCACAAAATGTGACGCTGTATGCTGTAGCATCTCCAACGTCAGACGCAAAGAAGATAATTTTTTTTTTTTTAAAGGATAACTTTTTAAGCTCCAGTAGCCCCACAAAAATATTTACTTGACTAGGAAAGCAGATTTTAGTTATTAGTGCTTCTTGTTATGTTTGTATTGGACGGAGTGTTTATTCTTCTGAAGTCTCCATGCTGGGATCTAAAAGGAAACCAGTATAAGATTTATTTAGTTTGGCCTTTATGAAGATTCCTGGATTAATATGGGGGAACCACTAGAGTTTTGCTTCTAAAGGTGTAGCAACTTTCACTGGGCTGCATTACATATAGCATTGGTGGATTTCTATTTTTTTGTTTGTTCGTTGTGATATTAGGTGTTTGTTTATGATGAGGAGTAACTTGAGATACAGCAGGCTTCATCCTAAGATCACTAAAAGCGTCTGCAACGTTCAGGGGACACGGGAGGACAAAAAGCAGCCTCTGCAAACAGTCAGGATTTGTATATACAGTGTACAGTCTATAAAGGAAGCTTTCACTGTACTTGCACTGCCCCCTAGAGGAGGTGCAAGTCAAAGCGTTAATTTAACTCCATCAAAGCTCATTCAATGGATCATTTTTACCTAAAGATTTTAAAAGTTTAAGTTTAAAGGTTTTCATTATAAATGTAAAATCTTTTTGCACCTTTTAATTAGTCTTTTGTTGCATCTAGAATCTCAACAACCAGTATAGGAAAATTTTTACACTGTGAGGATGAGGATATCCACTTTAACACTCATTGTTAAATGCACATTTATTTATATATAAAATCCAATCCAATAAACAAATAAATTACAAATCAAATTTACCAAATGTGGTTCTTTACCCAATTAAGGCAAATATTGTAACTTCACTGCCCTTGATTTGCAACATAAAAATGTCAAGTTTAAAATTTTTGAATAAAAAATAAATCTTACTTTTGCACAAAAAAAATCTCGAAATTTAAAATTTCCAAGTATTTCAATGAGGGTCAGATTAAGTTCATATTACAAAAACTTTAAACGATGACTATGGTTTAAAAAGAAAACGAAAAAAGACACGCAAAAGCACCTGAGGGTTTTGCACGAGTTAAACTTGTCTTGTTGCTAGGAAGTGATAAATTATGGACATATTCATGTTTGACTTAGAACTTATAAGAGAATATTATTGAATGAAATTCTGAACTGTGCAAAAAAAAAAAGAAAAAAAGAAGGATTTATGGTCGTTATATTGCATCAACTAATGGTTATTGAGTTTTTCGAAGAGGAAAGTCAATCAGTTCTTTCTGTTTATTAGCTCAGTGACAAATGACTGTGTTATTGCTGGAATATATCTGGAGTTTCCTGTGTCCCAGGTTTCAGCCTGTTAACATTGACAGAGTGCAAGGATAATGGAGCAAACAGCAATCAAAATCTTGGCCCAAGTCTCTGCGAAGTATAAAAGACAAGGCTGACATGATTCAAAGCCCAGTAATGAACCTAGTCCTTGCCAATCTCATGCACTTGGGATGAGAGGATATAAGTGAACATTTCTGAAAAATTGGTGACCTTTTTCTTTCGAGGTTTCGCTTGCACATACAGTACAAGCTCCGTTGGCTCGACTCCATTCACTGTATTTTTGTAAAAGGTCACTTGGACTGAAAAACGTGTTGATGGAAAAAAAACAATTACAGAAATTTTGAAATCAGATGCCTCTAATTTGCGTTCGCTAGTTTTATGATAAAGCACGTTCAGAGCGAGGTCGGCTGCGCATAAGTAAACATCTCGTTACGAAGCTGGTGCTGCACGTCCTGTTCGTTCGCCTCTCTCCGAGTTTAATGGCCTCGGACAGTATCCCGAACGGCGCAATGATGAAGTGAGGAGAAGCCTGCAGGGGAAGTGTGTGATATATCACACGCTAGCACAAACTCCTCCGTTTCCGTTCTGCCAGCGAGTGATAGGTTGATATTAACACACTAGAGGGACTGCGCTTTAACAGCACACAGTTACCACATGTCAAACAAGCGCCGGAAAGCCCGTGCTGCTTTTTCGTCTTGTGCACTACCCTGAATGCTTTATGGATGAAACAAGTAAATGGCTTGAAGCAAAGCAGATACCAGTACATGGTAACCTTGTTGAGACGAGGCCGCCATTGTGATGAGGCCTGCTGTGCACTCGGGAAAATGAAACGACAGCAGTCAGAGGGATCAATCCTAGTAGACTTGGACAGAGATTTGACTTGTAATGTTTCAAGATACAATACGGTTCCTGTCAAACACAAGCTGATCTCACCCAACCAAGTGCAAAAGACAACAAAAAATCTTTCGATCTCTACTTCCACAAAATAAAACTACATCTTGGCAAATTTCTAACCTCTAAGCGATGAAGAGCGTCATCAGGCAGCGAGTCGGTGATAAATTCTTCCAGCGGTTTGGGTTGGCCAGACGCTGGGGTCGCCGGAGCAGGCTTGAAGTTCGGTAAAGCGTCTCCTCCATCCTGTTGCTTCTGCTGCTCCTTTTGCAGTCGCCGCTCTTTCCGGATATCCTTGGCTTTGCGACATGGAGGTTTGGTAGGGTCCGCTCCCTGTCCTGAGTCAACAGAAACAAACAGAGGATTCACCTGTCACCATGAGCATCGTTAGTGTACCACGCCCAAATAGAACGGGATTTGCGACTGATTTGTCGAGATGACTACAAATTTATTATGTTCCAAGCAGATCTGTCGTTTAAAAGTGCAAGTCTCTTCTTAAGCATCGAAATCATTAAAAAATGGTTCTGAAAAAAATACACTTAAAAAATCTGCAACTTAGCTTTGACCAATCAG
The DNA here is from genome assembly GCA_030347435.1 of Clarias fuscus. NCBI lineage: Eukaryota > Metazoa > Chordata > Actinopteri > Siluriformes > Clariidae > Clarias > Clarias fuscus. The sequence goes on along the minus strand of CM059211.1, from coordinate 30,354,292 downwards.
ATCCCAGGGGTCCAGTTGCTGCTGTCTGGACATTAAAGTCAAATGTGTTATAACAGTTACAGTCCAATAACGTACAACCCGAAACTTGCATAGTGCCCACTGTACAAGCCTCTGCAGTACAAGCGTCTAGACTCGGTAACATCATGTGACAACAAAATGAATTCAGCAAACAACTTGAACAACCAGCTTATCACACATGGAGTTGTTTTTTTTTTCCCTGATGGAATAGGCATATCCCAGGACTCAAACTGTGAAAGAAGCATGAGGTTCTGGGAGCATGAGGAATCATTTTCATAAACACATGAACTACCCAAGGTGGATGAACGATGATGTGACTTTTATGGCCAGGCAGTGTACCATGCCTCACACAAACTAAATGATGCTGAGATCAATCATAAAGGAGTGAACTTAGTAGCAAAAACATTCAAAAGTCAATGCACAAGAGAGGGGAAAGAAAAAAAAAAAAAACAGTTCACACACCTGTACCAAACACTCCATGAGAATGCTGAAATAAAAGCATGTGTCCGTGATATTTGTTGGCCAGATTTCATGTCAAGTTTGTCATGTCACAAAAAGCATCATTACATGGACAAGTTTTACTTAAGTCAGCTTTACAGAAGGAAACAACACAAAAGGGCATCTCTACAGTTTAAATAAAAGGAAAGTTTGATGAAGAAATGAGAAATAGAAAGTCAAAAAGCGTTACAGGAAAAAGGCATAACAGGAACGAGCCTGGAAGGAAAGCAGCTTCACAGAATGGAATATTATAGAAAGATACCTTTAAAAGAGAGGACCTTTAAATAAAAAGGAAAATGAGAGGAAATAAACTTAAAAAAAAAAAAACAGAATTTGAAAAATGCAGCTTTACAGAAAGTGACATTATTAAAGTGGAAATTTGCAGGTAAAGAATTTTTAGCAGAGATGAAGTTCCCAGAGAATGTTTTAACTTTTACAAGATAAACGCATTATAGAGCTTCAAAGAAATCCGTTCTAATGGAGCTTTACAGAAAGCAAGGTTTACACGAGAGGAACTTTTATTGGAAAGGAATTTGCCATATACGGAATTTTTCCAGGAGAGAAGCTTCTACCAAAGAGAAAGTGAGAGGGAAAATTAAGTTTAAAATTTTACGGGACAAATGGCACTACAGGAATAGACCTTTGCATAATGGAGCGTTACAGAAAGTACCTTATACTACCTTATACCAGCTATTTACGCAGGTAAGGAACTTTTACCGGAGAGAGAAAGTTCACCGGAACATTTACAGGAAAATATTTTTTTTTATAGAAAAAGCGTAGTGGTTAGCACCATCGCCTTGAACTTCCAGGGTCCGGTTTCTATTCCCATCTATGTGTGCATGGAGTTGCATGCTCTCCCTGTGCTCTTTGGGTTCTGGTCCAAAGACCTGCAGGTTAGGCTAACTGGAGTTCCCAAATTACCCTGTAGTCTGTGAATGAGTGTGTGCGTGTGTGTATGTGTGTGCCCTGTCCAGGGTGTACCCCGACTCATGCTCTAAGTGTCCTGGGATAGGCTCCAGGTCCCCCGCGACCCTGAATACAGGATAAAGAGGTATAGAAGATGAGTGAATGAGTGAAAAGCTTCACGGAAAAGAGCTTTCAGGTCTTCATCAGCTTTACAGAATGCAGAGCTTTACTACAGTTTGGCATTGTAGAGAGTTATGACACCTTTTGCATTCTGCCTTCAAATCTCAATTACAACCAAAACTCGGGTCTCCCACAAACAGACTGAAACGCAGGATATTACAACCAAAAGAAAAATGCTATAATGGACAGCAGATACTGCGTGAAGTCTACATTTGGAGCCATTTTGGCGGGTGTGAAAGCGTGTTTCCAATTGCTCTGTGCTGGTTAGCTGCAGGGCTCTGGGTATGCATGCTTATTCTTGCGTGTTTAAAAAGAGAGAAGGAGAAAAAAAAATATCGCACTTTTCTTATAGTTCTTCCAGCAAGTTCTGAAAGTAATGCAAGATGGTCTATGCGTATGCATATGGAAGCCACATGGCGAGCATACGTGTGTGTAATCTGCAAAGCCTTCTCTCCATCACCGAAGGAGGCTTCTAGCTCACTGCAGTGAATAACAGGGATTCGGTCCTTCCGTGGACATGGAACTCATTTTGACAACATGACATCATTGTAGCCGAGGCTGTAAAACAACATGCACTCTGTTCACTGGCTCCTGCTGCTTTTTGTATGGGTTTTTTTCTTTTTTCTTTCCAGAGCTCACAGGTTTAAATAGAGCAAAAAGCCTGCTCCTTGCCTCGGGCCTGGGGCTTCCTGGAGGAAAACACAGGTATTTCTGGACTGCGGATAAGGCGATTGTCTGAGATTAAGACTCACCGCACAGTAAAAGTGGCATAAATATATTAGTGATAGCAGCTTAAGTTGTCGAATCGTCCAGCAACAGCTGTACCTTAGTACTGAACTCTAACAGCATTTCATATGAATGGTTTGCCAGCTCAGGTTTAGAGTTCCTGTAATTTAATTCCGACTAATGTTTTTAGAAAACAAACGTCAAAAAGTGACATGCTGTGTGCGGATGGAAAGAGGCTTTCCTCAATTGATTTTACAGTGCATTGTGCACCGATGTGCACTCCCCCCTCCTCTTCCTCATCCTCCTCCTCCTTGTCCTCCGACTCCTCCTCCCCTGCTTTCTGGGCTGAAGCCAGACCCCGAGAGCAAAAGTTTACACACTGACATCCTGTTTGGAGCAATAAGGAAAGCAAGGCCATTTCCTGCCTGGGCCCGTGCCAGCTGCCCTTATATACCCGCTGCCGGCCCCGTCACCCGCCAAGAGTGAGACAGAGAGAGGCGAAAGAATGAAAACCAAAAACGCTACTCAATACACAGTTACAGTTCTCCTAAAACCGCCCGGCAACCGTCTGTAATGAACCATGGACGAGTCAGCACGGTGGACTAGCGAGATCTTCGCCACTGACCGCTTTTGTGTAACTAAAACAAAGAAATATAAGGATAATCCGCAGCATGGAGACACTCTTATTTGCCGTGACAGATGTCACATGACCGTGATGCATCAGCTTAGATGATGACTCGTTTTTCCTCATTCCTTTCTTCTCCTTGGATCATTTTCCTGTTAATAAATTCAATGGGCTAAATCCGATGGATGCTATAAACACGAGCTTCTCACTGGACAATTTTTTTTATTCCTGTGAAGAAAAGTAAACACGAGCACGAGAGGCAGTGCAGATGCTGGGCCGCTTCCAGAGCCGAGGCCTGGGCCCTGTAACTGTCTGCTCGACGTCCACGGCTGCTTCAGAGCTACAACCTTGAGTGCTTGTACACTGGGAGGGACACTGAGGACCCTTCCGCTTCCAGGACATCGAATGGCACCTAGCACATGAGCTGAGTGTTTTTTGGAGCCCCCCCCCTCCACAGTTAATCAAAATGGAGAAAATGTGCAAATACAAACATGTCCCAGGAGACACACAATATACGGAGAGGAAATAAAGCCGGACAGATTTGTTCCTCCTGAAGAAAGATTCTCCCCCTTGAGCCATTAACACATCATAAAAGATCCAGGACTAGCTTTTGCCACGTGAACCATGTGTGAATATACATCACGCTCCCAAAAAAATTAGCTCACTATAAAACCCACATACACATCTTTGCTGCGTGTAACACTGTACATGGTTTTCCCAAAACCCATCAAAAACAATTAAGCTGCTTAATATCTCTCTCACTCACACACACACACACACACACACACACACACACACACACACACACAGTGTGCAGTTTCTAAGCATTTCTGGTTGAGTGAGGTTTCTGGCACTCTATTTTACAGCACAGGAAGTGAAGAACGGTGGGGCGGAGGAGTGGAAAGACACTTACCACTAGCATTACCTAGAAGGTCTTGCTCTGGATTATAAACACACACCCGTACAAAGCGTCATATTCCATGTCAACAGTGCAAATAAATTGGAACGCTTGGAAAAGAACTCTTGCCCGTGTCCTGTGATTATTATTGATTATAAGGAAAACAGATATCATCAAGTAATGTCAATCAAATATCTGTTGCTTGGCCAACGCCAGCCACTGATTCATTTTTAAAATGATTTCTATGCTATCTATATGAAGATGTATATCGATGTCACCCAGCACAGCTCAGGAAGCAAAACGTCTCCATGGTCTCAGGCAGACCGGCAGGACTAATCCACAAATAGACTCAACATTTATTACAATTTGATAGATACGCTTATCCAGAGAAACTTACATTCATCTCAATGTACAAGGGGCGTTCAAGTCAAATCGGGACTTTTCATTGTGCAGAGTCAAAACTTCTTTTATTTCTCTATGTAATCCCCTGCTACATTAATGCACTTATTCCAAAGTTTCACTAATGCTTGGATACCATCAAAGTACAAAGTTTTCTCAGAATCGTGAAGAAATATATATATATATATCTCTCACACACATACTTACACACACCCACACTATATAATGTTGCTTTATTCGCAGTAATTTTGTTTGGAATAACAATGCTAACAACAAAAAGCTAAAATCCATAAAAACAAGAAAAAAACAGTTTAATCCCTGTAGTCTAATCATAAATATCAATAGTAATATTACATTATTATTATTATTGATAATAATAATAAAATGAGGCCGCACAAATGTAATGCACAATTTTTTCTTCAGTTGTAGCCTCATGCTTATTGTTTGTAGCCAATTTATTTATTGTTCCCAACCACTAATAAACTGAGAAATCTGCTGTGCGAGACATATTCATTTCCTCTACCGAGAGTGTGCGCATTCGAACGCATATCCAGACTTCTCCTAGAAATTCCTGCGCATGTAGACAACCTGTGTAATATCAATCACTAAACTCCATCTGTGTTCAGGGCAATAAAGTCGTAAAGGTAGTAATAAAGTCTGTTACCGTAAATTTGTCACCAGGTGTTTTCCGTTCTGAAAGAAAGAAAAAGAAAAAAAAAACAAGGGGGGCGGATTGGACAGGGGGTGTTACGGTGCAGGAAAGAGCTCCTTCTCTTCCTCCGGGGAGTATGTCTAAATCTCCGTTGCTTCCGGAACATTCCTGACCTGCTCATTTCACTGAGGTGTGGAAGTACTTCGTGTCATTCAGTCATATTCTCGGCTGTAAATCAAACCAAGCGATGCGGAACTCGGACGCCTGGAGGAATGTTTTCTAGAATCAGATTCCTAATTTTGTTTATACTGAGGGTCGAAACTCTGACACCTGACCTGTGTACACAGCTTCACCATGATTTTTCTTTCTTTTTTTTTTTAAATACTGCTCACACTGTATTAATACAAACACAATATATGAGTGTAGACCAACAGGAAGAAGTCATAGCTCATGCACTTGTGTGTTTCTGGTAATCTGCTGCCCCCTGCAGGACGTTCTGAGTACTTTCTGATTCATTTTAACATGGCAAATACAGTCTTCACCAAATTCCAAAAACAACCTGATGGCCTTTGGTGACAACAAAAATGCTATAAATGCTTCTGTGTCTAAATCACGCTGAAAGATGTTTCAGTACCACAAGAACAGCATTAGATAAAAACACAGGGTTAATCACACTCTTTATAAACATCTGCTTTATTACAGAGACATAACCCAATTGAACTAAACCTAACTCTTACCATACAATGTAATGTAATATAATGGGTCACTTGTAAGTGTAATTTAATCATCGTACAGTTATTTGGCCTTGTTTTATAGACATTATAGAGTAATAAACTAACGTATAATGCCTGTGTTTAAAAAAAACTGAAACAGAATTTTTTTTTCAGTTTCTGTCCCACTACTCTTTTATTCTTTCCAGTTGTTTTTTTGTTTGTTTGTTTGTTTTTTTGCATGGAGCTCACCTGGTTTAGGTGTAAGGCGTGGGCTCTTTCCTGCCGCAGACAACACCGTTAGCTCGCTTGCAGTCTCTGATGTTGATGGTTTGGAACTGCTGTCGTTCTCAGGGTTGCTGGGGATGATGGGAAGCTCCACCTGCGAGTGCTGGATTTTCACAGGCTCCACCGAAGGAACTTCACCTCCCTCTTCGAACATGTCCATCCGATCACCTTTACATTAATAAACAGCGCTGATATGAATATACACACGTGGACAAAATTGTTGGTACCCTTCGGTCAATGAAAGAAAAACTCACAATGGTCACAGAAATAACTTTAATCTGACAAAAGTAATAATTTTAAAAAATTCTATGAATGTTAACCAATGAAAATCAGACATTGCTTTTCAACCATGCTTCAACGGAATTATTTAAAAAAATAAACTCATGGAACAGGCCTGGACAAAAATGATGGCACCCCTAGAAAATACTGAAAATAATGTGACCAAAGGGACATGTTAATTCAAGGTGTGTCCACTAATTAGCATCACAGGTGTCTACAATCTTGTAATCAGTCAGTGGGCCTATATATAGGGCTCCAGGTAGTCACTGTGTTGTTTGGTGACATGGTGTGTATCACACTCAACATGGACCAGAGGAAGCGAAGGAAAGAGTTGTCTCAGGAGATTCGAAAGAAAATTATAGACAAGCATGTTAAAGGTAAAGGCTATAAGACCATTTCCAAGCAGCTAGATGTTCCTGTGACTACAGTTGCACATATTATTCAGAAATTTAAGATCCATGGGACTGTAGCCAACCTCCCTGGACGTGGCCGCAGGAGGAAAATTGATGACAAATCAAAGAGACGGATAATCCAAATGGTAACAAAAGAGCCCAGAAAGACTTCTAAAGAGATCCAAGGTGAACTTCATGCTCAAGGAACATCAGTGTCAGATCGCACCATCCGTCGTTGTTTGAGTCAAAGTGGACTACATGGGAGACGACCAAGGAGGACACCATTGTTGAAACAAATCATAAAAAAGCCTGACTGGAATATGCCAAACTACATGTTGACAAGCCACAAAGCTTCTGGGAGAATGTCCTATGGACAGATGAGACAAAAATTTAACTTTTTGCCAAGGCACATCAGCTCTATGTTCACAGATGGAAAAATTAAGCATATCAAGAAAAGAACACTGTCCCTACTGTGAAGGATGGAGGAGGCTCTGTTATGTTCTGGGGCTGCTTTGCTGCATCTGGCACAGGGTGTCTTGAATCTGTGCAGGGTACAATGAAATCTCAAGACTATCAAGGGATTCTAGAGAGAAATGTGCTGGCCAGTGTCAGAAAGCTGGGTCTCAGTCGCAGGTCATGGCTCTTGCAACAGGACAGTGACCCAAAACACACAACTAAAAACACCCAAGAATGGCTAAGAGGAAAACATTGGACTATTCTAAAGTGGTCCTTCTATGAGCCCTGACCTCAATCCTATTGAGCATCTTTGGAAGGAGCTGAAACATGCTGTCTGGAAAAGGCACCCTTCAAACCGGAAACAACTGGAGCAGCTTGCTCATGAGGAGTGGGCCAAAATACCTGCAGAGAGGTGCAGAAGTCTCATTGACAGTTACAGGAATCGTTTGATTGCAGTGATTGCCTCAAAAGGTTGTGCAACAAACTATTAAGTTAGGGGTACCATCATTTTTGTCCAGGCCTGTTTCATGAGTTCATTTTTTTTTATAATTCCGTTGAAGCATGGTTGAAAAGCAATGTCTGACTTTCATTGGTTAACATTCATAGAATTCTTATTTATTATGACTTTTGTCAGATTAAAGGTTATTTATGTGACCATTGTGAGTTTTTCTTTCATTGACCGAAGGGTACCAACAATTTTGTCCACGTGTGTAGGTACCACGACCAGGACTAAGTGACTTTTCAGAAGTATAGAATTTACTTAAATCAAAGCATAAAACCAGACACATTTCTATTTACACTGGAAAAGATCGACGGTTATGGAAAGTGTGACGTTTCTCAATATGGACGGTGACCGGATTGCAGCGGTAACGGAATCGTTACACATCATAAAAAACTGGCTTTGATGCAGCAATTTTCAAAATGCAAACATTACAAGGAATGTAAGAACTAGTCCTATAACAAACCTGACTAATATCTTTTTTCTTTAGGTTGTTATTATCCCAAAAAACAGTTGTAGCCAAAGTGCACAAATTATGTACTTGAGTAAAAGTAGAGATACTCTAGGTGTAAAGCATTACTAAAGTAAAAGTTTCCCATTCCCAATTTTCTGTACACTATGCACAATTATGCACGCTAGACAGCAGATGGCACTAGACATGCAAAATGTAGGGAAGTATTTTACTGTAGGATGTAGTGGAGTCAAAGTAAAAAAGTATTCACTAATACTAAATAATAAAGAAACAATATGTGAAATATGTACTCAAGTACAGTCATGAAGTAAATGTACTTAGTTACCTGCTGCTCGTGACTAAACAGTTCTTTGTCAAACAACATGTGTCTTTCTGGCTGGCCTTATTTAACCAGCTGTTAATATACTGCAGTTTGATATATTGTACAGTACTGTACAAAAGTCTTGAAACAGAACTAATTCCTTCATATTTAATGCAGTCTTGAGGAAGAGTTCTCCAAGCTTGCTGGAGGAAGTCTAGTATACCGGTGATGCTGAATGTCGAGCGGATAGAACAGATGAGAAAGGAAATGGTGGTGGACGCTTAACAGTTAAGCCTCTGAGCGCGGATACAAGCTCCAGCACCGCCAAGTTGCCACTGTTGAGCACTTGAGTAAGGCTCTTAACAGGCTCTTAATATCTGTATTTGATAATCAAATATCCCAGTAATAAACACTATAATCAACCTTCACTACTCTGTGATTTTAGCTCCATCTAGGTCAGTATCATTTGCATTGTCTCCAGTTTTCCTGACAAAGTTCTACCCACTGATCCTTCATCACGAAATGTAACAAAATAAACAAAACCCTTCATGCACTGAAAATATCTAAATGATGACAGGAGGAAATGGTGCTCTAGCATGGTACAGCACAGGAAGCGCACCTGAGAGAAACGTCTGGGACATTCCAGCAGCTATAGCCACTGTCCGCTGAAGAGATGAAACGAGAGGCTTTAGGAAGCCAGGGATGTCAAAGACACCTAAGATTGCATGACCAGAAAGAAATTGACTTCTCAAAGAGCGACAAAAGCTACACGTGTAAGAAATAATTGATGTAAAACCTACTGTTCCCTTATACTTTACGATGGGGTATCAGTTACAAAACAATATAACCTCATACAATACAGGAGCTTAAAGTTACATTCTATGGAATTCCACAAGGGGAAATTGATGCATTGTTGCCTCTCATAATTTTCAATTGATTTTCCAACATAATTTCAGTTTAGCACTGGAAATAAGCAAACTTGAAAATTGAGAAGACTCAGCTACGTGTAATAGTCTTATAAAATCCATTTGTAGAATTAACTTGCAGGTTAACACAGAAAACGACAAACCAGAACGTACCATCACAGCCAGCATCATCCCGGCCTGTCGGCTTCTCCCCTTTCGACAGGAACTTTGTCATCTTCTTCAAGATCTTCTTATGCGTCTTTGTAGGATGAAAGTTTAAGGCATGGCACCTTCAATAGACATAGCAATTATTAGTTTGGATACATCATGCATATATTTAATCTGCTGATGTTCAGAGTTTGTGCACATGAGGTCACTTTGCTCATGCCACCACTTTGCCAGTCTAGCACAAGTGAAACAGTAGGAGACTTACTATGTGGCGAAATTGAATAAATTCTAGAGTATGGAACACATGCGACACAATTTCCTTTATCTTAACTCAACAGAAAATATGCAAGGATTCAAGTCAAACTGGGATTTGTGATGAAACTTTCTTACGAATGAAAGCATAAAACTTCATTTACAGAAGAACGCAGTAGAACATTTGATGCAATTTGGTGCAAACGTTTTAAAGAAGGCTGCATATCTGTGAACGGCAATCCCGGCCCATGTGGCTTGGAGCCCACTACAGTCGTTTCTGTGAACGTTCAGCGAGTAGAAGGCATTATCCTTGAAAATCGGTAGATAACTTGTCACCAACTTGCAAATAAGACACATCTGTCTATTGGAACTGTACACACATTCATTTACAAACACCACTTGCACATTACAGGACCTCAGAGGGGAGTTATTGCCACATCCCCATTTCCGTTTGTGCCATTAAAGGAGTTCCTGGAAGGCCTTTGTTTCAGATCTAGGCAGTCTGATCATGGCTCCGGAGTACTGAGGAAACGTTCTACCTCCATGCATTACACAGCATACGTATACGTGCATTAGTGCACCAGGGGATTATATAGAGAAATAATGGTAGTTTACTTCCCTGAATGTGTTATGCTATTCTGCACAACCAAAAGTCCCAGTTTGACTTGAATGCCCCTTATAGTAAATGGAAGAATTTCCAGGAGAAAAACCCAGTTTTTTTTCAAAAACAAGGAGAATCATAATATAAGTCAAATCAGTCTTCGGCTATTTAACCCATCATAAAAGTTTGAAAGCCGGAATGTTATACTTTGGAGTCAGATAATATATGGATCTCCCTCCCTAGTCATACAGAGAGGATGGATTAAAATGATATTCACTTTATATTGTAGTCCTACAGTTTGATAGAGGATGGGATAGTAACTCTGGTCACGTTCACACATGCATTTAATTGAAAAAAAAATTTGACTGTAGAGGTGCGAGTACGATCTGCAAGATGGCTGTAAGTAACCAAAATCACGTTACAATCTGATGGAGCTGCACAAGCTCTAAAGAAACACTTCAAATGAATATAACCTACCTTTACTTTCAAGTGTTATTTAAAACATACTTGGAGCACCATACCAGAGTATGATATATCTATATATATATATATCTATATATATATATATATATCTATATATATATATATATATATATATATATATATATATACATCTATATATATATATATATATATATATATATATATATATATATATATATATATATATATATATATATATATATATACATATACACACACACACGTGGACAAAATTGTTGGTACCCTTCGGTCAATGAAAGAAAAACTCACAATGGTCACATAAATAACTTTAATCTGATAAAAGTAATAATTTTAAAAAATTCTATGAATGTTAACCAATGAAAGTCAGACATTGCTTTTCAACCATGCTTCAACAGAATTATTTAAAAAAATAAACTCATGGAACAGGCCTGGACAAAAATGATGGTACCCCTAGAAAATACTGAAAATAATGTGACCAAAAGGACATGTTAATTCAAGGTGTGTCCACTAATTAGCGTCATAGGTGTCTACAATCTTGTAATCAGTCAGTGGGCCTATATATAGGGCTCCAGGTAGTCACTGTGTTGTTTGGTGACATGGTATGTACCACACTCAACATGGACCAGAGGAAGCGAAGGAAAGAGTTGTCTCAGGAGATTCGAAAGAAAATTATAGACAAGCATGTTAAAGGTAAAGGCTATAAGACCATTTCCAAGCAGCTAGATGTTCCTGTGACTACAGTTGCACATATTATTCAGAAATTTAAGAGCCATGGGATTGTAGCCAACCTCCCTGGACGTGGCCGCAGGAGGAAAATTGATGACAAATCAAACAGACGGATAATCCGAATGGTAACAAAAGAGCCCAGAAAGACTTCTAAAGAGATCCAAGGTGAACTTCATTCTCAAGGAACATCAGTGTCAGATCGCACCATCCATCGTTGTTTGAGCCAAAGTGGACTACATGGGAGACGACCAAGGAGGACACCATTGTTGAAAACAAATCATAAAAAAGCCAGACTAGAATATGCCAAACTACATGTTGACAAGCCACAAAGCTTCTGGGAGAATGTCCTATGGACAGATGAGACAAAAATTGAACTTTTTGCCAAGGCACATCAGCTCTATGTTCACAGATGGAAAAATGAAGCATATCAAGAAAAGAACACTGTCCCTACTGTGAAACATGGAGGAGGCTCTGTTATGTTCTAGGGCTGCTTTGCTGCATCTGGCACAGGGTGTCTTGAATCTGTGCAGGGTACAATGAAATCTCAAGACTATCAAGGGATTCTAGAGAGAAATGTGCTGGCCAGTGTCAGAAAGCTGGGTCTCAGTCGCAGGTCATGGGTCTTGCAACAGGACAATGACCCAAAACACACAGCTAAAAACACCCAAGAATGGCTAAGAGGAAAACATTGGACAATTATAAAGTGGCCTTCTATGAGCCCTGACCTCAATCTTATTGAGCATCTTTGGAAGGAGCTGAAACATGCTGTCTGGAAAAGGCACCCTTCAAACCGGAAACAACTGGAGCAGCTTGCTCATGAGGAGTGGGCCAAAATACCTGCAGAGAGGTGCAGAAGTCTCATTGACAGTTACAGGAATCGTTTGATTGCAGTGATTGCCTCAAAAGGTTGTGCAACAAACTATTAAGTTAGGGGTACCATCATTTTTGTCCAGGCCTATTCCATGAGTTAAATTTTTTTTATAATTCTGTTGAAGCATGGTTGAAAAGCAATGTCTGACTTTCATTGGTTAACATTCATAGAATTCTTATTTATTATTACTTTTGTCAGATTAAAATTATTTCTGTGACCATTGTGAGTTTTTCTTTCATTGACCGAAGGGTACCAACAATTTTGTGTGTATATATATATATACACACACACTGTATATACATACATACACACACACACACCCTTTAATGGTATAGCTTACCTGATGGTGTATTGTGGACAGCAGGTCTTGTTCATGACAGGCTTGTAAACATACTTGCCACTTCTAAAAGACAATCATAAAAAAGGGGAAAAACTCATCAGGTTTGTCAGAAGGTTTTTTCCTTTTCCATATGTATTATTATTATTTTATTATATTTGAAAATATTTCTCAATAGCATCTTACATGACTGCATTAACAAGGTTTTTTTCTGTATTAAATAATTACATCTTGATGTGTTCAGTTCATGAACAGGCCTCACGAAGATCTTTTACATATTTTTCAAAAGACAATTGAATTTCGGAATTTAAGATTTTTATATACCTTCTCCATCCCCTGTCAATGAGGTCTTGGTAGTCCTGAACTGTCAGTGAATGCGCCCACATACCTGGGGAGAGATGGAGGCAGGCAGTGGGAGAGAGAACAACTTCATATCAGTAAAAGCATCAGAGGTGTGTCCTAAGTCTTGTGTGTAATAATGTAAAAAACAAAAAGTCAAAATGGTGGTAATCGGCATTTTATGCAATAGCGCAGTTTGAGACCCATGTTGGTCAATCTACATGACCAACGTGTGTAAAAAGCACGCTGGGCCGCAATAGCTCCAGGACATGACCCATGATGATGCATTATATACTGTATGTTTACACAGCTACAGTTAATAGCTACAAAAAGCTTATCAATAGCTTTCAATGACACCAGTCAATGCACAGGGTAAATGCGTGAAGCTATTAAATATTAAGTTGTTCCTCAAGTTGTTAAGCTTCACCTGTATCTATTTGAAAACACTAAGTATTTTATGGAATGCTAAGCCAATATTAAAACATACAGTATACACAGCAAATTGTACATGTACACAATTCTAAGCCCTGATGTCTTTTGAGGTGACTGTGCGAAGGTTTACACAAACACGACATTCAACCGGTAGAAATAAACCGTCCTTGTTAGTTTCACAGTTAAAAAACATAATAAACAAACCTATTTTGGCTGATTAGCAATGTTTTGTACTGTATAACTGTGAGTGGTGTAAACTGTTATTTTTTTTTCTGTGACTGTATGGATATTTAAAGGGTTTTGTTTAGCAGTGAATCTCTATCCTGTAACATAAAGCTACAACCTGCTGATAACCAGCGAGTAACCTGAGCTACAAACTGTTACATAACTGTTCTGAGCTACAAACTGTTACATAATACAGACTGGGGACAAAAAAGAAAAGAATAATAATAGTATCTACTTATTATTCCACCCAGGGAAAACAAACCATGTAGAAACTAAACTAACATAAATTCACATAAACAGCTATTTTCATAGGTGATTTAAATCCAATTAAATTTTTTGTTTCATCTGCATGGTCCGGCTACAGGACACGAGACTGAGGGCAGCCCTTGCAAGCTCTAGGAGCCTCTCAGTAAAGGAGGGTGATCACATCTTCAGAGTTTCTGCTGTACATATTTCAATATACAGATGCGCAGACTGGAGGCTCTGGTGCACAGTGAATTAATAGAATGCTGATTTGTAGAATATGAACCGTGCATGTCCATGATGCACATTGAGAGATTGTTTTTTTTTCTTTACATAACAATATACCATAAGTAAAAATCAACATGTTAAATGCAATACATTAAAAGTATTGAAAATTTTGACATGCTTTTTAATTCAGTAGCCTTAATGCAGTTCTAAAGTATATATTACTGTAGCTATTACTATAGCTGTAGCAGTGGTAAAGGTTTAATTTTCTTTCCTTTCAGCTGTGAGCTTGCACAAACTGGTCAGACCTGCGGGCCACAACTGAACAATAGCCTGCTGATTGTATTCACATACAACAGAAATGGAATAAAGGGAAATAATTGGTAGAAACTGATAGACTAGCTGCTATAACCATGGTTTCTAAGATAAGGTTTTGGTGTTTGTTTTGTGGCTTGTATAATGTATAATACACTGTAAGCTTTTAGGCTGGATGATGTATATAAAAGCAGTATTCATGTGTCTAAAAATCTATAAGAAATTTTAAAAAGTAAATAAATAGGAAATTTAAAAAAATAATAATACATTTATAAGAAATAAAGGCTCCATCTTAATATAAAACACTATTTATAAGCTTGTCAAGTCTAAACATAACTCAGAACTACAAAAGTGCACGATGTGATCTGAGTACCCTGCTCCTGTGATCCATCAGGACTGGTGTAAATCAAATTCCGGACCTGAAGCAGGGAGACACAACTAAATTATATCCGATTTGTAATATCTTTTTTTTTTTTTTTTACAACACAGCTGACATCTTCTCTTATCTTGTTTTTCTCCCTCAAATCTGATCAATTTGTGAGGAATTTAAGCTTGCCAAAAGCAAGAATATAGAGCAGTCTTGCTACTTAGGAGAGTTGTTACACTAAACAATCCCTAATCATAAACAGTGCAAAATAATGTGCATTTTTGTCTGGATAAACACAAATAAATCTAAAATAAGATGTTTAGTATTGGAGGTTTAATATTATAAATAAAATCTGCCCTGGGTTCAAATTAAAGCATTTCAGGGCAAGTGTAGGTTTAAACAAAACAAAAACAAAAAAAAAAAAAAACAGTTGAAAGACAGGGTAAATTTCTCCAAATTTATAACTTCAAATTTTCAGGTTAAAGTCCCAAATTAACAAGAAATATTCTCAAACAATTATGAGGGGAAAAAACAAACAAACAAACAAACAAAAAAAACAAGAAATGTTCTAATTTAAAACTTTTTTTTTTAATCAAGGAAGGAAACATCCACTTTGCAGGAGCTCAGGAATCACACGTACAGTAAGTTGGTGAGAAGGTGCAATACAGTAGGAATATGGCTGCATCATATAAGTTTACACTGTCATTTAAATTAATTTGGGAGATTACGAGAGGTTTATCGTGAAAAGTGTGCCCTCGTAAATTTGTGACTTCAAAATTGATAATTCTGGGTTTGAAACTCAAAAAGAGTGTTTCTTTCTCATAAATTAAATCAAAGTATTTTTCTTAAAAAATTGAAAAGGGTTAAAAATTGAGGTTTTAATGTTTGAGTTTGCAAATATCTATAAGAAAAAAAAACTCCTACTTTTTTCTGCAAATTCTAACTTGTAAACTCGGAAATGTAGCCAAGCTCTTTTTTAGTCTACAATGTCAAATAAATGTAGAACTACACCCCCCCCCCCCCCCCCCCCCAACTTTAATTGAATAAGCAAAGGTTCTGAATTTATCATGTGAAATACAATGAGCTCTGTAACAGACTCCAGCAGAGCTCCAAAGAAAGTTAATCCAGAGATACCCATTTTCACAAGCTCTGGGAGCCTCTCAGTAAAGGAGGGTGATCACATGACCAGAGTTTCTGCTGTACTGTACATATTTCAATATACAGATGCGCAGACTGAGAGCTCTGGTCCACAGTGAATTAATAGAATGCAGATTTGCAGAATATGAACCGCATGTCCATGATGCACATTGAGAGATTTTTGTATCCATAAGTATCCATTTTGTAATATCAATGTATTAAATGCAATACATTAAAAATATTGAAAATTTGGACATGCTTCAGTAGCCTTAATGCAGTTCTAAAGTATATATTACTGTAGCTATTACTATAGCTGTAGCGGTCAATATAATGTGCAGTTTAATCAGCCTTTCTTCCTTCCTTCCTTCTCTCTAAAGTCTCACAGTAAAGTAATGATGTTCCATGATGTATTAGCAACAGTACCATTTTAAGCTGCACAATGGATCATTCAGCTGCTTGTAAGCCAAGTGATAACTCTGGAACAAGTGAAATTTGCTGCATGCTGATTTACAAGAACAGTCAATAGTGCCTTTGTTGTTAACTTTTTTTTCTTTGTAACAACAAGAACACATCTAACTGATTTATTATGTAAAACAGACTAAACAATATGAAGCTTCATACAAATTATATTTGCATAACTATCCAAGAACACCATCGAATAACAGGAATAAATCACACAATCATGGATAAACACTGCTAGTGTTCAGGATTTTACTGGGGTTTGTTTTGTCATTAAGTTGTTGTTTTTTTAACGCACATTGTTCTGTTTTTTACTACAGGAGAACTGTGTGGCTCTGCTGGTGTCTGTACCAATTTTAGACTCTGATGAGGCAAAATGAAGGGGTTTTGGGGAAGACTAATAAATAGATACAAAGAAGCATTTCTGAGCAGGAATTTAATGTATTTGGTGCAAATGCAAAGAAGAATTCCAGACCGCCAATTTATTATTAAGTAATAATAAATCATAATATATCATCATCAAAGTAATAATACATCAAAGTAATAAAAGTAATAATACATCATTATACGTCGGCATCATCATCATCGAGACATTGTAATCCACATTGCTTAAATCATGAGCTACTCATAGATATTTAGGCAATATCACACAAGTGGGAATGGTGTGCAACACCAGCACAACAGCATGACCTCAAGTGTGATATTGTTTTAATACAAGAGTTTATTGTTATTATGATTTGTTTGTTTATTTAACCAGTTATTTTGCTCCACCAACAAATACCCTGCCAAACAAACTAACCGCGAGTGGTGGAACTAGCAACTGACAGTGTAATTACCAGCTGGGTAAAAGTGGTTTTAAATACTTAAACCACTTAAATACTTAAATACTAGTACTATGTAGCCTAAAGGTGAAGAAAATAAAACATGGAGGTGGTGGAGAGTTTCTAAAGTTAATCTCTGAAGTTTCTCTTTATATTTCCAGTGGTACCTCAACATATGAATTTTCGCCATAGGACTAAAATATTGAAAGAAATTTCCCTCGGGATGCGAGGTATTTTTAGCATACGAGTGACCAAGCCAGTCACACGTACATCCGGTTTGGCGCACATTGGGTTGTGTGTTTGGCAGCCAGTCAAAATTTGTGTGCGTCAGTGGAAAGCAAAGCAAAGCAAGTTTTTGTATACGTTTTGCATTTTGTGCAAGATTTAGTGAAGACATAGCACCATGGTTCCCAAGAATGTTATGAAGAACATCAGCAAGGATCAAATTGAGACACTTTCAGTTTTGTTTTTAAAGCAGCCGGTGTCAAGAGGAATCATAAATGTAACAAGAGGGTCCTGCGCACCCTATAGTGCTTGGGCCCTAATAAAGGCTTAATGTCTATTTATTTCATATATTACTTAATTTACATGTCTTTTCTAATTGTTTTGATTGTTTTTATATGCAGAATATAATTACAGTGTTGGAAATGGGTAAATTTGGTAATATGTTTGGGTGCCTGAAACGGATTATCTGCATGTACATTTTTGCCTAGGTGAAAATGCTTTTTGGATTACAAAGTTTACGAGGTATGCCGAGGTGACACTGTATTCTGCTTTACAATACCATCTCCCTTAAATTTCAGTTTCAGGGGTTAAATCCCAAACAGTATCAAATGGGAATCTAGTGCACATTGTCAGTGTACTTGTTCATTACATCAAGTAGTACCCCAGATTAGGGGTTCCAGAGGGATTTGGGATTCAGCCTTGTGTTAGAAGCTAGTAGTTAAAAGTGCACCTGTGATTGGTTCTGAATGTATGAATGTCATACAGGCCTAAATCATACTGCAACCCACACCCACGCCGAGATAACAGTTAACAATTGTAGAACACAGGGGGTTCATGTGATTCATATAGTTAAACGTCCCAGTGCTGTTACTGTCCATTATCAGCACGCCTCTTATCTAATCAGATCACTGCGTCAGGGACTAACTGCTCTATAATGCAATTTAGCCTTCACATGCAATACCAACAGCAGCCACCAGTGTCGCTCTGGGTTATTTTTTTTTTTAATAACAATTAAATGTCTAAGTAGAGATGCAAATTCTCTCAAAGCTAATGCTAGATAACCTATTCTGTTTATACTCTATACTAGATAATTACTATTAGCAACATCAGAACTGAACCAATTTACATAACATTCTACAGAAACACTAATGTTTTTAAATAACAATAATAACTAATGACTGTAAGTTTAGCTGTCATGCTAGTCAGCTACATCCAGCTAGCATGCTCACAGCTGATAACTAGTAAACTATCCTATATGTCCAGAACATCTGATCCTCAACAAAACTCAAAAGCTCCAGGATCTGACTGGTTTAGGTGATATTTATGAAGTTTTCCAGAAACATTATCGGAGCAAAACACAAGTTGTGGATATATTTGTTTAAATGTACGGATAGAGCACAGGTACAGATCCGGAAGTGAGTTCCATCCGCTCGGTTTAAACGCGGTGTGTCACTCACCGTGAGAAAAATTGCCGGTATCATTTTTACAGTAACCACAGCGGTGGCCACCGTCTCCCCCGAAATACTCCACTATACTGAGAGATCCGCCAGCAGCCATGTCGCTCCTCTGAAACCTCACCGCTCTGCCTTCCGTCTGCTAATGCTAATCATACACAGGGTTGCCAGATTGGAGCGCTTTTCATGCTACACCCCTTTTATAAAACTGTGTTTTTTTTTAATGCTGGCTTTCCGAATCTACAAGTCTTAAATACCAACATAAGCTTGGGACATACTGGCACTGCTTACAAAGCTGTTTTTCAAACAAATAAACAAATAAATGACCTAACGATCTAATGGCCTCTTTCACACAACAGCATCACAAACTCATCCTTCAGTTTGTAAAGAACACGAAAAGACAATCACATATCAGCATTTTCTCAAACATACAGTCAGATCCATGAATATTTAAATTAAAACTTGTCTGTTTACTATAATATCTTGGAATGAATAAATGCTGCATGGTGGTTTAGTGGTTAGCACGCCTTGCACTTCCATGTTCTGGGTTCGATTCCCAACCAGGTCTGGTTCCTGCCTCTGTGTGCATGGAGTTAGCATGTTTCCTCTGTGTACTCCACTCACAGTCAAAAGACATGCAGATTAGGCTAATTGGAGTTCCCAAATTGCCCATAGTGTGTGTGTATGTGTGTGTCCTGCGATGGATGTATCCCACCTCGTGCCATGAGTATCCTGAGGTAGGCTCCAGGCCCCCGCGACCCTGTATACAGGATAAAGCGGTATAGATGATGAGTCATTGAGCTTGAAAGTGCAGACTTACAGCTTTAATTTGTTGCCATGGTTCCACTGACATCCAGCGTTGAGGTTCGAATCTCGACTCTTGTATGAGCTTGCACGTGTGCTTTGTGAGTTTCCTTTGGGTTTCCACAGGCAAAAGAATCATTACTGGTGACAAGAGATGGATTCATCACTAAGAGTCTGAGAGTAAACGGCAGACTACAGAACGGAAACATCGCCGAACAAGAAAAAGTCCAAAAGGTCAAAATTCAGCTGAAAAATTCATCACTGGATATTCAAGGACCAGTATTGGGACATTATCAGGAAAAAGGTTATTGAATGGCTTATTAAATAGCTGAAGCCGAAACTTGTGATCAGTGATCTTGCAAGACAATGCATGTAAACACATTGTTGCCCACTCTGCCGAAACTTTGTTTTGAGGTGTTAAAGTATCCTTCCTATAGCCCTGATCTCGCTCGATCAGACTTTAACCTATCTGGTCCATCCTGTGCCTCACGTCTGTTCCTTTGAAAGAAGCCCTACAAGGATAAAGATTCACTTCTGAGGAAAAAGTGAAGACTGCAGTGCATTCATGGCCCACCGCTTTTTAATGAGGGACTACATAAGCTTGTTGACAGATCAACAATTTGTATTAAAAAGCAGGGAGAATTTTTCTTGCCGAAAAAATATTTAAATTTATTTCAGTTAAAATAAATCCTACAGCCAGAGTGTGGATAATTTTGGACTCACCTTCGTACATTTTAGAGAGTGGGTCACCAAATGCTTAAAGACCATGATGGCCTATCATCCGGAGATCGCTAGTTCGAATCCCAGGTGGTGCTGTAACCTCTCGCAGCCGGAGGTCTAGAGAGAGCTGATTGGCCGAGCTCTCTCAGAAGGGAGGGATGAGAGGTACATAGTGCTCCCACATTAATCACGCCTCTGCAGCCAATCAGGGGCGTCTCTGAGCTCGCGCAACGGAGGGAGCGGATAGCGCTGTCCTCCGAGTGTGTTACTCCGCCCCCAACGGTGCTCGAGCGAGCAGTTCGAAAAGATGCGGTCAGCTGGCATCACGTGGTTCGGAGGAAACACGTGATAGTCTTCGGCCCTCCCGGCTGAGTGGTAGTAGTAGCCTTAATGTGGGAGCCCCCTAGTGACGGGGAGGAATTGGACACGACTAAATTAGGGAGAAAATCGGGGAAAAATCCAAAAAAAAAAAAAAAAGACCCAATGCTTGAAAATGTTTAACCATTCTTGGAACTTGGACAAACCTGGAATAGCTTGGGAAATATGGTCAAGAAACTTTTGCCAAACCTATATGAACCTATATGTGGTTGGTTCTACTGCCAATAACAACAGCAACATTAATGACAATGATCATAATATTAATAGTTGTCGCAGTAATTAATAATAGTAGTAGTAATCATAGAACTAGTAGTATGGGCCAATATGTAAACTAATGCTCTTTAGCACCACCAAGTGGCACAATATTTCTGTGTTGAGACTGAACATCTACCCATTGATTTTGAGTGTTCCAGGTTATGTTCAGTGTTTGTACCTATAAGAATACGTCCATGATTCTCTGACCAATGCATGTCAAAAGTTAGAATCTTAGAAAAAATTCACGCACTCAATCCTTGGCCAGAGTTCCTTTAGCATGAATTACTGCATCCATGCAACATGGAGGCGATCAGGCTGTGGCACTGCTGAGACGTTATTGAAGGCCAGATTGCTTTGATAGCAGCTTTCGGCTCGTCTGTATTATTGGGTCAGGTGTTTCTCATTTTGAAATGATTTGAAATGGAATATTTCGAGATACTGGATTTTCATAAGCTTTAAGCCGTTTTTGTTTTTTTTTATTGAAAACGAAACTGTCTGTCGCCAGCTCCATCACTAGCTTCAGTCAGTGGCGGTTAGTTAGTTCCCACAGGCGTGGAAGGATACTGTATGTGTTGTCGGAGCAAAATAACTGGTTAAATAAAGAATCAAATCATAATCAGTTGGTGGACCTGTTGTATAGAAGCAATATCAAGTTCTTGCCTGGGACCACATGCCCTCATGCCTACGCCACAGGTAGGCTGATATTCCAGCACAACAGCTCACACATGAGTCTGATATTGCTTAATTATCGCCAAATAAGAGAAACCAGGTTAACTGTGAGAAGACAGCACAAGAATATTTTATTCTAAAGAAACTGAAATATTTCTTATATTAACAACTTAATGGTCTGCATCATGAACAGAGTAGGCACATATTTACCTGAAAATCAAACAAAGGAAACAGCAACAATTAGAACAAAAATAAACACTTGCCATTAAAATATGAATACGAAATGTATGAAAATGTTATGCTTTTTAAAAAAAAAAAAAACTTCCGACTAAAAGTTTGCAAGTTAGCTGCACTTTTATCATCTATACATACTGTATAATAAACCTGTCTGTACATTAATAATAGTTAATAACAGAGGACGCAAGATGAGTAAAAAAACACATCAAGATAATTTTTTAACTAGATGGAATTTTTGTCTGTTTGTTTGTGCACACATCAAGTAAAATCTACTGAACAAATTTTAATGGGGTTTTCACAGGTGTATCTGGCCGAGCTTGAGGTAACATATACAGTACAGGCATTGTTTAGCAATCGTAATAAAGTTTTATCGCAACTGTCCCACGGGAAGAAAAGATATTCTAATTTGAAATTTAGATGGAAAACGCCCCTTATATCATAAAAAAATCAACTTGGAAAAATCATTAGTTCATCCCAAAATTTAACAGATTGTGCTGCACATAATTAATATTCGCTTATGAGTGTGCAATTGAAACCTAAAACCTAGTTAAACGCGATCTCACACCTTCATTCTGCGCACTTCAAGGTAATGCGTAAAAATTTTCTAAAATTCCAAAATTCAACAAATGACGTTGTACATTTTTTGAAAACATGCTTATGAGTGTGAAATTAAATTCCAATGCGAATACAGTTGTGGGGAAACTAGTACAGTATAATAGTATACAGTAAATTACAATGATAATGAAAACAGATGAGTGAGCATTATATTTGGCGAAAGGTAGATTTAATACAACAAAGGTATGTGCCTTTTTTGTGCATTCAGCAAATAATGACCAATTTGCCACCATTTAATAATTCCAAACCATGCCTTTAAAACCAAGGTACTTACTGAACCCTGTTTTTATTCTCTGTTACACCCCTGGATTATATTATTAAACACATTAATATACACTGCTTGGCCAAAAATAAGTCTGCATTGCAGAAGGGTCAAATTATTAGGCCGCAACAAGAAAACGAAAACAACTAAGAGGATTTGAAATTACTGGAACTGGCAATATATTAGCAAAACCTGAAAGGATAGCGCTGAACCAACACCTTTTTGAAAGCTCATAAATGGAGATCGCTTAAACACTTGGTGAAGACGCACGGTAAAAAACATCTACATTATAAACCATTGCTATGTTTAATAGTGAAAGTAAGAGCATTTCCATTCACATACAATGCAATGAGAACACAGAGGACTTTGACTAAACATCTGTATGGCCATAAGAAACATTTTTGTTATTGAGATTAGTCAGAAAAAAAGAGCATAAATTTTCTAGTCAGCATAAAGATTAAACTTTGGAGCAATGGAAAAGGGTCATGTGGTCTGATGAGATCCTACTACAGAACATCGCTTCACGTGGGTCCCTTTCGATCCTGATGCACCCATTATTCTGTAGTTGTATAGTAGTGGCCACTGTACAAGCCTCTGCAGGTAGTGATCTGATCCGGGGTTGTTACAGTTGGTCATATCCAACCCCTCAAGTTATGTGGAACTAAAATTAATTCAACTTACGACGTGAATGTACGGAAGGACAAGGGTATCAGATCTTTGTTTTTTTGTTGCTGTTGTTGTTTTTTTTCCAGGACTCAAATTGTGAAAGAGTGGCTCTGGAAGCATGAGGAATATTTTTCACACATGAACTGTGTAGCACGTTGTGTGCTGTAATCAAAGATAAAGAGGATTGAATGAAATCTCGGTGTGTGCACCTCATATGAAATACGCTGGACTGACCCTCAGGTGTGCTGTGGGATCTAAACAACACCTTCTGACCAATCAGATTCAAAAGCTGAATTATGTTGTGAATTATGTAATTATACTATTAAATCACTGAACGTTGATTTTGGGGGGGAAAAAACACCGTCATTCTTGCTTCTGTACTGAGAAATATTTTTCATAGTGGATTCTATGAGAAATGTTTGTCCACACCAAACAACTTTTACATTCATAGAAACTCTAGTTATAAAAATTACACCTAAACACAACCTCTAGTGAGGATTCAGGTGACACCTGTCAGGTGTCATACTGTACATCCATGAGGGACGTTTAGAAGACAAAACTAACTTTATTAACTAAGACACAACGTTTTTCCCAAAAAATAACGGTCAAAAACGTTTCCAGAACCATGACCACCAGGAGAACCAGATTCTTCGTGGGAAACATGATGTGTTTGCTGGGAGCAATTAACTCCTCATGGTCAAATCGACTATTTCAGAACTCTGAACTGCATCAAGAAGAAAATTCACCTTTGCATTCACTTACCGAAGGACACTTTCCCCCCTGAGCTGCTACAGTATCCACACCGGTATCCCGCTTTCACACCTTTAACCTCCACAATCGAGTGCATGCTCCAGGAACAACCTGCTGCCAAAC
The DNA here is from genome assembly GCA_030347435.1 of Clarias fuscus. Classification (NCBI taxonomy): domain Eukaryota; kingdom Metazoa; phylum Chordata; class Actinopteri; order Siluriformes; family Clariidae; genus Clarias; species Clarias fuscus. The sequence goes on along the minus strand of CM059211.1, from coordinate 30,329,947 downwards.
TCTGCTACTATATCTGGATCTATATACCTGTATGTTTACTTATAATGAATATAGCTAACCGTTTTATTACAGACTTCATACTGTATTTTAGTTCAACTACACATTATCTCGCCGCTTCACTGCTTCCGCATCCGGACAAAAACACACACACGAGATGCGCGCGCGAGACAGGTTCGTGCTGCATGGGCTGATTTGAGGTTTGTAAACAAAGCATTGAATTATGGGAAATACACTTTACGAGTATAAAATAAAATCAAGCGCAAAACAGAGCCTGAATGAAACTCCAAATAAGGAATTTTTTTTTTCATTTTCTGTATCTATGTTAAGCTTAATTCTGTAACCTGAAAATCCCCACGTGACTAAACCGGGTGACGCGACATTACCATAAGACACCGAGTCGGTTCAGTTCACTGATAAGAATCGACTCTTTGATCTCTTTGAAACGACTCATTGCCGTTTTCAAGGACAAGTTTTTTTTTTTTTCCATATTAAATATGTAACATTTATACATTCGCTGGAAATTGTACATCAGTCGTTACAGTTATCTACGGAGCCCTTAAAGGGACATGGGTTTTTTTATTTTTTATTTTTTATTTAGAAGACACAAAGGAAGAGTACAGGGAAACAGTTTTCATCGCTTTAGGGTTAACAGTCTTGAAGAGTTTCTATATATCTGTTTAGATCGTTTCTAAATACAAAGAAAAAAGGTTTAGCGCCAGTAAATTTTTGTTTATGGATATGATATTTAGCTAGTAGTAAACACAAATTAATTATGTAATATTTCTCACTCTTCTCTTTTGAGTAGCCAAAAAATCCAAATAAAACATCTTTGAAACAGAAAGAAAAGTCACTCTCAAAATGAGACTGAATAAATATTAAGAATTGTGTCCAAAAAGTCTCTGTGTAGGAACACTGCCAAAACAGGTGAAAAACATTTTCTTCATCAGACTGACAAAAAGAACAATTCACTTCAATGTCTGACTTATATTTCCTAAAAAAGGCTTTGGACGGATAACATTTGTGTATTAATTTGTATGTTATTTCTTTGACTTTATTCGTTAAAAGATACTTTTGAGGCAAAGACCATACTTCCTCCCAGGGTAACTCCTCTACAATACCATTCCAATATGATATCACATAAGGAATTGTAATGACCTCTTTCTGGAAGAGGGCTCTGATTTTATCATTTCTTTTCCGTTGCTCTGCAGAGAAGTAAACTCCTCTGACCACTGTGTCAGTTAGTTTCAAAGAATAAGAGCATGGTTAAGGAAATGTAGAGCCTTGTAACAGTAAACGCACCCCAGAGTGTATGGCATTAGAAACAACAGCATATTCATTAGCAGATATAGGAATACTGTATTTTTGTAAAAAGTCAAAATAATTATAAAGTTTGCCATGTGTGTTAAACAGTTGTCCAACTAAAAGAAAGTTATTTTTGAACCAATTATCGAAGAAAAGTGATTTATTCTTGTAAAGGACATCCTTATTGTTCCATAAAAAATCTGTGTGGAGAAAAATTCTGTTTGTATATTAGGGACCAAGCCAAGAGCATCTGTTTATGGAAATTAGAAAGTTTGATAGGGATCTTTGTAACGTTATAATTACAGAGTAGGAGAAAATTTAGGCCACCCACTTTAGAGAAAATGTAATTTGGGATAATATTCCAGAGAAAGAGGGGATTATTAATATTATAAAATTCCTAAGCCAATTGATTTTAAAGGTGTTGTTTAAGGTAGTAAAATCTAGAAAATCAAGTCCTCCCTTTTTTAGTGGATTCATCAGTACTGATTTCCTAATAAAGTGAGTTTTATTTTTCCAAACAAAATTGTTTAACATAATATCAGCTTTTTTTACGGTACCCTTATCCACCTCCAAGGAAAGAGCTGCGTAAGTAAGTCTTGATAGTCCTTCAGCTTTAGAGAGTAAGATTCTTCCTCTTATTGAAAGATCTCTCTGTAACCAAGAATTAAGTTTCTTTTGGGTTTTTATTACTAAAGGATCAAAATTTAGTTTACATCTTGTTTTTTGGTCTTTATTATTTACGATACCTAAATAAGTAACTTGATCTTTCACAGGAATATTACAAACGGACGGATTATTACATCTTTTAATAGACATTAACTCACACTTGTTGATATTTACATGGAGACCAGAAGCGCTAGAAAAGGAATCAATCAGTTTTAAAGCTAAAGGGATTTGGGAGGCGTCATTCAGAAACAAAGTGGTGTCATCAGCCAGCTGGCTAGTAATAATTTGTCTATTGTCAATTATAATTCCTTGTAACTCACTGCCTGAAATATGCAAAGTTAAAAATTGAGAGGCAATAAGAAATAAATATGGAGATATTGTCATGTCTCCTGGAGAATAATCAGACGCAGATGCTCACAAAGTATAATTCTTTTTATTTCTTTTTTCACAATACACACAACGTCTCCGGGCGCGTACTGCGGTCCGGAGCTGACCTCCCAGGCCGGGTCTGCAGGTGGGCGAACGAAAACAGTCTCACACGTGAGGAGAACGATAACGTAAATAATGCACTTGCAAAGTCCATGCGGCTAGTGAGGGATTTTCCTTTTCCCCAAGGATCCTTCACCTGCAGACACGCTCAGTCCTGGGAGTGAGACGGGGAGAGGAGACAGAACGTTTAACACACAACATTTAGACAAAAACCAGGTGACGACAAGACGTGTGCACAACAGTGAACAGGCGAAGCCCTACGGGTTTGACTGTAATAAATAGTCAGACACACAAGGAGATCACAGGTGTTCGTGTTTAGTGTTTAATTGCTGGTAGTACATACATAGACACACTAGGTGGGGACAAAGTATCAACTCAGTAATCCGGGGAACTTGATCTTATTCCCCTGAGCTGTGGAGGTACAGATGTTACAGGTTCAGGTGAAGGTCCCTTGTCGAGAGCCATACTCTATCGCCTACCTGGAGCGGAGGACTTTCCCTTCGTCGTCTATCGGCAAATTTCTTAAAGCGACGAACTGCTTGGGAGATTTTGGTATGGGCATCTTCCCATACTTTTTCCGCTTTTTTAAACCAATCGTCCACCATAGGGACTTCGGTGGGTGTGTTATCCCAGGGACAGAGCGGGGGCTGATGCCCGAGTATACATTGGAAGGGCGTTAGGCCGGTAGCGGAGTGACGTAGCGAGTTTTGTGCATATTCCGCCCAGATTAAACATTCTGCCCATTCGTGTTGACGGCTGCTACAATATGCTCGAAGATATTTTCCGAGTTCTTGGACAGTCCGCTCTGCCTGCCCATTAGACTCGGGATGATAGCCCGACGTTAGGCTAACAGTGGTTCCCAATTTCTGAAAGAAAGCTTTCCAGACTCGCGCGATAAATTGGGGACCACGATCGGATACTATATCTTCGGGGATGCCATAGCAACGAAACACAGTTGTAAATAGGGCTTCTGCTACCTGGAAGGCTGACGGGAGGGAGCCGAAGGGGATAAATCTGCATCTTTTGGAAAATCGATCGATCACGACTAGAATAGTGGTGTAGCCCTTAGAAACGGGCAGATCCGTGACAAAGTCCATGGAGATATGGGACCACGGTCTGTTAGGCGTGACTAATGGCATTAATTTCCCAACCGGCAGGTGTCTAGGATTCTTTGATGTCGCGCAAACTGCACAGGATGAAACCACTGTTCCTACTGACTTCCGCATATTCGGCCACCAGTACTTTGGTTCTAATAGCCGAAATGTACGGACCATCCCGGGATGCCCGGCCGCTACACTAGTGTGTGCCTGGATAATTACCTGCTCTCGTAGTGACATCGGCACGTAGGTTCTTCCCGGAGGGCAGTGTCGCGGTGCGGCGTGGGACCGTGCTGCCTGTGCGATCTCCGAGTCGAGGTCCCACATGATCGGTGCCACCACGAGAGACGAAGGTAGAATCGGCTCGGGTTCTGATGGTTCCTCAGGGGCTGTGTAGCACCGGGATAAAGCATCCGCTTTCTTATTTTTGGAACCGGGACGATAAGTGATAGTGAAGCGGAAGCGAGTAAAGAACAGCGCCCAGCGTGCTTGGCGAGGGTTTAATCGTTTTGCCTGTTGGATGTATTCTAAGTTGCGATGATCGGTCAGGACTAAGAATGGGTGTTCGGCTCCCTCTAGCCAGTGCCGCCACTCCTCTAACGCCGCTTTTACTGCTAACAGTTCGCGATTGCCGATATCATAGTTGCGCTCGGCAGGTGTTAGTTTACGTGAGAAGAAAGCGCAAGGGTGGAGTTTTCCTGGGTTGCCATGACGTTGCGACAGCACCGCTCCAACCCCCACTTCGGAGGCATCGACTTCAACCAAAAAAGGCTTGGTTGGGTCGGGGATTTTTAGTATCGGTGCCGTAGTGAAAGCGGTCTTTAGATATTGAAAAGCTCTGCGTGCCTCCGGCGGAAACTCACGCAGACGCTTAGGCTTCCCCTTTAGAAGGGTTGTGAGCGGCGCTGCCAGCATACTAAATCCTCGGATAAAGCGTCTGTAAAAGTTAGCGAACCCCAGAAAACTCTGTAGCGCCTTTACCGATTGGGGTTCCGGCCATAGTTGCACCGCCTCCACCTTAGTCGTCTCCATTTCGACCCCCTGTGGCCCTATGCGGTAGCCGAGGAATGCAACCTCTTTTTTATGGAACTCGCATTTCTCCGCCTTCGCATAGAGCCCGTGTTTGCGCAGTCGATGAAGGACGGCAGTTACATGTTGGACGTGCTCGGAATATGACTGAGAGTATACCAAGATGTCATCCAATTACACTATAACATACCGGCTTAACATATCCCTAAACACGTCGTTCATGAACCCCTGAAACACCGCAGGTGCGTTTACCAATCCATAAGCCATCACATTATATTGGTAATGGCCTGATGTTGTGCTAAACGCAGTCTTCCACTCATCGCCTTTACGCACACGAACGAGATTATAGGCGCTGCGGAGGTCGAGTTTAGTGAAAATAGAGGCGCCTCGGAGTTGGTCGATGGCGGCCGGTACCAACGGTAGTGGGTGCTTGTATTTCACTGTGACTGCATTGAGACCCCTATAATCAAAACAGGGACGTAAGCCCCCCCCTTTCTTATCGATAAAGAAAAAACCTGCCGAGGCGGGTGACGTGGACCTACTGATGAGCCCCTGCTGGAGAGCTTCACTCACGTATTCCTCCATAGACCGTGTTTCCTCCACGGACAAGGGGTAAATACGTGAGCTCGGCGGTGTTTTCCCCGGCAAGATCTCTATCGCGCAGTCCCACGGCCGATGAGGGGGAAGTCATGCGGCCGCCCTAATGCTAAACACGTCTTGAAACTGTGCATACTCTGATGGTACCTGTGTTGATACTAGGGCTTGCGGGCTTTCAATTGAGGTGGTTTGGACCGTCAATGTCGGCGGTATACACTTTTTTGCACATCTAGGGGCCCAGGATAGGATGCGAGATTTTTCCCAATCAAAATTGGGATTATGAGAACTGAGCCATGGTAGACCCAGCACGACGGAATGATCGGACCGAGGGAGGACGAAGAATTTTAGTTCCTTGGAGTGACCGGGAAAAGTTAATCGCAGTGGCGCCGATATCTGTTTAATAGGCGAATGTCGAAGGTTATGACCATCCAGAGCTTTAATCGCGATAGGGGCTGGTAGCTTCGACAAGGGAGCCTGTAGCGAGGAAAGAAGAGAAGAAGTTATAAAATTTCCAGCCGAACCAGAATCTATAAGGGGGAAAACACACAAAGAACGGTTAAAATACGATAATTGAGCTTGTACATAGAATGAGTGATGGGTGCGCGGGGGTGTGATGCGGATTACTTTTTGTAGTAATGGGCAATGAGTTATGCGATGCTTGTCCCCCCCGCAGTATAAGCACAACCCCGATTGTATACGCCGCCTTCTCTCCTGGGCCGTGAGGCGGGAGGTGCTGAGGTCCATAGGTTCTCCCGGAGTACCTTCCCGGGGTTCCGTCGTGGGGGTGCTGAGGCTAGAGCGACGGTTAAACTCCTGCCATGTGGGGGCGGTTTTCGGGGAGATGTGTCGTCTCTGACTACGGAGGTGCTGATCCAGTTTGATGGCTAGCGCGATACAGTCGTTCAGGGAAATGCCTGTGTCCCGGCAGGATAATTCCAGCTGGACTTCGGGTTGTAATCCGTCCCTGAACCTTGCCAGGAGACTGCGGTCACACCAGCCACTCTCCGCAGCCAGTACCCGAAACCGAATCGCATAATCCGCGACGGTGGCCGTCCCCTGTTTCAGCCTCAGCAGCTGTTGTTCCCCCGTTCTACCCTGATCGGGGTGATCGAATACCGTACGGAACTCCGAGAGAGACTGTGGGTAATCCTTTGCGGCGATCCCGCATGCGCTCCAAACTGCCGCGGCCCAATCCATCGCTGCACCTGTGAGCTGCTGGGTGATGAAGCTGATTTTCTGTGGATCCGTCATCTCCGGATACTCTGCGAGCCACAGCTCACAGGCCAGGAGAAACCGCTTGCACCCCTCCGGATTTCCATCATACCTTTCCGGGGGGTTAGGGCGGGGTGGTAGTGGTGTGGAGCGCGAACCAGGTGCGCAGAGAGCGGGCAAGCGGTGCATGAGTTGTTCCATCCCGCGCGCCAGGTCATTCACCGCGCGGGCCAGCCCGTCAATCTCGTGTTGTTGGCCCCGAATGTAATCGAGGACTGGTGCCTCCTCCTCAGGAAGAGAGGTTCCTGCTGCGTCTGGAAAGGCCTGTTCATCTGTCATGTCTCCTGGAGAATAATCAGACGCAGATGCAGTTTCCATATTCACAAAGTATAATCCTTTTTATTTCTTTTTTCACAATACACACAACGTCTCCGGGCGCGTACTGCGGTCCGGAGCTGACCTCCCAGGCCGGGTCTGCAGGTGGGCGAACGAAAACAGTCTCACACGTGAGGAGAACGATAACGTAAATAATGCACTTGCAAAGTCCATGCGGCTAGTGAGGGATTTTCCTTTTCCCCAAGGATCCTTCACCTGCAGACACGCTCAGTCCTGGGAGTGAGACGGGGAGAGGAGACAGAACGTTTAACACACAACATTTAGACAAAAACCAGGTGACGACAAGACGTGTGCACAACAGTGAACAGGCGAAGCCCTACGGGTTCGACTGGAATAAATAGTCAGACACACAAGGAGATCACAGGTGTTCGTGTTTAGTGTTTAATTGCTGGTAGTACATACATAGACACACTAGGTGGGGACAAAGTATCAACTCAGTAATCCGGGGAACTTGATCTTATTCCCCTGAGCTGTGGAGGTACAGATGTTGCAGATATAGGACAGCCTTGTCTTACTCCACGTGACAAAGTAAATCTTGGAGAGGTTCCAAATTTTAACTTAATAGTACTATTATTATTTTTATATAATGTCCTAATAGCTTTACAAAATAAATCGCCAAACCCAAATTTGGTAAGTGCTTGAAAGATGAAATTATGTTCGAGTGAATCAAAAGCTTTGTAGAAGTCTAAAAAGAGCAAGTAGCTATCATTAGGGACAAGATCCTCGTAATCTAAAAGATCCAGGACTAACCTTATATTATTTGTAATGTGTCGTTTTTCCATAAAACCTGATTGTGATTCGTCTATAATAGAGTTAAGGACATCTTTAATTCTTTTTGCAAAAATTAAAGCCAGAATTTTGTAATCGTTATTTAATAAAGTAATTGGTCTCCAATTTTCTAGACATTCTTTGTCTTTGTTAGGTTTGGGTATTAAGGTAATAATCCCTTGTGTCATAGTCGGTGGAAGTAGTTCTTGCTCTAAACTTTCCTCAAATACTTTAAGTAAGAACGGAGATATTTCTTCGGCAAACATCTTGTATAACTCAGATGTTATACCATCACTGCCTGGACTTTTATTCTCTTTTAAGCTCTTAATAGCCTGTCGAACTTCTGAATGAGATATATTGCTATCACAAGTATTTTTATCTTCTCTTGAAATTACTTTGTTAGAAATAATAGAGTCAAAAAAAAGCTTGGCCGAGTTATTGCAAAATCTTGAAGTATACAAGTTATTATAAAAGTTGGAACAAAAAGATGCTATTTCCTTAGGATTATCAAGAATTCTATCATCTGTACGAAGACGTTCAATAGAAGAATTTAGATAATTTGACTTCTCCAGTCTGAAAAAATAGGCAGAATTTTGCTCTCCTTCTTCCAGCCATTTTTTCCTGGATCGAACATAGGCTCCCTTAGCTTTAGATCTATATATGTCATCTAATTTATTTCAAAGTTTTTGATTCTCTGTCAATGGTTCCTTTAATAAAAGATTGTTTAGTTGTAAAAGAGTATTGTCTTCTAAAATTCTATTTTGTTTCATTACATTGCTTCCAAATTTTCTCAAGAATTTCCCTAATTCGTATTTCAAAAGCTCCCAATTGGATCTATAAGCTTTCTGTAAATGTTTTCAAGGACAAGTCTCTGGGTAAACATTAAAGAGCGTTATTGTCATGAGCGCACACGAGTCCTTGTGCAATAAAATCATTAGTTTAAAAAAATAAATCATAAAAATTACATAGAGTATTTATCAGTGCCAAAGGCATGCAGCCAGGTCACATATTATACAGCTAATAAGCAACAAGCAAAAATCGCAATGAGAAAATGTCAAAAGTAAAAAAAAACAAAAAAAAAAAAAACGATACACTGTTCGCAATTTAAGGTGCATTAATGAGGTTAAATAAATGGTATAAAATAATAAAAATATACTGTTTCTATGTATATGTACATAATGATTGTGTATACATAATGATTGTGGAAACATGTATATAGTTATAACATTATTTATAATTATTTGTTAATTATAATTCTAACATATATTATAACTAGTATAATAATCATTACAGTTAAATAACTATAAACTAGTTAAAATATTAAAAAATACTATAAAATATTTTACATCCTCTCTATATAATCATTCATTATTATTCCAGGTTTGATCAATTTGCTGTGCTGACTTACTAGAAAAATAACATTGATACCTTTGCATTGTTCTTGTCATGCACACTCGTAACACGACCGGCACTAGGACCTGGAAGTAATACGGTCGGGTTTCAGGAAGCATAAAAGGAAACAAGATGGCGCTTCACATTGCTCAGTCATTGAGTTTGCCCATGCTATCGCCGACGCTTTGCTCGTCTAAACGTGAGTACTCACTTTCTTGGGTTTCGCTTTTGATTGGGTGTGTGTATTTAGAACGCGGGTTTATTTGTGTAAATTCCTGCTCTCGCTTCGGGAGAATTCTAATAATAACCAGCGTGGTTATCCTGCCTGCTCGCGCTACTTCCGCGTTTGGGTTTACCATCCACGCTACAGGGCTAACTGCTAGTCTTCTGGTTCATCTCCGGTTAGTTCGTGACAGAATGACTGAGCCATCAGCAGTGAACCCAGCGGAGTTTGCTCGCCTCTGTGATGTGGTTGACCAGCACGCCATGTTGATCGATCAGCTCCGTGGTGAAGTCGCGTCTCTCCGCAAGGAGCTCCAAGACGTCGCGGTCTTGCGCTGCGAGGTGGCGGAGCTGCGACAGGAGAATGCGACCCTCTGCGGGGCGGCCGCTCAGCCGGCTGTTGTCACGCCCTTCGCAGCGGCTGCTGCACCGCCAACTCCCTCCCCATCTTCTGATGTTTTTCTGGCTTTACCGGATAAATGGGATGGCACAGATGGGAAGTGCAGTGTTTTTCTAACCGCATTGGATCTCGAGTTCAATTCCACCAGGTACTCCACAGACCGACTGTGCATTGCTCTTCTCGTCTCGTTGCTATCCGGGCAGGCAGCTGAGTGGGCCACGGCAGTTCTTCGCTCAGATTCAGACATCACCTACTCATACACGGAATTCACCCGCCAACTCAAACTCACCTTCGAACATCCTGCTGCTGAGGTGGAGACCGACTCCAAACTATATCACCTGCGGCAGGGAGGGTCGTCCGTGAGCCGCTACACCGCGGAGTTTCGTACCCTTGCTGTGCAGACCGACTGGGAAGACTCCGCCCTCTGGACGACCTACTACGAGGGACTGGCTTCGCGTATAAAGGACGAGCTCGCCGGACAAGAGCTCCCAGCGACCTTGGAGGGCTGAATCCAACTCGCCCTCCGGATCGACCAACGTCTGCTCGCTCGCCCCAAACCAGCTCCCCGTACCCTGCTGCCCATCACGATGCCATTACATCAGTCTGCTCCTCGATTCACCACTTTCTTCCCCCAAGCTCCAGTCTCCGAAGCCCGATCCTCATTCACTGCTCCACCTACCGGACCCGTCGGTTCTCCACCTCCCGCCGTGGTTAACACAGGAGCCAGGGAACCCATGCAATTAGGGCGCGCCTCCTTAACCGCTGCAGAACGGGAACGCCGATTCAGAGAGGGGCTCTGCGCGTATTGTGGATCTGCTACACACAACCGAGCCATCTGTCCTCTGCAACCGGGAAACGCGCAGAGGGTTCCATCTCCCTCTCCACCACCTTGACCAATGATTCCCGTCTCACGGTAAAAGTACACCTCTAGTTTGACCACAAACAAGTTGGAAGTACCGCGTTCATCGATTCCGGTGCCGCGGGCAACTTCATTGACTCTTCTTATGTCAAAAGACTGGGGGTAAAGACAGAGGCGTTATCCCAGCCCGTAACCATTACATCAGTTGATGGTCGGCCCTTCTCCTCCAGTCCCATCACCCTCCGAACCCAGCCTATCACCCTTGTCATTAACCAGCATCAGGAACAGATCCAGCTTTACATCACCTCCATTCCGTCAGCACCTATCATCCTGGGACACCCATGGCTACTGCGTCACGACCCACTCATCTCCTGGACCCAAAATCGGATCCTACAATGGGGACCGACCTGCAACGAACTATGCCTACGGGCCGAGGACGTGCTCTAGAGAGACCGAGGTCCCCGATCTCGACACAGATAACATCCCACGAGACTACCGGGACCTGGCTGAAGTCTTCTGCAAGAAACGTGCCACACATCTACCTCCACATCGCCCCTACGACCTGGCGATCGACCTTCAGCCAGGCTCCATCCTACCCCGTGGCCACCTCTATTCCCTATCCAAGAACGAGATGCAGGCAATGGAGGAGTATGTCTCCAGTGGACTTCGCCATGGTACCATCCGGGCCTCCTCCTCACCTGCTGTCATTGGCCCCTACCCAAGACTCTCAAACAACTCCAGCGATTTCTCGGGTTTGCTAACTTCTACCGTCGCTTTATCCGGGACTACAGTACAGTTGCAGCCCCATTAACCGCTCTGACTCGCCCCTCATCTCACCCCTTCCATCTCACCTCCACCGCCATCTCCACCTTCCATGAACTCTGTCGCCGCTTCACCACTGCCCCCATCCTTCTTCACCCGGATGCTGACAAACCATTCGTTGTGGAGGTGGACGCTTCGGATGTGGGCGCCGGAGCCGTTCTCTCCCAGTGAGGTCCAGACCAAAAACTGCACCCTTGCAGTTTTTCCTCCAAGAAATTTGACTCCACTCAGCAGCGATACGGAGTAGGGGACCGCGAGCTGCTGGCCATAAAGTGGGCCTTGGAGGAATGGCGACACTGGCTCCAGGGCGCCAGAGAGCCCTTCATCGTCTGGACTGACCATCAGAACCTCATTACTATCTGCACGTTGAAACAACTCAACCCTAGACAGACGCGGTGGGCATTGTTTTTCGAAAATTATAACTTCCACCTGTCATACCGCCCGGGGTCCAAGAACACCAAGGCCGACGCTCTATCACGACAGCACGAAGAAGACGTCCCCCGGGCGGACCCCGCGCCTGTCCTACCACCCACCAAGGTCCTTGCACCAATTAACTGGGATTTGGAAACGAGGGTTCGCCAGGCACAGACTGCAGAGACCGAACCAGCAAGTGTGCCGCCTGGTCGTCTCTATGTCCCCGACTCCATCAAGACCGACGTCCTCCAATGGGGACACTCCTCCCCAATTTCTGGACACCCCGGAAGGCGACGCACGCTACTCTTCATTCAACGCGCCTTCTGGTCGCCAAATATGAGTGCCCAGTGTGTGCCAGGTCCAAGGACAGCAACCAGCCATCACCAGGGGAACTTCAGCCACTCCCAGTTCCCCGCCGGTCCTGGACACACATTGCCGTTGATTTCATCACGGGCCTGCCGGTTTCTGAAGGAAAGGACACCATCCTCACCATCGTCGACCAGTTCTCCAAAGCTGTACACCTTGTGGCCCTCCCCGGTCTCCCGTCAGCCAAAAGGACAGCTGAGCTGATATTAGAGCACATAGTCCGCCTGCATGGGTTCCCAAAGGACATCGTCTCGGACAGGGGGCCCCAGTTCACCTCCCGGTTCTGGTAGGCCTTCTGCCGTCTGATCGACTCCAACTGCAGTCTGTCCTCTGGCTACCACCCACAGACTGTCGAACCAACCAACAACTGGAGTGCTACCTGAGATGCTTTATTGCTGATCGTCAGTGCTCCTGGGCCCGCTACCTCATATGGGCTGTGTTGTCTCACAACCTCCATACGTCCTCTGCCACCAACCTCAGCCCGTTCGAGGTGTGCTACGGTTTCCAACCTCCGATGTATGACCATCAAGAACCGGAGGTTGAAGTACCGTTGGCCCAACAGTTGGTTCGCCGCTGTCGACGGCTCTGGAGACGAGCAAATAACGCCATCCGACTTGCTAACACCCGCTACACCATTCAACATCGCCGTCGACACCCACCGGGACGAATGTACCAAGTAAGGTGACAAGGTATGGTTATCAACAAGAAATCTACACCTGCAGACTGAATCACGGAAACTATCACCCAGATTCATCGGACCATACCGCATCAACTTCCGGATTAACCCTGTCACCTACCGGCTCCAGCTGCCTGCGGCGCTCCGGATCCACCCGGTATTCCACACATCTCAACTTAAACCCTTCACTACGTCACCCATGGTTTGGGTTTACCATCCACGCTACAGGGCTAACTGCTAGTCTTCTGGTTCATCTCCGGTTAGTTCGTGACAGTTCTTGCTATAAAATCTATCATTTATCCAAAGGGCCGACTCTTCCACAGGTGACACATCTAGATTTTTTATTAATTATATATCAGTTAACTTAAGTTCCTTCCTCAATATATAATCATCATGTACATGTACAGGGCGGCACGGTGGTGTAGTGGAGCACTGTCGCCTTGCACCGCCAGGGTCCGTGTTCGATCCCCGGCCTAGGCTCGATTCCCGTCTCTGTGTGCATGGAGTTTGCATGTTCTCCCCGTGCTTGGTGGGTTTCCTCCGGGTACACCGGTTTCCTCCCACAGTCCAAAGATTAGGCTAATTGGCGTTCCCAAATTGCCCGTAGTGTGTGAATGACTGAGTGTGTGTCTGTGCCCTGCGATGGATTGACACCCTGTCCAGGGTGTACCCTGCCATGTGCCCTAAGTCTCCTGGGATAGGCTCCAGGCCCCCGTGACCCTGAATACAGGATTAAGCGGCATAGATGATGAGTGAGTGAGAATGTACATGTACATAGAAGCAGTATATTCTCATTATTTTAAATTATTTTAAAAGAAGTATAAACACATACATAAATAATGCATTTACTGTAGTTGCAGCACCAAAGATGTAGCCTCTTGCTGTGCAAATGCCTCTGATTGGGTCTGTGAGTAAGTTTGAACACAAAGCATAATCATTAAATGATACAATGTTTCTGTTTCGTTAAAAAAAAAACTTTGTTTATTGAATCCAGTACTATCTTTCTGCTGTAGTTGCATATTTATATTTATATTTATTTTATAGTCATAAGCTGATTAACAGAAATTCTCATATTATGACAATATTGTGACAAACCAAGTTCTCTGTTGAATGATTAAGGTCAGCGTAGATTAATTCTCATATAATGACAAAATGACCAGACTAGTGAAAGTGAATTCCTCTTTGGGAATTCAGGGGCTTTCTGTCCAGCCTTTGTGGAGGGGACTTCCAATCAGTGCTCATCGGGCTTCATATTACATACTGTATATAATACTGACCAGAATATTATATATTTTTTATATCCAGTTATTGCACAAACATTGCTTTTGATGTTCAGCATGAATTCTAAAACATTGATGTATTTATAATAAATTATTTTTAAAAAATTAAATGAGAGTACTACAAGCTTGAAAATGTGGCATAGTTATTAAATAATAAGTTATCTATAGTTATTTAATAAATATAAAATCTACTATAATTGTCACGTTAAATTGTTGTATACTGTATACGACCACTAGGAGGCAATGTGAGCTAGTTGTGAGCACGACGACCAGCTGTTTCACTGCACTGACGCAGCTGAGCTCATATGTCCTGACAGGCTTCAGCGTTGCCACAACCGTATATTCGACGCAATCTCTCACCTGACTCCAGCCTTATAGTTATAAGTTTATATACTGTATTTGACTTTAATATGTTTTTACAGGCCATAGAATTAATGAATATGTGACCAGTTTGACACTTAAATATTGCTTAGAAGTAGCATAGATGAAGGCCTATTGATGTATTCAATTTTGCTGTAAGAAGAAGTTAATTTAGCATTAACGTAAGTCTCTGGTGTCAGCACTTTGTAACACCAAGTCTTCTTTAATAGGAGAGTCTCTCTGGTAGACTTTTTTCTTGGTGTCATGACTCTCTCTTGGGTTTTATTGTTTGTTTATTTATTTGTTGATTGGTTGGTTTATTAATTCCTAATTTAAAAGAGGCTAGTAATGAAATTGTGATTTATAGCTGCTACAGTGTAAGGACCTATATTGTCTCATGGACATTTCACAATAACTACATTGTAGATATAACTACATAACTACATTATACAACCAAAAGTTTGTAAATATCTGACATGGATACTGTATGTGATGAATTTTCTATTCCACGTTTATTACCCCTTTACTCTTATAACAACATGTTCTATATGGTTTCCCACCAGATTTTGGAGCGTGGGTAAGGGGATTTGTGATCATTCAGGAACAAAAGCATTGGTGAGGAACCCTGATGTCGGATGAGGAGGCCTGGCAAACTGTTAACATTTTGGTTCATTTGAAAGGATGTCATGGGGCCATGACAGGCCATATCTTACATGGAGTTCACTTTGTGCACAGGGGCATTGTAATAGTGAAACCAAGGAAATGGAAATCCAAAATGCAGCATACAAATAAAGCTGCAGTGTACAGATAAATGTTATTTTGTTATTATATATTATAATACTTTTATAAACTATAATGTGTCATTTATTAATATATAAATTTTTTATAATTTATTATTTTATCATTTTTTGTTTGTTTTTCATTTGTTCATCTTCTATTTCGCTTATCCTGTGTATATGGTCGTGGGGGCCTGGAGAATATCCCAGGAAACCCAGGGCATGAGGCGGGTTACACCATAGACAAGGTGCCAGTCCATCACAGGGCACACACACACAATGGGAAATCTGGGAACGACAATGAACCTAATCTGCATGCAATTGCACTGTGGGAGGAAACCCACCAAGAACATGCAAACTCCACACACACAGACCCACGGTGGGAATCGAACCCTTGACCCTGGGAGGTGCTAGGCCACAGTGTTATCCAAAACTTTTAAACTAAACTTTTAATCAGTGACAAGGCGACAGTGCTAACCACCACACCACTGTGCCACCTATTAAAACTTTGAAACGCTGACAAATTGCTGCGGTAGTATAAGAATAATAAAACACAACGGAAACTCTGTTTTGTTTCAAAACTTTACTTCACAAACATTTCCCTGTTGTTCATTATTTCCGCATAACAGCGTGCTCCAGAAGTGTTTTATTCTTTACATTTTCTTTATCTTGGTGAAAGATCTAGTTGGTGTAACTCTGTGCTTGATTACTTAGGTTTGTTTTGGGCGTGTGTTGTTTTGTGTGTCCGCCTTTTGTTGTTTCCTGTGGGCGGATTTTTGTCCCAACAGATCTGGCAACCCATCCCAGCCGTCCAGCTCACTCAGGCTTTCAGCTAAAGCGGCTCGACGCAACTTCACCTCAGCTCGTCTGTCTGTGTATTGTATATATAAAGACATATTTTTAATCTATTATTACTTGGGAGTCGCCTGGAATGGATAATATCGACTGTTGCCTTGGTATGTGCCGGTTTTGAGAGGTGTGTGCTCTTTGAGGCGTTAGCAGAGGACGTCCTGGATACACACTGAGCCGGAGAATCGCTCAGTCAGAGCCTCAGTTTGGGAGCTAGCATAGCGGCTAACGCCGAGCCTGCGCGCTCTCGCTCTCTCTGTGTCTCTTAGCACTACAGTCAGGTGAGTTAGCCTTCTTTTATTCAAATTGATTAAACTTTATGTACTGGCAGTACTTAGAAAGTGGCTTGTGTCGAAAAGAAAGAAAGAAACCAACACAAAGCACACCAGCCTTTGTTTTTTCTTGTAAAAAAAAATAAAGAATATATATATAGTAATACATTTAAAGCCTGTGATATGACTAGCTTGCTAGCTACGTAGCAAAGTTATACACATAATCAAATGGATAATTCTCAGAATGTGTGTGTTTGTGTGGGAGGGAGAGAATTTGACCACGGGAGTAGTGTAGAGTCATGGATGAGCTGATGAATGAGGGGAGTGTTCAGGTTCATGAGAAGGAGCTGAGCTGGGGGAGGCTGATGGTCTGTTTCCAGCTGACCTCCAGCATCTTGAAACCTGATAGGCTTTTTTTCCTTCTGTGATCACACGAGTCTCCATCCTGCTCGTGTCATGTCAGGTCAGGTGATGAGGCGCCTGAGCTCACTTTGTGTTAAACAGCACATCCGTGAAGCGTCATGTCCTCTGACTCTGGGCTAGTCCTAAGCAGCTGGTGTGTGACCAGCTTGACGTACTGTACATGGACTGATCTCTCCACTGAGAGATTTAACTGACTGATTAATTGCCCCTGATCCACTGCTGACCCACAGTACCCCAAGTATAAGTACCCTTCACTGCGCAACCAAAAGTCCAGGAGGTGGAAACATCCCGGGGTGTTGCATGATAGATTAATTAATATTGAAGTCTGTTCTGTCTTGTAGTGCTGTTTCTCAACGTCAGGGTTCAAGCTGTTCTTTCTTACAGTACTGGAAACCTTATAACATCTTTATTAAAGCTGTCATGTTTGTATATATGCTAATGTGTTCTTCAGCACGAAGTTGCTGCACTTCCTTAAGGCTGATTTATAGTTCTGTGTCAAGTTTACACAGAGCCTATGTCGTTATGGCCTGCGGTGTTGTCAACATTTATATTTGTTAGGGATGGGAATAAACAGTCACCACCCGATACAATATCGTTACGATGCCTAGTTGTCGATTTGATTAATGTTGTGATTCTGTATGTGGGAATAGTTCAAAGTGCGCCCCCTGTAGTATTATGAAAAATCAGTGATGTTTTACCTCCTTAAATGCCTTCAGAGCGCTGAGCGAGTGTTGAGCAATTGTGAGCATGCGTGGCTTCATGTTGTTTGAAACTCTGCAACTACACACCCAAAAAACCTGCCAAGAATTTACTGTCGTCTTTGGACTGTGGTGAGGATGAATCGTACAAATGTACATATTTGGGATGGGATTCACCAGGAACCAGTGTTATCATGATACCTAGGTGCAGATAGTATCATGGTCCCATGAATATCACAATTCAATATGAATCTTACAATTCTAAACAAACTCAGCAAATAATTTACTTCCACCACCAGTGTGTGAGTAGTTTCTAGCACTCCATCTGTAGGAATGTAGAGGAATGGTAACATTTCACCACCACGATTGCAAACATTACAGATTATTTTTTTAAAAACATTTTGATGTCAGTGTGGTGAAAGAATCTCAATAAATCAATTAATCCCCCCCCCCCCCATCCCCCATCTCTCGTACTTTGTACCTATTTGTTCACATTTTCAATTCGATTCACAAATTTGCCAGGAATCTGTAGAAGACGTCAGAAATGCATTGCTATGAGGTGGACTGATCACATTGTAGTTGCATTTCTCAGGAGCTGTGCGTCCAGCTACACAGTAGGCTATAGCGTCGGGTACTCAGCTACATGAGACCTAAGGCATAGACTTGATGCTGGCTGATGCTGCAGCTGGCCATCAAATGCTGTCACATGGCCATCAAAGGCTGTCTCAGGTCTAAGAAAGACATTAAGGTCTGTTTCTCACATCATAGAAAAATGCAAGTAACAGTCAGCGTGTAGATTTTTCAAACTTCTCAATGACGACCTATTGACTCAAGATTTATTAGAGCTGTGCGATTTAAGCAGTTATGCAAGTGAATAGATCTTTCATTGGTTGATTCAGTTAATTGAAGATGGGTTAAGCTTTTGATTCAGAATCGATTCAAACTCTTTAAATTATTTAGGTAAGTTTGCAAACGTTAAATGGTTTAAAATGGATGAAATGAATGTGGGAGAGGAAAGATGCAAACACTGGCATGGCTTCACAGAAGAAACAGGTTATGTAACTCACAAATGTATCAAACAAACACTATTGTCTCATCCTATATTTTTTTTCCCAAATATAGATCACCCAGCCATTATGCTGATAGAACGACTCAATTTTAAGTTCTTGACATTTGGGTTAAATATTAGAGATATTTGTGTGTGTGTGTGTATGTATGTATGTATGTATGTGTGTGTGTGTGTGTGTGTGTGTGTGTGTGTGTGTGTGTGTGTGTGTGTGTGTGTAGCGATTCAGTTACGTATCGTGATTCTTTTTTTGTGACAATCCATGTATCGTCACCCTGATTGATTTAGTCAAATTTATTTTTAATTTACAAATGTTTGCATTTGAGGTTGTAAAATGTTGTCAGTCCTCTATACTCCTACTGGTAGCTCACCCTATTTATTCACACACTGGCTGCCAGTACAAGTATCCTTTGTGGCAGGAGCAAATTATTATTATTTTTTTTTTTTATTAAGTTAGTTTAGAATTGTAACAAAATAAAAAAAATCTGTAATTATGGAATCAGGATATTTATAAAATAGTGATATTAACTGAAACGCTATACAAATCGAATCCGCACCTAAGTATTGTGATATTGGCTGGCCTCTGGTGATTCCCATCCCTGTGAAATGTATTTATTTTGAGAGACCAATCAAACAGGTTAATATATCTATATTACCCTGAATTCACTTTGAATTGCCTGTCGAGGCAAGTGGATATTTTAGCACATTTACTACGAGGACACTGAGTCAATCTTTCCACTTTTTTTTACTGTGTTGCGTAGCAACTTTTGGCAGATACGCAACAAACGAAAACATCCTTATTTGTCATTCTTCATAAGCTTCATCATCTAGTTTTTTCGAAGAAACTCATCAGTCATGTTGTAAGTGCATGCCAGGTGGGTGATGAGTTCCGTCCTGTGTGTTAAAGCAAGGTGCAGCTCTGCAGTGCAGCCCCAAGGCAAATTCAACATGATTGGATTTAGTCAGAGCTCAGGTTTCAGAACCTGAAGAGTGTTGCTTCTGCTTTAATTCAATCAGGTTGAAATAATCATGTCCATGGGTACTTCAAAGTCTTATGAAATAGGAAAGATTGGGCTTGATTAGTAAAAACAGAAGCTCATCAGTCAGTTATATACACTGCCTGGCCAAAACAGTTGCTGTTTGGAATAAAATAATCAAATACTGAAGCACCTTTGATTGTATAATTACTGCAGTGATTTAATATGTTTCACCTGGCAACAGTTCTTTTAACCCAGACTGATAAAGCAGTGATAAGCTTCTCTTTTCAACCATTTCAGAAGTTTTATCTCATGGTATTGGAAAATGTGTCACTGTGTTTCAGAAGAGGCACATTATTAGCCTGGATTAAGCAAGGAAACATCTAAGGAAGTTGCTAAAATTACTGGAATTGTGCTAAGAATATTAAAACCTGGAAGTGTAGTGCTGAACCATCAATTTTGTGGAATTTCAGGGCTGTTTTTTCATTCGCTATTGTTGAACGGAAAAACATAGTGGTGTTCTTGAAAAGAAAAAAATCAGTGTTTACCTTGACAAGCTGTGCGTGCACAAGCAGTGTTGCCAGATTGGGCAGTTTTGTAGTAACTATGAAGTCAGCTGATGACCTGAATGTACTTAATGACCAGGTTATCACACCAGTGCCTTTTTCTTCCCTGGTGTTCTGGTATATCCCAGAACGACAACGTCTCTTATTGTTAAAGTGAGGTTCTAGATGCGCAAGGAATTATTTTCATTCATGAACCGGCCGTCACAGTGTCCTGACCTTAACTCAGAAATAGGAAATAATAGGAAATAGGAAATGTTTTGATGATGCATGCGTTTGTTGAAACCCTCCTCATGCGAATGCACACTGAAATTAAAGCTAAAGGCGATCCAAGAGAATCGTACATTGTCCTTCCTTTTTTTGGCCAGGTTTGGAAAATCAGGTAGTAGCATTTAAAATGCACCAGGAAGCTTCTTTTACAAGGTAATTAGGAGTGAACTTCTGAAAATTTACATACATGTATCAACAGAAGTCAGCTGTTGAGAGAATGATGCTAAACATGATTCATTTAAACAGAGGTGCTTCAAATGAAATTCGGTATGCAGATCACATGGAAATACTGATTCATGCGTTACCCATTAGATTATTTTCTGTATTGAATAACAATAAAATGTTTGGCTTTATATATGTATAGTACATAGATATGTGTATACATTTATTTATCTATCTATATATACACGTACAGTCCCATACCACAGGTTTTATTTTCTAGATTTGAGAAACAATCATTTATTTATTTATTTATTTTTTTACTTTGAAATAACATCAGTTAGTTGTTGATGGCCTTAGGTAACAATCTGTTGTTATCGAGCCTTTATGTAGACTTTACAGAGAATAAGTAGCCGAAACATCACATTATCAACTGTTCAAAGGGGATTATTGCACATTTTGAACACTTTCAGCATTGTTTTACAATGTAAAAGGAAATAAATGTAAGACGTACCCGTTTTCGCTATAGAGGAAGCTGTCCAATTTTACATTCAGCGAGGACTCTTCCTACTTTTGCAGTCAGTTATGAACGCCTGTGACGGAACTGCCACTACAAACACACAAGCACAGGAACAGAATTTCTGTTTCATAGATTTTTTTCAATGTATTAGGTTTAGCTCAGTAGAAGGCATTGCTTTTCAGATGTTAACACTTAGTAAGGTAGGAGGTTACACTACCGAGGTCACACTACAAGATTGAGTTATGAATAAAAAAATGTGGCTTATATAGCTCATGTATAGTTTAGGCTCATCATTGCGGTCACTTTTCTCCCTGTTGCTTTTGAATTTACATCGTCATACAACAAGCTTACAGCTGAGTACCTATTTCTGACATGAGGTCTGTGTGGCTAGAAAACCTATAAAGTTGCAGCTTAGTATTAATTAATTACAGTGAATAACTCATTAGGTTTATTTACCGTCTAGCATTTCGTCTGCTACCTTCATGGGTAAGCTAAAACTGACTTTCCAATTTCTTTTCTTTTTTTTTTGTTTTTTTTTTGTTTGTTTGTTTGGTTCAGAATTGATTGCTATTTTTTAAATTATTCTGTGTAAATTATTCATAATTTAATTATTCACATGTAGTCCTTTTTAAAGATCCAAACTCAGTTCTAAGTGGACCAACACTGGAGAGACTCAGATATTTTTGTGTTCACATTGTGAGTTTATTTGAAAGAGGACTTGGGTCTCCTTCTTATCCACTTTAGCTCTGATGTGGCCTCGGGCCCCTTTCTGTTCACTCTGTAGGTTTCTCTTCACCTTCAACGTCACAACCCTACGGCCCCTGGCAAAACCGGTCTATAAATAAATGAGTAAACAGGGAAGTTGTGTTTTCTCTGCATAAAAAGCATGACAAGATTTACATTTCTCGCCTGATTTCAGTGAGGTTTTCGTATGTTCAAGAATTTCTGGAAAAAAAAAAACATTTATTTTTAAATTATAATTGGAAATCATGGGTAGTTATGTACCAAATAATACTCACATGATATATACACTTATATGTTGTTATACACTTGTATAAGAAAATATGTATTAAAGATAATATGGTGCCTAGGACTTTTACACAGTACTGTGTGTGTGTGTGTGTGTAAAATTCTTTTTGGTAGTTTTTTCCACAGTCTAAGCTATTCAGTTCATGTACTGTAAGCCTAACACTGATAGACTAACAGCCTAACTATTGAGTTTCTAAATAACTGCAGAAACAAAAACAATTGTACAAAATGTAACTCATAAACACCTGCATATAATACAAGCTGAAATAAAAACGATCATATTACTTCCTAGCAACGTCCCTGTCAGTTTCTCGATGCGTTTATTGTGTTGTCACATTATCATGTCCTCACCAGGTCTGATGGGATCAAACAGAGTTACACTGTCTGTCTGATCAGATCACCTACACTGTTACAAGGAGCTTATCACCTGCCTACTATGCTGTCATTGCGTCTGGTGAGTTGGAATAAATACCCCAACACGCCCCCCATGCTTTACACACAAAGTGACTGTGTGAGAAATTAGATTCGGTATTTATGCTAAATTCTCTGTACATGACCAGGGCGTGCAGATAACCTGCTGTGTGTGCGCCATAAAAGTGGTAAGCATTAGAAGTCTGTAATATGAACTCTATTTATGAAGCAACATCGCAGTCACATACCAATGACAACTCAGCATAGTTCTTTCATGCTAAAGACATCAGACAGACGCACAAAGCCCCACTGATCCAGAAAAACATTTATAAGAAATCATTAATTCCCAGTGCAATAATCGCTTGGAACAGTAAAAAAAAAAAAAATCCTGTGCATTTTCTATTTCTTTTTTTATTGTTTTTATTTCTGTTTGTATTGATTGTAAATTGTGGAACCTTGTCAAATAATTTTTGTCACCTATAAAGTTTCTTATCTTCTCTTCTCTTACCTCATCTTATCTTATCAATCAAAACGCCATCCAGTTTTTCCCATCTGCGCCATGATTGTAATATGTCAATGATCACCCAGCCATATGTTGGTTACAGTGTTGAGTGGCCAACGCCGTTGTACATACATCCTTATTAAGTTTTTCCTGTTTCTTGCCTCAACCACATCCTTACCAGTCTTTTTGTTGAACATGTCCAAAAAAAGCGTAGCAGAGACAGTACTACATCCTTTCCTGTTTCTACTGCATTCATGTAAGTTGTACAACTTCTTATTTCTTACAACTTTACACAGTTTTTGTTAACATAATGGTAACAAGGCTTAGTGTAATGGGGCTTAAACGTTATCTTTCTTTTTTCAAGAAAAAATTATTGCTCTATCGTTGACTCATATTTAACTTGAGGCCAGGCTTGACTTCATTAACATGGCAATTGCGTTGATCTGGTTTTGTCTGTTTTAGTGCAACAGCACATGAGCTGTCTCCGTTGATCTTAAGCCTAGAGGGCTTAACAAACTACAGCAAAAAAAAAAAAAAAACAGTGATGCGAATGTGATGTGGACATCCCCTAAATTCAACAAACCTCTTAAAAATATACCACAGCTTTTGCAGAAAATACAAGCCGCTTGCACCCTCTCCAAATACTCGTGTTTTGCAACAGTGTCACCTCCTCTAATTTTGAGTGTATGAGCGGTTAGTGCAGTTACCAACTACTGCTTGACTGGAGTGTGGAGCAGGAGAACTGCAAAGCGAAAAAAGAAATTATCGCTTTGTATGAGACGTGACATTTAAACAAATCACACATTACACTACACTACATAAATATAAATATTTATATTTTTAGTAGTTTTTAACATTTTAAAATCTGTATCGAATGTGGCTGCTTGAAACAAATCAGACAATAAATATTAGTGCTATTATATCGAATTGACTATTGTGATTCCCAGAAATCATGTTAAATTGAAACAACAGTATAGTTATAATTAACTGCTTTACTTCATCGTGTGGTAAAACACTAGACTGGTAAGTTTTTTTAGCGATGATGAGATACATGATACAATGGAAAATAGGGGTAGAAGTTTTTTTTTTTGGGGGGGGGGGGGGGTAATTATAATGGCTTTTATAAAGCATTCAAGAAAAAGATGTTAGTTTGTTAAAAGCTTTCAAATAAACTCAAATGAAATGATGAAGAGAAAAATTGGACAATTGATGTGATCATCCTGAAAAGCTGTAAACACTGCTCAGTGCTGAATGTTTGAAGGAAGTTCATGTATTTTATTAATCCAGGCGTGATAAACTGCTGCTTCTGCACGTTGCAGTGCAGCGATCTGCTGATCTGTGAAGATTTATAAACTACTTACAAGAGTGAAGTTTAAGTGATGATTTTCTTTTCTTTTTGCTGCTGTCATCACATTTCTGATCAGACTTTTGAAGCTTTTAAATATAATAAAATTATATTTAGTCATATGTACTGTGTAGTTCTTATATTTCCTGAAAAATATTTGTTTAATGGCACATCCATGGTATCATGAGATTTATTTATTATTATTTTTTAATATATATTAAAAATTACTAGGGCTTTAAATAGGATTTTGTGTTTTATGACTCAGAAACAGCAACCACTGAATTTATAAACGGCTTCAGACAAAACCTGTAGTAATCTTGGGATTTACTCTAAAGT
The DNA here is from genome assembly GCA_030347435.1 of Clarias fuscus. Taxonomy (NCBI): domain Eukaryota; kingdom Metazoa; phylum Chordata; class Actinopteri; order Siluriformes; family Clariidae; genus Clarias; species Clarias fuscus. The sequence continues at coordinate 30,305,404 of CM059211.1, read as the reverse complement.
CTTTCGTCTATGACTGGATCCAGACTGACTGCTTTTGTTTTGAAAATGTTCATTGTCTTTAAAGTGTTGTAGTGCGTGTGACATGTCAGAGATAACATTTATTTTTGATGATCTGAGAGCAAATCGGAGAGACATTCTGAAGGGGAGGGACAAGGTTATTTTAAGACTAAGTAAAATATTTATCATCATTATCAACTGAACTCTATATGATATGATATATGGAGGACGAGTCGTGGTGTATAATATGATCGCAAAACCTAGCAGCGCTTGGTAGCTTCTAAATGTGTAATAAGGTGGATTACTGAAGTGAACATCTATCTTTAATTCCACGTTATTCATTTTTTTTTTTTTTTTTGAAGGAACAGAGGCAGTCTTCTCTTTCATAAAGTTATCTCTAATCATGGTAGAAATAACCAGAACATGTTTGTGCACTTTAATTCCTCCATTTAGGACGTGGGTCGGCAACCTGCAGCTCTGGAGCTGTATGTGACTCTTTTGACCCTCTGCTGCGGCTCCCTGTGGCTGTGGAAAATAAATAATGAGTATTTAATTGAAATGTATTTTATTTTAGTTTGTTAGTTTTACATGTAATTAAAAATTTTAAGATTATGGTGATCTTGTAACATTATGGTGATCTTGTAAAATAAAACATGATGAATTTTTTTCTCAAAAATGCGTCACCACCGCTGATGTGCAAGGCCCGAATTTATTGAGCTTTTTGACCGCCATTCGACTTTTTATTTCATAAACACAAAGAGAATATGAAATATGAATATGAATATGTGATGCTGTGCAGATAGACTTTGGGTATTTTATTTGAAAGTAACCTTTACCCCAGCGTCTTTTTTTTCCGAAGTTTTTGTTGCATGCAGCATGACTCATCTTTTTCTCTGATTTCATAAATGCAACACACATAGTAGTATTATATACAAATATACACTATGTACAGTATTATACATAGCATCAAGGTATAAAAAAAAATTATATATGCAAAGGTATCTTCATTTTGTATGTGGCTCTCTGTGTTTTCTTTTCTATGGGAATCGGTCCAAATAGCTCTTTGGGTGTCTAAGGTTGCCTGATTTAGGAAGCAGAATGATATATTTCTGTTTATTAACACTGAGGCGCTTAATTAATAAGAAAAGAAATGAAAAATCAAGGCGGGTAACCAGGTAAACCATGCAGACACATGCTAACATCGCCCCTGGAACAGGAAAAAACAGCGGAGGGTTGAGCTTTAATTAGTGATGGTAAAAATCAATTCAGCTATGTATTGCAAATTCTTTTGTACACTGATTACCGTGTCACTGGGACTCCAATTCCTTTTGAATCCTAAATTGTTTACACATTGGCAGGCTGCACAGCATCACATATGCTAGGAACTTAAGCTTGTTTATAAATATTAATTATGATGTCTGACACACCAGAGATACTAGTTGCTCCTTCACAACTTAAATCAAGTGTATGATGGACACTTGGGTTTTATAATTTAAGTGATAAAGGGGAATTGGATATGAACCATGCTGTATGCAAATGTTGTCATGCTGTATTTTAATACTGTGGTAATATGACTAACATACGTGCCTATCCCGAGGTAGAAAAGAAAACTTAACTTATTGCTAACAGCCAACAACAAATGCTTCACATAGTTTGAACAAGATACCTAGAAGTTTAGATAAAAAGCTTTAATCCAAGTTAATCTTTCAAGGTCAAAAGCCCTTGACACGACTTTTTTAATACGTTATTCACAGTTTTAAATTTATAATAAAATCAGAATCAGTTGTAATTTATTCAAAATATTTAAATATTTATTCAAAATATTTATAAAATTGTGATCCTTAGAGAAACACAATACAACCCCATTGAATCGGCACTTGAGTTTTGTCGTAGTATTGTATCATGTGTCCATAGTGATTCCCATCCTTAGCTTTAACCATCTAGAAATATTTAGGGGGAATACGAGTCGTTGCCAAATTTACTATATAAAAATATATTTATAAAATATTTCAGAACTGTAAAGTTTTTTTCCAGACGTTTTGAACTTAAGCACGTTGGTTTAAAAAAGGCTGGGTTTTTAGTAAGAAGTGTTCACTTTGTTTTCGCAACAATTAATTATGTTGGTCTAAAATCTCAAACAAATTTTCACATTAATGTTTTCCTTAGCTATGTTGATAAGGTGCGATCGCCATTTTCTCAGGCCAAAGAGGACAAACATATTTGTCTTGCAACATGAACTTATGTTTAGCTTCCACGGTTAAAATCTACTAGGGCTGTATGGTTTGATAAAATAAAAAAAAATTTAAAAACACATTGCGATTATTTTGACCTATATTACGATTGCGATTTAAACTGCGACATTTAACTGCAACATTTAACTATTACAGGAAATTATACAGAATTATATACTTTGTATTCAAGTGTATTTTTCTAACCAAATATTTTTCACAAGTGATCTCATTAAGACAATGTTTTCAAATATTTATTTATCAACCCCAACATATTTAAGACATAAACAAATGCTTAAATTATTGACATCCATATTGTGCTTTAGAGTTTTATGTGATTGATTGATTCCCAAGGCAGGAAATAGAACCCACAACCCTGGAGGTGAATGGCCACAGAGCTAACCAGTGCCACCTTTAAACAAACAACCGAAAGCAAAATATCTGCACTGTTAAATAGTCACAGGCAGGATTATTGCTGTGTCATGGTGATTAAACACACTGATTCAGGGATTGCTGGTAAACGTAGACATCTGTTCGATCCACCTCTGACTTACAGCAGAACTCCATATATCATTTGTAATGTTCAATAAGGTCATGTTATCTGTCACAAACCGATCTATGTAGGCGTGAACTGTGAGATAAAGCTCCGGAAGGGCAACGTTTGACGAGTAGCACTGACTAGGATGCGGCTCGGGATAAAACAAAGGACAGAATCCTATTTCCTCAACAAGCAGGGATGCATAGTTATCCAGCTCAGTATAACGGTGGTGAAATTTGACTCATGTTTTGTGTCATTGATCGGCTCGTTGTATCAGCCAGATAGAAACAGCTGTTATCCGAGTGTAGATTATGTATTGAGGTCAAACGTTGGCAGCTGATTGATTCCCTTTTCAAAGTCAGCTTGAATATGGTAAATGGTTATTTATTTGTGTTTTTTTTTATATGTTGTGGATGACACATTGTTGAGAGATAATGAGGAACAGTCCATATGCACCACACTTTTTAAACACGGTTTATTTTAAGTGATGTGCTGTTTTTAATTAAAAGCAGGTAAAAATAATCTTTAAATAAATAAATAAACATACTAAATAATCAGTCAGAACCGATGACAGAAACTACCATTTCAGTGTTGGTACATTACAGTGTTTTCTTGGCGTAAATGCTAACTCGTACCGGCATTATAACTGAATGTTAATACGCAACACTTACTAGTCAGCAAGTCTGATTAATATAAAATACACAATAAATGTTGCTAGATGTTGTTGCAGCATAAGCTCATGTAAAGACAATTATATGGTACAGTACATACCATACAAGCAGGTGATTTCAGTGATTGATCACATATCTCAGATTTTACTTGAGCATCAGTGATTTTGCTTGAGTAATGTGCGATGTGTCTGCCTGGAGTTTTGTATTCGTCATGATGAAATGTCTTTTCAGAAATGCCTTTTCAGATATTTTTTACTGGAAGTCGCGCTACAGCTCATCAATAGGAATGAGGTCATCGAGTTTCTTGAACTGTCTCGTCTTAGATCAGAGGGAGACACCTGACATTGTGCTGAAAGAGCTGCAGTTCATTGTTCTTACTGTGTTTCAAAGCCACCAAGACTCCCGAGGCAGCAGAGCGAGCCTGTTCTCCCCTGCAGGCTCGCTCTGTAGGACAGGACAGGACAGGGTGTGGATGTTAGTTTGACTTTAGTGTACTTTAGTGCAAGTATTTCTTTTCAGTTGGCAAACATACTGTAGCGTAACAGTGGTGTTTCTGTTTGACTCAGCCTAAGCAAATTTGGTACAGCAGGAGGTGTCTTTTTTTTGTTTTTTTTGTTTGTTTGTTTTTCCTGTCCAAAGCAGTGATTTTCCTAAGATAAACCACTCTTGTGTTTTCAACATCATTATTATGTGTTCATCTTTCTGTTTTTTCCCCCATAATTGTGGATGATGCTAGAAGTGAATGTATACTGAAATTTGTATATAATTTTGTACAGAATTTTCCTTGTAAAATCCTTTCACTAACTTTTGTACAGTTGGATTTTTTTTTGCACGTCATAAGCCTCCACAGTTTACATAACGCTCAGTGTATGGAAACATTCAGATATTGCGGTGTATTTTTGCCATATCTGCCCCTCATGGCATTGAATCATTCACACTGGCCGAGTTTCATGTAGAAACTTGTCAGCCTAGTTAAAGATAAACCAATGAAATCAGCTTTAAAGGCTGCAATTCATAATCTTATCATCAAGACTAGATGATCACTACAGTCCTATCTGCAATTTTCGATTTCTTGTAGGCAGTTAAACTTGTGTTGCCCTGCGTTCCTTGTGTTATCTATGATAATGGTTGAGCTCAGCAGTTATATTTGCAGGGTTTAGCTGCTTCCAAGCATGTTTGTATGAGTTAGTATTCTGCTCAGAATGAGCGTAGGACGTGAGTAAAATCTTTATCGGAACATAAAGATGCAAATATAAAGTTGATATATGCATAGAAGGTATATTGAACAACAAAAGCAAAAGCGTTTATATATTTTCTCCTCACTGTCAATTTCCTGGAGTTTCCGAGGTGTGTATCAGTGGACCAGTCATCAGTGTTTTTGTTAGGTATTGTTTCATTAAGTGTTGTGTTTCTGCTGGTACTTCTGTCGATGATCATGACCTGTAGTCAAAAACATGGCAGCTTGGAGGAAAAGCTCACATGACTGAAACAAGTCAATAAAAATCTCCTGTAGAGCTGCCCCCAGGGAAACGATATCCAGTCCTGACTGACATGTCCGTAAAGATCATGTCAGTTTATGTGGACTTGCTTTTCACTGTTGTCTCCTTTGGAAATCAAACAAATTGATTTTAAAATGGAGATTACAGAAGATATTTTACAGATGTACAGATGATTCCAGGTTTTACAAATCAGCATTTTTTTTTTCTTATGATCAACTGCAGCCTGTGCAGCCAGGAGACATACTGCTTCCAGCAGGAATAATAATAAGGGTCAATACAATCAGAAATGAGATGCAAGTGTGATTCACAGAAACACTCCCATTTGTGTGATTTCACCTTTTCAGAGATTCCTTATGCTCTGAACATCAGTCGTTGCTTTTAATACAGAAATCTTCCGGCAACATCACTTAACACGCGGACACACGTCTGGTTGCTAATCTTATCTTGTCCAAATAATACTTTAAAACAATTCACAAAACATACTTGTTTTTTTTGCTAACAACGAGAAGATCTTATTGATTTGTTTTTTTGATCGGAACTGAAAGGAGCAGAATAGCAGAAGCTGATGCTCTTAAAATCCACAAACATTTGTGATTTTAAATCATTTTCCCTCAATAAAATTTAAACACAGTTTGGATATTTAAGCACTTTTGCCTTTTCATTTATTATAGTTTCAGTGGTGGCTCAGGTGGTTGATACTCTGGGTTGCTCATTGGAAGGTCAGGGGTTTGAGCATCTCCACCGCCACCGGGTTGCCACTGTTGCGTGCTTGGGCAAGGCCCTAAACCCTATGCTCATAAAAACATGTATATATAAATACAATTTAGCCCTTTAAAAACTACCAGTGCCAGAGCAATGACAAAACTTGTTGCATTATGAACCCAACAGCTCTGGAGTAACTAAAAACAAACTGTACCTGTGTACTTACACTGTGGGCCTGTGGGTTTTCAAGCTCATATGTATAAACCCTCTTTCATTATTCTAATAATATAAGCTGAACTAATGCTAAAAAGTTCTGTTTTTGTTTTGTCAGACCAGACTATATTGTTCCCAAAGTGGTCTAAATGCATCGAGATGCATGTTGCTGTGTTGGTGGTAACTTATTGCTTTATTGTTCTCAGTGTGATTTCATGTCGTCATGCAGTTCTTCTCCAGTGACTGACTCTTCACTTCCTTATCAATAGTCTGCAAATGCGATGTGAAATCTTGTGTGGTTCACCTGATCAGGAATGATCAGTGCTTGTTGTTGAATCAGAGCAGTTGTATAATGATAATAATTGGCTATGGCTCTGTAGCCCTGCCGTTTAAGTCTTGTTTTGGTCATTTTGTCTCTTAGAATTCTAACAATGTGACTGGTACTTGTGTGAAATCAGCAGCAACTGTTGTTTTTTTTTTTTTTGTTTGTTTTTTACACCAGCAATAATGTGCCTTAAAATATGTTCTTCTTAACCTTGATTTACTACAACATGATATACATATTCTAATATGTAGTGTATTCTTTTTACAATATCATGCTCATTTTTATTCCATTATTAGTCTGGAAAAATTTTCAGCATCATAAAATTCCAATAAAATCCTTGAGTGGCAAAAGTTTTTATATTGTTCAGGCTCTAATAGATACTCTATCCTTTCTATGACAGTTTCCTAAAACCAGTTCCAACTTGATCCATTATTCATTTTCTTCAAATAGCACTATATTAAAGCATCACTAATTCATGCGTTCTCTGCTTCCTGGTAATACGATCCATTTAGCAACCCGATATCTTTCTAACAGCTTCTCCTCTGGCCTACTGAAGACCAGTTTTATAGTATTTCTCAGCATAACATGTGCAGAAACAAGAAAGATATATTTCAGATAGATACAACTTTGTCATTGCACAGTACAGGTACTTAGAAAAGAAATGCAGTTTAGCATCCACCAGAAGTGCAAATAGTCGTGTGAATATATATACACACATCAGTGCAAATATTAAAGGTTAAATAAGTATGTTTACATATACAGTGAATACAGTATTATATAACAGGGGTGTACACTGCAATTTCTACTGACTGTTTCTCTTTATTATTATCCGTTAACTATGGTTTAACTTAGTTAGTGTCTTAAACCAGGAAGTAGTTTGGCAAAATAATTATACCTAACAGTCCTCTATGAGAATGGCACAATATGAAGTGAAAATGTCATCCTCATATGAGGACATTTGCCTCTCAGGAGTATGTCCCTCAAACAAAATTAGTTTTTCTTTACAATAGTGTAGTTTTCCATTTCATAGCATTATCTATCGTATAATTACTGCACATACTAACTGCATAACCTTGTTATATAATACTAGATGTGCCCACGACTTTGTTCGCATGGAATTTAATTGCACACTCGTAACCGTGTGTTAAAAATGTACATCTGTTAAATTTGGAGATGAAGTAATAATTTTTGTCAAGGTCGATTGTGTTTTTATGATATAAAAATTATTTTTTTCCATTTAAAATTTAAAGTAGCACATGATCTCTTCCTGAGGGCCCATGCGATAAAACAAATCCTATATGTTACCTCAAGCTCAGCCAAATACACGTGAATAAAAAATGTTTCAGCAGTGTTTACGTAATGCGTGTACAAACAAACAAACAAACAGACAATTTTAAAAAACATCATAATGTGTTAAGATCTTACATCCTGCTAAATGATTTTTTGCAAGTATCTTCAATGTACAGACATGCCGACTTTACAGTTTTATTACATGTATAAATTTACTGTTTTAAAAATTATAAAATTAATAAATGATGTGTACTTCCAGCTTTTCTTTCTCGACACTGTAGAGCTGCCATACCAGACAGTGATAGATCTGGCCAGGATGCTCTCAATGGTGTAACGTAATGGTGGTAAGCTTTCTAGGATCTGTAAACTACAATCATTATTATCATAGTAATGGTTTTGAGACAAACATGGGTACAAACATTTGCATAGCCAGAAAACATACCAAATAGAGCACATAATCCGTACAGTAGAATGACATAGTTGTGCATTTCGTTTGGAGGCCAGACAGGAAAAGGATGAGTGACGACACAAGGTCTTTATGTAATCATTTAAGGCAGGATGTACCATCGACAAGTCTCACCATGTTAATATCGTCAACGTTTAAGGCGACTCCAGTATGATCCTGATCATGTTATCACGCTGTTATTGTTTCTATAGTTTCAGCTCTAAGTGAGGGAGTTGTTCAGCTATGAACGATAAACTGTTTTTGTAATCTAGTAAAAATTGATGTGTTGGCATTTGTACTTGACATTTTTTCCAGATTTAAACACCAGATTCTCTAATTCCCTTCAGTAGCTGTGTATTTTCTGTTGTTGTTGTCTCCAACTAATCTGTGAATGAATCTTAAAATGGACTAACACACACACAAACACACACACTTACCCTGAAAAAGACCAAACAAACTTAGCAAAAGTTAGCTTAACAAAGAGTTGATGTGATTTGTCTTGTAACTGTGTGTTGTTTGTGTGTGAGCCAAATCAAAAACATCTTCAGAGATATGAATCTGTGTATCATTTATTCACTGTATTTCATATTGTATGTCAGCATAAGATCATAAGACAAGGAAACCTTTTTTTTTTCTTCTTGTTTTCTTAAACCGAAAAAGAAAAACTGATAACGGCTTAATTCTGATTTTGTGCTTCATTGGTCACAGTGGAGCAGGAATGGAGTAGAGGTATTTACTGCTAGTTTCCTCACAAGGAATAGTATGTTCCTGAATAGTATTTCAGCAGAATGTGCTAAATCGTATTTATTTTAATATTTTATTTATTTCGTGCTGTTTAGAAAAGCCAAATTTGTGACCCTCAAAAGCTTGAAATCGGTGATAATCAGCGGCACAGGGCTTTTAGGGGCGTGGCTTTTAAACATTAAGGTTTCACAGCGCCGAAAGCAGAAAACATGCTTCGGCAAAAAACTTTACTTTTTGTAAAATGATCATTTGAAATAAATATGGAACCAAATAAAACACATGAATTCATAGTATCTAGGAGTTTTTGTTTTTGTTTTTTTTAAGATAAATAGTCCTTTGGCTTCGAAAGATTTTTTCATAGTATTAAGCCAAATAAAAAAAATATTTTTCTATATCTTATTACTATATAATTAAAGGGATATCGTTGCTATTTTTATATACCCTGGGATACCGTAATACCACCCAAACCTATTGTTCAGAAAGGGGGAAAGTCGGATCTCTGTGACTTTACTTTAGCCAAATCACACTCGTTCATTAACAGCATAATTAACTTTAATCTGCACAATTCTCATGTTTATTAGTATAAATGTCTAATACAGTGCTTGCAAAATCCCCTGTAAAGAGCTTCATGTTCCTGGGCATTTCCAAGAGAAACACAAATGCGGACCCAACCAGCGCAACACAAAAATGTTATTAAAGAAAAGTAACGTGCGCTTGAAAACATGTTCTTGGAATCCCCTAAGCCTGATGATTCCAACTGAGTGATGAACTCTTACCTACATTAGCATGCGATGCGTACTGTACTGTAGAGCACGACAACAGCCTTTTTGTCATCAAATCGTAGTGCGAGTAAGTGTGTTCTATGTAGATTCATTCAGACCGCTCTTTTCTCAGCAGTGATATCAGAGTTAATATTGACATGTTAATTTAGAAATGTGAGAACAAACGTATCAAAGACAATTTTTGAGAAATGTGTAGGAATGAAAATGTGCGTTTAATGCTGTGAGGGAAAGACAGACCGAACTGGCTGACCTCCGTTTGTCTATTGTTGAACTGTCTTCTTGGCTGATGTCACAGAGTACTCTGTGTGTGTGTGCGTGTGTGTGTGGGGTTGTATGAGAGAGAGAGAGCATGAAAGAGAGACAATAGTCTCAGCCTGTGAGGCCGTTCTTTACAGATCATACACATCACATCTAAGTGAGAACAGTTTTCAGCTGCCAACTGCTTTTATTTATTTATTTATTTATTTATTTATTGCCATTACGTAATGTGTGAGTCATACCTGGGCCTCGCCGTGTCCCGTTTCTGAGAAGGATGTTTGTTGGAATCTGTGGGTGTGAGGGAGTGCTCCAGCAAGTAGCCGAGAGACTCAGGCATGCACTGAAAAATACACAAGATTCCTCAGTAACTCGTAACCCATGTTGACTGAGTGGTTTTGTTTTTATTTTTTCGGTTTTGCCGGAAAGGCTGTTTACCAGATTATCGGTTTTGTTTCGCCGTCCTCTTGTTCCCTAAAACGTCACCTCTAAACCTGTCTTTCCTGTCTTATGCACACCATTTTCGGCTGCTTTATTTTGTCAGTAGTGCTGTATTATATTTAAACTCTTTAAATTTTTCGCTTTAAAGTTATGAAAAAAAGTTTTTTAAACTGTCTTTCCATGTCTTCTGCAGGTGGTGTGTTTGTCCAGATCCAGAATGCAGCTGTGGTGAAGTCGCTCCTTGTGCATGATGCTGGTGTTGTTCGTGCTGTTGATGGTTGTGTTGGGGGAGAGTCATGCCTGTTCGGGAAACTGCTCTCAGTCCAACAGCACCAAGGACTGGTGCTACATGGCGAGGATTCGCAGCACCGTGCTGCAGGGGCTTCCGTTCGGGGGAGTGCCCACCGTCCTCGCCCTCGACTTCATGTGCTTCCTGGTACGTCACAGCTTTCTGGAGACACTCAGATTTGTTAAAATGACTGATAACACCTATTGTTTTTGCGAGACATAGCAATTAAGTTAAATTCAGTTTTATTTGTATAGCACGTTTAACAGTCGCAAAGCAGCTTTACACAATCAAAATAATTATTTAAGTTTGTATGAAATGTGAATGTGTATGAATCTAAATGATAAGATTGTTCCTGATGCGACGACGGTGTCAGTGGCAAGGAAAAACTCCCTGAGATGGCAGTAGAAAGAAACCTTGAGAGGAACCGGACTCAACAGGGAACCCAACCTCATTTGGGTGAAAGGCGATAGCAGGGATTGATCTGTTCAGTATAACAGGGGAGGTGTTTAAGGTAATATGGACTCCAGTTCATTATTATAGGCTCAGGCAGAATGTAGGAAATTCCAGTCCTGACTATGGAGTGACTCCAGTCACAAGTCTTCAGAGAACAGCTGTCTGCATCAGCCGAGGCCAGGACCGTCTGTATTTCAGGAGCCGTCCCCAGTCACCACACGTATCTCTGGCAGACAACACGGGGCATCCATGCAACAAGATCTCCAACCAGAAGCAGAACACCAGAACGAATCAGACAGGGTCAAGAGGGCAAAGGGGGTCTGGATCACTGGCAGCTCAGAAGCGGCATGTGTAGTGCGGCAGAGAGAGAGACAGGGAGAGGGGGAGAGAGAAGGAGAGATAACCGTTAGGTATGGTCACAGTCAAATAATGTATAAAGTGAATGTATATTTAGTGCAGTCAGGGACACCGGCAGGACTAACTATGACAGCATATAACTAAAAGAGTGGGCCAGAAGCAGACACAGACATGAGGGCTCCCTGAGATGTAAAGCAACCAGTCACTCCACCAGCAGGTTTCTTTCTCCCTAATTTATTCACCTGACAAATTCTCGCCCACTGTACAATACATGTGATAATTATGCACATAGGAGGGTGAACGCTAATGTGCTTCCTCCTCCGAGAAGCTTGAAGGCAGCACAAGCACAAACTGCTGTTGTTTTACATCAGAGTGCAGCATAACGCGTTTGAAAGAAAGCGCACACACGTGAGCTTACAGACCAGTTCACCCAAATGTCACTATATTCCCTTTCTCACAAAAAAAGCTCTATAATGTGAATTGCGATATTGTGCTACATAATTCACACACAACCTACAAATTCTGCGCTAATCTGCTTCGGTGTTTTCTTTGAAGTAGCACACGACACTGCCGATCATAGTAGGTGTAGGCGTTTGACACAACAAGGTTGGAGTTTGGTGTTTAGGTGCACACGTTCGAGAAATAATACACATACCATTTCTTTTAAAACAACAAGGGCGGATGAACTGAGAGTCGTCACTCATCAAAGGCAACAATCTACTCATGCTTACTGTCTCACCTGTAAGCTGTGATTTCTCACTGAACCAAAAAAAAAACAAAAAAATGCCCTTCAGTCTCCTATTTCAGAGCTCTGGCGACCTGACCTGTCATTTACAAAGCCACATTTTTATAACCCGTCATAACAAGTAAGGTTAACTCTAGTGTACCTCTAGTGTACCTCTGATCTGCTCCGTATAAGATACCAGTTACTGTTGTTTAAACCTCCTGATGTGTTGTGTCTCAAAAACGGCAGAGACCTGTTTTTGCGAAGACCGTTCTCCCTTTTCAGATCTCATCCCGTCCCGTTACACTGCTGCTCCTGGCTTAAAGCCACAGCGCCAGTGAATCCGGATCCTGCCTCTGTTTCTTTCATCCAGATCACAGAAGCACAACGACGGTGTGGAATTCTCACCTTGAACCAACTGAGGCTTATGAGCCTCCCACTCAAATACTATTTTAACATTGCTTATATACTTGCCTGTTGTACACTTTTGTATTGGTTTTATTTTTAACAGGGTAGCATTGTTTAATAGGGATGTAAAGAGATGTGAGTCTTCCTCTTTTAGGTGAAAGGTACATATGTAAATAAGCAGACTTGTTTTGAGAGTGTGTTTTATGGCAGTGTTGCTCGCTTTGTAGATGACACTGGTGGTGTTAAGACTGTTGAAGTTGTTGACGTTTTTATAACATTTGGACTTGATAGTGCAGTGCAGCCTGCAAGGGAATTTAAGTAGTTCAGTGGTTAAGGCCTTGGACTACTGATTGGAAGGTCTTAGATTCAAAACTGTTTACTGCTAAATTGCCACTCAGTTGCCGCTGTTGGGCCCTTGAGCAAGACCCTTAATCCTCAGCTGCTCAGATGTGTAATGAGATAAAAATGTACGTCGCTCTTCAAAAGGCCGTCATATGCCATAAATGTTAATGTGAATGTCTTTCTGTCAGGCGCTCCTCTCATTCTCTGTCTCTCTCTCTCTCTCTCTCTCTCTCTCTCTCTCTCTATCTCACACACACACACACACACACACACACACACACACACACACACACACTCACACACACACACACACACACACACACATATGATTTTGAATCATAAATATTGCTATGGGTTTGGCCTTTTGTTTCCTGAAAGCTGACACTATGTTTAGAGTTAAGTCTATAATTTATTAAGGTCTCTTTAATTAGCTGAGTATATGTTTGTTTGTTTGTTTGTTTTTTTCCAGGGACTGCTTTTTGTGTTCTCATTCCTGAGGAAAGTCGCGTGGGACTATGGGCGTCTGGCATTGGTCTCAGATGCAGACAGGTAAGCCAAAGAATAATGCACCTGCAACTGTTAATGTCCCATGTGATTCAGCTTTAATTCTATATCTCAGCGTAGGTCTGTCCTCTTCATAAAACACGTTCATGAGCGGCTGCCCTGCGAAGATTTACTGTTTTATAATGCTCAACCTGGACAATCAGAGGTTACACACAAATGCCACATATATTGCAATTTTTAACATCAGAAGGTGCTGTTCCTTTTTCGGTTCCCTCATTATCATTATCATGGTGTTTTTAGCTCATGGCTGATTTTATTGACAGATTTATTTCTTTTCTGTCATTGTCATCACTCAGCGCATTTTTCTATAGAATAACAATGCACTTAGATACCGTAACATTAAATGTGATAAGAATCACCACTTCACCACTTTACGTGTCGGTGGTGAAGGGTTCACTGACACCAGAGGGTTTTCATTTCTGTCATCCCATGATCTCATCATTCATCTTTTTTTTTCTTCTATTGTTTATAAACATCAAGGCAAGATCAGCGATACCGGCGTCTGGATGAACGAGAATAGTATGTGCTATTTTCACATTCCTCATTTCTTAGGAGTTCCTGCCTTCTCTTTCAAACATCAACGTAATTTTCTCTCCCTCTCTCTCTCGTCTCTGGGGTGGTGTGAATTCCATTAACATGACTGTTTCTTTCTTAATAACATAATTTCCTAGTAGTCCTGTATTATTTTCCAGTGGTGAAGGTTTTTTTTTTTTTTTAATCTAGTTATGGACTAATTAATGATGCATGTGTGTTTATTTGATGCTCAGCATGCATTTTGTGGACTTGGCTATTGCAGCGAATGCTGCACGCAGGGAGATGTAAAGCTCTGTGCTGTTAGTTCATTCATGTTTGTGATTGGGTTAGTTATTAGCAATTATTGTGTTTGCCCTCACACACACATGTTAGTGCAAAATTTGTAGTAGCAATCATGTCTGCTGAACAGTGAAGATTTCTGTCCTCCTGTATGTCTCTAACCATCACTAAATGTTCCTCTTTCTTCTGCATGCTTCCTTCTCTCTCCAGGCCTAGTGGAATCTTTATCCTGTATCTTTGATGTGTAAACTTGTGTAAAGTTTAAAATTGGCATGCTAGTTACGTGACATTTAACTGAAATAATAAACTTGCTAAGATTTAAAGTTGACTTGTACTAATTTAGCCAGGCATCTATGCACCGTTATCATACTAGTGCTGTGTGTTGTATCGGCTACCTGCCTCTGTTTGGAATCCGATGATTATGCATCCATGCAGGGGACACGGAGTAAACTGGTTTGTTCGGTTTGTGTTTGTGAACAGCGTGGCCTCCGCGTTGCAGACGCCAGTAGATACACGTTACGAGCGCTTGACTTCGGTTTCCAGTTCCATCGACTTTGACCAAAGAGACAGCGTGAGTATTTAAACTAGATTTAGCTTTGTCGAGTTTACCCAGCACTTTCCCAACACACACACACCGCCGCTCCCTGGGCAGGCCTTAAATACACACCTACGTGTTTAGTTTACGTAAGGTTGACTCGGCTTAGTCTCCCAGCCATCTGTTTGACTTTCCCTTTCCCACATTCTACAGGGAGCAGGCCGCAATGTGTAATCTACTGTGTGCATCTAGGGTGCAGCCTTGTAACCACAACCAGGAAAGAAACTCGAAAAGAATGCTTTAATGACTAGTATGTCTTATACACTCAGTCTGCAGTTCGTAGGTGTACTGTACCCAGTACACTTGCACTACAACGAAGCTGTAGCTACGTCAGTGACATGTGTTGGTGTGTACTCATTCTTGTGTTGTCTGTCCTCCTTACAGGGTTTCTGTTCCTGGCTGACGGCCATCTTTAGGATCAAGTGAGTCCTGTGTACTTTTATTGAGCTCTTGATTGAGTGATTGTGCTCGAGTGCTGGAAGGGAAAGATAAGAGGGCTCTGCATGAAAGCTTTTTGAAATATTGTTTGCATGATAGTTTATCTCTGCACTATAAGTAGTTCTCTGCCGTTTTTTTTTTTTCTTCCTTTTCTCAGAGATGATGAGATCAGGGACAAATGTGGCGAAGATGCAGTGCACTACCTCTCATTCCAGCGGCACATCATAGGCCTGCTAGTGGTGGTGGGTGTGCTGTCAGTGGGCATTATCCTGCCAGTAAACTTCTCAGGAGACCTTCTGGGTGAGTGATCAGTGCACAGGACTATCCCAAAGATATTTGTGTTGATAATGTCTTCTGTCTTTAGAACAAGCGGAATCTTCTTTAACGGAATTCATGTCCTGTAAAAATATTTTCTGTGTGCTTCACAGATCATAATGCATACAGTTTTGGGAGAACAACAATAGCCAACTTAAACTCTGGGTAACATCCTGTTTTTAGAATTTGAGCCTTTTTGTGTACGATTATGGTCTTTAATCATAATTGACGTACGAGTATGTACGTTTAATCTGTCCCCTTTATATTTCCACAGGAATAACCTGTTATGGCTACACACTATCTTTGCATTCCTTTACCTGTTACTGACCGTCTACAGCATGAGGCGACACACTTCCAAGATGCATTACAAAGAAGATGATTTGGTGAGGGGGCTGAAGACCTACGCACCAATCAAGGACTTTATAATATGTAATTAGTAGGGGTGGCCTCAGGGGAATGGCACACAATTGCTTGTCTGATGGTTTTTCAAAATTCCTGTTTTTCCAAATCAGGAGTAGTCGGCAATATTGCCCTCAGTTTTTCATGTGTCCTCATAAAACTTTCCTCAGCCGGGTATAATAAAAATGTACCTATAAAATACCAATAAAATGACAAACTATTCAGCAGGTGCAATAAAACCTTTTGGGTTATGAGAATCCATTTGGTACTCGTGCTGAACCACTATCCTTCCCCTGATCATCGCACCATTGCACATCTGCTTCACACTTTCTCCAGGAATTGTATCTAGTTAATTTTGTTGTAAAAAATTTTTTTTTTTGCTTTTTTCCCTCCACAGGTGAAACGTACTTTATTCATTCATGGCATCAACAAATATGCAGAAGAGAGAGAGATAAGGCTGCACTTTGAGTAAGGCCACATATCAACATTTTCACTGCTTACACTTACACATACAGATATTATTTTAGCTCCACAGTAGGGGCATTGACTTAGGAACCACGTATAAGAGCATGCATCTTTTCTGTATCTGTCTGCAGTGGTACTCAGAATACACACGTGGACAAAATTGTTGGTACCCTTCGGTCAATGAAAGAAAAACTCACAATGGTCACAGAAATAACTTTAATCTGACAAAAGTAATAATTTAAAAAGATTCTATGAATGTTAACCAATGAAAGTCAGACATTGCTTTTCAACCATGCTTCAACAGAATTATTTAAAAAAATAAACTCATGGAACAGGCCTGGACAAAAATGATGGTACCCCTAGAAAATACTGAAAATAATGTGACCAAAGGGACATGTTAATTCAAGGTGTGTCCACTAATTAGCATTACAGGTGTCTACAATCTTGTAATCAGTCAGTGGGCCTATATATAGGGCTCCAGGTAGTCACTGTGTTGTTTGGTGACATGGTATGTACCACACTCAACATGGACCAGAGGAAGTGAAGGAAAGAGTTGTCTCAGGAGATTCGAAAGAAAATTATAGACAAGCATGTTAAAGGTAAAGGCTATAAGACCATTTCCAAGCAGCTAGATGTTCCTGTGACTACAGTGGCACATATTATTCAGAAATTTAAGATCCATGGGACTGTAGCCAACCTCCCTGGACGTGGCCGCAGGAGGAAAATTGATGACAAATCAAAGATACGGATAATCCGAATGGTAACAAAAGAGCCCAGAAAGACTTCTAAAGAGATCCAAGGTGAACTTCATGCTCAAGGAACATCAGTGTCAGATTGCACCATCCATCGTTGTTTGAGCCAAAGTGGACTACATGGGAGACGACCAAGGAGGACACCGTTGTTGAAAACAAATCATAAAAAAGTCAGACTGGAATATGCCAAACTACATGTTGACAAGCCACAAAGCTTCTGGGAGAATGTCCTATGGACAGATGAGACAAAAATGGAACGTTTTGCCAAGGCACATCAGCTCTATGTTCACAGATGGAAAAATGAAGCATATCAAGAAAAGAACACTGTCCCTACTGTGAAACATGGAGGAGGCTCTGTTATGTTCTGGGGCTGCTTTGCTGCATCTGGCACAGGGTGTCTTGAATCTGTGCAGGGTACAATGAAATCTCAAGACTATCAAGGGATTCTAGAGAGAAATGTGCTGGCCAGTGTCAGAAAGATGGGTCTCAGTCGCAGGTCATGGGTCTTGCAACAGGACAATGACCCAAAACACACAGCTAAAAACACCCAAGAATGGCTAAGAGGAAAACATTGGACTATTCTAAAGTGGCCTTCTATGAGCCCTGACCTCAATCCTATTGAGCATCTTTGGAAGGAGCTGAAACATGCCGTCTGGAAAAGGCACCCTTCAAACCGGAAACAACTGGAGCAGCTTGCTCATGAGGAGTGGGCCAAAATACCTGCAGAGAGGTGCAGAAGTCTCATTGACAGTTACAGGAATCGTTTGATTGCAGTGATTGCCTCAAAAGGTTGTGCAACAAACTATTAAGTTAGGGGTACCATCATTTTTGTCCAGGCCTGTTCCATGAGTTCTTTTTTTTATATAATTCAGTTGAAGCATGGTTGAAAAGCAATGTCTGACTTTCATTGGTTAACATTCATAGAATTCTTATTTATTATTACTTTTGTCAGATTAAAGTTATTTCTGTGACCATTGTGAGTTTTTCTTTCATTGACCGAAGGGTACCAACAATTTTGTCCACGTGTGTATCTCTTACTCATTTGCTATAAAATGGTATCAAAGTTATATGCATTAATAGATATAGTACATTCACTGCATACTGCACTACAAATAAATGAATAAAAACTTGTTGGTATTCATGATTGCAATTTTAAAAGCATAGTATAAAATATGTAGTAGTTGACACTATACAGTGCCTTGCAAAAGTATTCATACACCTTGAAGCTTTCCACATTTTGTCATGATACAACCACAAACATTATTTGTATTTGTATTTTATTGCAATTTTATGTGATAGAACAAAACGAAGTGTCAAGTAAGTGGAAGGAAAAGTTTTTTTTTTTTAATTTCAAAAGAAAAATCTATACCCGTAACTAAAATCCAGTGAACCCAACTGCCTTCTCTAGTCATGTAAGTAGTAAATAGAGTCCACCTGTGTGTAATTTAATCTAATAAATACAGGTTTGTGAGTGAACAAACAGCATTATGAAGCCCAAGGAACACACCAGACAGGTCAGGGATAAAGCAGGGTTAGGTTATTTAAAAAATCCCAAGCTTTGAACATCTCACTGTGCTCTGTTCAATCCATCACCTGAAAATGGAAAGAGTTTGGCACAACTGTAATTCTAAAAAAAAAAGGACACTACTGTAACTCTTTCCCCCCTCTTGTTTTTCTTCCCTTCTCCCTATTCTTTACACACAGGCAGGCCTATGAAAATTGTGTTGTGCTGGATGCTCGCATTTGTTATGATGTGGCCAAACTCATGTATCTTGACTCTGAAAGGTAACCATTAATCGTGTGCAACTCATTTCATTTAAACAGCTAAAAAGCATGCTTGTGGGCTGCTGAGATTAGATATATGAGCAATTGGTGATAGTCATTACTAAGCTTCTCTCCACAGGAAGAAGACAGCACGCAGCAAGAAGTTCTACACTGACTTATTTAACAAGGAACATATGCATACTATGATCAACCCCAAACCATGTGGCCACCTCTGCTGTTGTGTCATAAAGGGCTGTGAGCAGGTGAGGCCTCTTTAGGGCCACAGGGCTTTTAATAAAAGTGTAAAATGCAAAATACAATTATTATTTTATGTAAGGTAGTTACGTGTTATAACACACAAGTTGTGTAGAACTTTAGAACTACATCCACATCTGCGTTATAACAGTTGTATATAATTTAAGCACAAATGGGTTTTGTTACAGATTATGGTCAGTAGGGTTAAGCCAGCATTGTTTCCATGATCTTTAAACGCACAGGTTTCAAGACACTTGAAAGGTTTTCATTATTTAATATGCTTCTGGTGTACACAACCCCATTTAAAAAATAAATGGAACAAAAGGTATTCATAATCATGAACAAATAAGTTTTTTAATGTTAAGGGGGAAAAAATATTAACACTTAAAACTGGTTACATGTGATTCAGGTTTATTGCCAGTAGGTTTTCACATACAAGGAATTTATCTCGGTACAACTGTGGAGTTGTGGGGGCAGGTTGGGGTGGATTCTTCCTATGGGTGGTTAATATGGACCAAAAATTATATCTTGGTATTTATATATTTTTTTACTGCAGCTTTATCATTGCACAGTGATAAAAATGCAGAAATGTCACAAGCACTGTTATTAAAACAGACTGTGATTAAAATAAGAAGCAAAGACAAGGTCTCAATCCGTGTATAAAACATACTGAAAAACATGAAAAATAAAAACAAATATGAAAAAAGTAGTCGCCTATAATAAAAATTCTAAAAATGAGAATGCTCCTTCAGTTGTTCTCGGGGGGAAAATAATAGATTGATTGAAAAAAAGACAACAATAAAAATGTAAACATATATAAAATAACATGTTTTATAAAACAACATTAACCTATATTAATATAAACTGTATTGTCTCATCTCATTTGCTGGACTGATGACTGGAGGAGTAGCTGTTTTAAACAGAGCGAAGAGAAGGGGAGAACAAAAACATCCTTGTGGTTGAGCCAGTTCTAATGGTAATGTGGAGGATGTCCCTGTCCATCAAGAAGTCTCTGAACCACCTATATGTGGAGTCAAGCATTCACAGCTCAGGGAGCGTGCCCTACAGCAAGGCTAGGATGGCATTAATACTTTTGAGATAGGATAGCGCTAGGTGCTAAGGCTTGGTGCAGACTGAAACGCGGCATGTCTTCAGTGAGGTGTTGAAGAGGTGAGTGAACACAGACGAGAACCGGTCAACTCGGGGCTTCGTGGTGGGGAGAGACAGTGTCTGCTCTACCTGCTTTGCACCGGGTGCTATCTTTTAAACAACCTGTTAACATCCTTCTGCTCCATGGTTAAAACCTGGAGAGATGGGTTGGATGGCAAGGCTCGGGGGGGGGGGATGGTGTCTGGACTGTGCTTTTGTCTTTGAAAACTGCAGTAGAACTCATTCAGGTCATTGTCTAGACACCGGTTGTTAAAGGAGTGTGGGCTTTAGGTTTGTAATAAGTGACCTATCTGAGTTGTTAACTGAGAATTGTTTTTGAAGTCATTGAGTACACTTGTTTAGCACCTCTAACTGCCCAGTTAAACCTTATCTCCACTCTAAAATGCATCTTCTTTTTTAAACCATATCATCCTTCCTGTTCAGTTGATTTACTCAGTACAAATATTGTATGGGATATCACACCCTCTTGTGACCTGGCTGGAGACATTTTTATTCACTCTGTATAAAGGCAACCTGTGGTGATGTATGTGCAGCCTCGCCTACATATATTAAACCACCTTGCTAGGAACACAGAGAGTTGTTAGCTGTTGCTAATTAACTGTCTTCACTTGTCAGGGCTCAAAATCAGTTTGACGAATCATTTGTTGAGTTGTCCATCCAGTGGAATTGTTCCATGCACTTTCTATATACATATTAAGTTGGTTAGTTTTCTGTTTAGCTGTTTTAACGGTGCTAACCACAATGAACATGGAAGCTAATTTACCAAACAGGAAGTCTACAGTCCGTCTTACTCAGGAATGTGGCTTCTCTTTGCATGAGAAAGACTGACACGAAGCGTGCCCTGTCTGCCTCTGAATTCTCCATGCTGTAAGAATGCTGGCTGACCCAGAGAAAAGGTCAGCAAAACATAATCACAACCTCTCCAAATCAACTGTGTCGGTCGACGAGGACTTTCCAGCCGAAATCCCAGCTCTTCGCTGAGCAGACCAGCTGGATCAAGTGAGGCGGTTGGAGGACCGGCCAGCGCTGGTCAGCAACGGAGGATTGAGCAACCTGCATTCCATGACAACAATGAAGTCTTTGCCATCTGCCTAGAGCACCGATGCTACTGCGACACTTCCGTTTTCTCTGTATAAGGCGTAGTAGCCAAGAAACTGGAAAATGAGGCAACTGGTAAATACATTAGGCCAGGGGATTGGTTAAATATGATCAAGATCACTGACAATTACATTCACGTAGCGATTTATCAGGGTCACAGACTGTTTCTGAGGTCTCCATTCAAGGGCATAGCTGCCATTCAGTTTTTTGTTATTTCCCTAAGTGCTCACAAAGTGTATTGAGATGGCACCATCTCCTCTTCAGCAGAGAGGATAGTTCTGTCTCATGTTCAGTGAGTTTCTAAGTGAACACACAGAAAAGTTAGCTGTTTCAGTTTTCATTACTAGGTCTAGGTTCAGTTACCAGCAGGGCACATCTGTCAGAGCATGAAGTAGCTGCTTTTCAGTTTTTCCCCCGCTCTGTTTCTACTGTTTTAATACGATAGTCTGTGATTGCTGTGGTGGCTCGGAAGGTTGTTAAACATGCAAACTCTGGATTTGCTCTCATCACCTATGTGCGTCACACCACCTGCCAGGGGGTTGGCGATGACTCCATTCTGCATGACAGCTCTTATGCCTTGGGGGGAACCCCGGCTGTATGTCAGGGTTATCTGATGGGCAGGGCAACACCCATGCCCCACAGTGGAACTGATTTCGTGATTGAAGGGAGCTCCAGCAGGGTCGGTCCCTGATCCTAGAGGCCCCCCACTGGCCGGTGAAGTCATGGAATGCGGAGATTGTAAGTCTGTTTGTAGCAGAACCATGGACGCTTCCCCTACTCCTGGGGGATCTGTGGAGTTTGCATGCTTACCTGTCTAAATTGATAGCTAATGGTCTTCCCTAAAAATGTTCATTAGTACAGTTCAAGTGTATACATGAATATAAATAGAGCTCTAGATATAATGCTGCAAAAATGTTCTTGGGCTAATTTTACCAAGTGTCATAAAACAGTTATCGATTAGGAAGATTTGTTTCATTGGTTTGAATGATGTAGGAGGACGCATTAGAGGTGAATAAAAAAAAATTATAATAAATTAATCAGCCAAGAAATTGAATCTGGGAAAAATTGTAAAAATACATTTTATATTCATAGGTGCAACGTCAAAACACGTTATTTGTGTTACATTTGAACAAACCTATTGAAAAAGTAACAAAAAAGGCAGCAGCAAATTTGTTTAGAAATGTATAATGGAATAAAGTAAAGCTTAAAAAAAAAGTGAATGAAATCCATTATACAAAATATTACACCATCATATGGGTGTGTTGTGATTAGATTAGCTCATCCGCATTTTCCTTTCTTAATCTTTCATCCTTTTTTTCTGAGTAAAAGTGTATAATAATATAATAACACATGATGTAATAATGTATGCTTTGTAATGTATGTGATTGATGGACACTTCTTTGTTTGGGGCAGTAATTCTTCTGTAGCAGTTTTGTGTCATTCTTTCAGCGAACACCTATAGTACATATTTTTCATATGTAACTTTGACCTTGTTTTAATTAATATTTAAACTGGTATGGTGTTTGCAGGAGGAAGCAATGACCTACTACACCGACCTGGAGGCCAAGCTGAGAGAGGATTATAAAAAGGAAAAAGAGAAGGTCACCACCAAGCCTCTGGATATGGCCTTTGTCACCTTCCAGAATGAAGTCATGACTGCAATGTAGGTTTGACAGGCTGTGTGTTTTGGATGTAGTAGAAGTATATCGTTAGCTTTACAGACTCGCATTAACATGTAACTCACTCACATGGTTTTTTATTAGGGTCTAAAAGCTGATTGGAAAATAGTGTTTACAGTGCCACTGCATTGTACATGCATTTTTGTGTTTCAAGAACATACCCAACAGACCAAAATTTCACTTTAATGCTTGATGATTTATGTTGCATGCTTTCTGACCTTGCTTTGCCTATAAGCCGTGTAAATATCAGCTATAAATGGCGCATTAGTGATTTTCACAGATTGTTTTCTGTCTTGTAGAAATTTTGAAGTTTCCTTAAAAAGTACTATGTTTTGCTTTTTAGGATTCTTAAGGACTTTAATGCCTGCAAGTTCCATGGCTGTCACTGTCGGCGCGAGCCAAAATCGTCACCCTATAGCAACAACCTATATACACACAACTGGACGGTCACCTACGCTCCTGATCCACAGAATGTGTACTGGTAAGAGATTCTGTTCAGAGGAGTCCGACTCTCCTCCATCATTCCTGCAGAGACAGTAAATACAGCTGATGCCTTTTTTTGACAAATGAGGTAATAGTAGTTTAATAATAGGTTTGGTAGTAATTTTGTCTTTTCTCCTGCAGGGAGCACTTGTCCATAGGCGGCGCATCCTGGTGGCTCCGCTGCTTGGTTATCAACTGCTTCCTCTTCATCCTGCTCTTCTTTCTCACCACTCCTGCTATTATCATCTCCACTATGGACAAATTCAACGTTACAAAACCTGTGGAGTACCTGAATGTAAGTAACTAGTGCATGAAACACGTGCGTCTGCCCTCACTCTGTACACGCATGGTGTTTTATGAAACATCGACATGGCAGATTTGTTAATTAGAATTTAGATTTTATAATAATAAACCGATTGGATTTTAATTTGTCACCCCTATCACATGTCCTTCCCTTCACTTTGTTTTACCTTGGTGTGGATTTCCAGAATCCCATAATCACCCAGTTCTTCCCCACTCTGCTCTTGTGGTGCTTCTCGGCCCTGCTGCCCACCATCGTGTACTACTCGGCTTTCTTTGAGGCCCACTGGACACGGTACACACTCACTTCCCTGCTTTCTTTCTTTTACACACATCGGATAGCACTGTATTAGAACCGCACATTATGGGTTAAGAGTTCTATGCATTTCATTCAAGTAATATAGGAGATTGTTATTCTAGCAATTTTGTATGTTACATATTTTGTCCAGTTTTATAAAATTTTTTATTGTAAAATCAATCTTCTTTCTCATGCTGGTGTTTTTGGGATTTTTTCCTTACAGTTCTGGGGAGAACAGAACCACTATGCACAAGTGCTACACTTTCCTCATCTTTATGGTCCTTCTGCTGCCGTCTCTGGGCCTCAGCAGGTTAGACCTGGAATACATTAAATTGTTCTTAAATTGTTCTTAAAATCTCACTATAAAGTTTAATTGTTGTATTATTTTGAAGTGTGTGTGTCAGTATATTTAGGTATAAAACATTCCTATAAATCACTTGTTCCTTATTGCAAACACTTGACTTGGCTTATCTTTGGTATGTAAACTATTTTAACTATGAGTGAATATGCTGTGACTTTAGTAACATGCTCTATCTTCATTCTTTTCCTAACGTAGTTTGGATGTGTTTTTTCGCTGGCTTTTTGACAAGACATTCCTGGATAAGGCTACAGTGCGATTCGAGTAAGTTAATGCATGAGCAGGTTATTCCACCATCAGTTTAATTTAATTTTGCACTCAGCTTGGGCTATACTATTATACTGTCAGCAGTGCCATTTGTCATTTCAACATTTACATGTTAACAGTTCTAAAAAGGGTATATTTTTTGCTATGTGATTTCTTATAGACTATTACTAAAATGTCTTTGTGTCTTTCTTCAGATGCGTATTTCTTCCAGACAATGGGGCATTCTTTGTGAATTATGTCATTGCCTCGGCCTTCATTGGTAATGCCATGGACCTGTTGCGCATTCCGGGTCTGCTCATGTACATGATTCGTTTGTGCCTGGCGCGTTCTGCAGCCGAGAGACGCAATGTTAAGAAGGTGATGAATTTCCTCAGACACTCTGTATCGCCATATACTTTTACATATTGCCACATTATCTAATAATGTAGACATGTATGTAAACACCTGACAATCACACCTATATTTGCTTACCATTCAAAACCCACAGAAATTAATAGGGAGTTAGACCTGCATTTACGCAAAAAAAGCATTTGTGATGTCTGTTACTGACGTTTGACAAGAAGGTCTCTCTCACAGTTGACATTCCAAATCATCACAAAGATTCTGTCCAAATTCTGGATTCTGTGCACGCTTGAGGTCCCAGACACCAAACATTATGGACTTTACTTTGTTAACAGTGGCAGATATAGGCAGGCAGAAACTTCTGGCATTCTGTGAGCATGCCTTGTCGTTAAGTGCTTCAGTACAACTGCATGGCTGTGTGCTTCATGTAATGCATCTGTTAACATTGGGTTTAGCTAAAACACCAGAACATAATAATTATAAGGTATGTTCACATACTTTTGAACATACAGTGTATTCTTATTAGTGTAAATACGTGAAACCCTACTGATTGCACAAACAGGATAAATGGAATGAAACAGTGTAGAAAACTGTCCTTTTTTCATATTGTATTGTAACAAGCTGCCTTTTTTCTTTTCTTTTTAATATCCATTATAGTTACACATACTTACATACTTGCACATACAGCTGGTTGTAATGTTTTTTAAGATAAATATAACAGTAGAAATGTAATGAATCATGTAGCTAAATTAACGTGAGGTTTGCTACGCAGCATCAAGCATACGAGTTTCAGTTCGGGGCCGCATATGCCTGGTTGATGAACGTCTTCACTGTAGTCATGACCTACAGCATCACCTGTCCGATCATCGTTCCTTTCGGTAAGCTTCTCAAACCTAGTCAACCCTTGAACATGTGTGTTGGGGAATGTATGACTTCTCATATGACATGTTGTTAACCCTGAAAACTTTACTTTAAATATTCGCTACTTTAAAACTACTTTATATCTAAACATTATTTGCCGCATTTTAGTAAAATCCTGGCTCGATTGTATAACATTATTCTGACAAATCTTCAAGTAAAGCAGCAGTTTAATGTAAGATCATTTTGTAATCCTTCTCTACACAGTCTTAAGGGTGGCAACCTGTTCTTCGTTAAACAAACATTCGTAATGACTACTTCTGAGGATGTATTTATCTGTTGGCGTTGTCTTAATGGCTTAAGCATTACGCAAGTGATATGAAAGCAAGCATTACAAATAGTGGTTAAAGCGGCTAAATCCGTGTGTTTCAGCCTTTCTCATTTGGTAGCTGTCATGGGGTTGGGAGCGAGGGAAACTAAATATTGTGAGATATGAATAAATAACACATGAAATATGCATACCTGAGCCACGTCATCTGATGCCTGAACCTGTTCTGTGATGGCAGTTACACTGGCATGTTGCTTATTCCAAGAATTGATGACACATGACAAACGAGCCTGAAAAACATGTCAAGTCTGACCTGTCAACTCTGACTTTTGCACTGAGATAACATTTTACAGGGTGACTGAGAGCAGACTCATGCTAAGGCTGACAAAACGGCACAAAATGTACACTTCATGAAGTGCCTGAAAATCACCTGAACCGTTTAAATTACTCTTTCTGTCCTCTCTTTAGGTTTAATGTACATGTTATTAAAGCACCTAGTGGACAGATACAACATGTACTACGCCTACCTTCCGTCTAAACTGGATAAGAAGATCCACTCTGGAGCTGTGAACCAGGTGGTGGCTGCACCCATCCTGTGCCTCTTCTGGTTGCTCTTCTTCTCCACTGTACGCACAGGTGAGCATCCTTCTTGGCTGGACGTCTTCTTCATTTAGTGTGAATATATCATTACACATTGTAGTACACCCATGTACATTCATAAATAATTAAGGCAGATAGAAATGATTAATTTCCAATAGCAAAAGTATTTTGTATATTCTGAACTACTTAGAATTTTCTGTAATGCACATCTTTAAGGTAATCGCAGCAAAATAACGAACCTCCCTTTCAGCATGCCATCTTGTTTAGCTCATACTTGGCACAAAACCAGCATTCCAGTATTCAGTACTCCCAGCCTTAAACCAAGCTCATCTGACATGAAGACTGTTAAATGGCTGAAATGTGCTGTTATGTAGATGCCATTTGTGAACAATTTGCAAAATTCAGTCATGTATCGGCTTGGAACATTACTTAATTTGTTAATTAGAATAGAATAAATTAAGACATTTTTTTTCCCCTAACAAAATTTTCAATTATCTTTTTTGCTCTCCCTAGGGTTCCTTGCTGCCACCTCCATGTTCACATTTGTGGTTCTGATCATCACCATCATAGTTTGCGTCTCTCACGTTGTGTTCGGTCATTTTAAGTACCTAAGCGCACACAATTACAAGGCAAGTCTATAATCCACGTCCAGGAAAGTGGTACATACTGTACTGTACTTCTGTGTGAACATGTGCTTCATGTAATCTTTACAGATTGACTCTCAGGAAGTGGATGGAGTAGAGAACGGACAGCCGCCTGGTACCTCCCCGCCCGCCAAATCTGCGGTGAGATTGAATAGCTATAGCGTGTTGTCTGTCATTTTCTATTAACTCGAACACATCATCACATAAATTCATAAAGAGTATCCAGTTTTACATTTTGATATTCTCACATAAACATGAAATAACATGGGGTAAATAAATGACAAAAGAATTCATTCCATTCTTTTCAGTTGTAGAATTTTTATAGTTTTAATTAGGCTTGGTATTGATGCCTTATCAATTAATATTAATTATTTTTAACTGGTATCATCAAGATTTAGCACCTAGTTCCTTGCAGCGCATATGTTGCGCATTTATGCTATTATTCTGTGTTGCATTGTTAGTGGAATTTTACACAAGTTATGACATTATTTAACAAGCCAATTTACCATGTTTAGAAAACATGGCTATCTGTATAAAATCATGTCTTTTGTTTACACTGTGCAGATAAAAAAGCTACTTTCACCACCCTTTTACACTTTTCCCATTAGAATGACTATTGGTACTGGTGTACTTCTTATAGTGAAGACCAAGATCAGGAAAATTCTGGGCTAAAATTGCAGCACATCAACAATAGAAGGCAGTAGCGATTAGCTTATTTGTATCATATTCAGTGTGAGTTGCATGGAACTTGATAGTTGAGAAGCTACACCTAGGTGACTCCTAAGTTGAACTTACCAGTTGTAGGTAGGGAATTGCAAACATTAAAATCACACAGACCGGTCGTATTAAGATCTTGTAGTAGGAGCCATATTGGGGGTTGGGGGGTTTACTGTGTAAGACGAGAAGAGCGGAGGGGCTAATATCACACACACAGAAACACACAAGCACACACTTACACAGCGTCTGCACGCACAAATTGAAACGCTTATCTGTCGGGATTTATTTTTACTTTTTTTTTAAGGTAAAGTGTAGGTTAATTTGTTTTATTTTTACTTTATATTTTATATTCATTATTTTTATGTTGGGGCTTAATTTTGGGGGGCTGTGGAATGAATTATTTGAGTTTCCATTATTTCTTATGGGACAGTATGATTTGCTTTACGAGTTTTGATACACGAGCCTTCTTCTGGAAGGAGTTTATTTCTCCTGAAAAAACAAACAAACATACAACATATTAGCGTGTTGATTTACCACGGTATGATTACTGTAAGTGTTTGAAGTGTGTGTAGACAGCGTTTATATCGTTCACGCAGATTCTCAACCCAGGTTCCTGGAACAACACTTGTTGCAGACTCCTGCAAAATGAGACGATTAGTTCGCGTAATGCAGGCACATTTCTTGGCGGATCTTCACAATTGAACACAATCTCCTTTAACATTCCCCACAAGTAGGCATCAGGTGGTGTTAGATCGGGAGAATAGGACGAGTATGGCACCTTTTTCAAACTCTGTCTCCCTTCACACCCACTTCTGCATATGATTCGGAAATCATACTCAAATATGAATACTTTTTTTCTCAGTCAACTTTCTTTTCACTACTGGGAACAAGTGTGTCTGCCCCATCGACAAACGCACATATTTTAGCGCATACCGGATAATGCTCAGCCACCTGTATGTGATATTGTTTATCCAGCAATTATTTTGACATAATATAGATCATGATACAAATCAAGTGTTGCTGAAAAGTAAAAGTATGCAAAAGTATAGCACACATTGTGTCATGTTGCCCAACCCTAACCTAATGCTTTACTGATGAACAAACATTTGAGCTTTTTATGAAGTTAGCAAAATCTGGATGTTGGGAAGGATTTAAAAAAAGACATTTTCTCAACCATCTACTTTAAATCTGATTATGATTTCCTCATTTTTCTCCTTTCCCTTAGCAGAAGTACATCGCACAGGTTCTGCAGGAGCAGGGGACAGATGAGACAGGTTCTGGGAGTGGTGAGGAATACGGCCAGAGTTCCTTGCAGGATGACGAGCTCATCGCACCAGGCTCTGTTGTCAACGAGGGGGATTTCCAGTCAGGAGAGGATAGTCTAATCGACAACGAGGTGCATCAGTGAAGCACACTACATTCAGTAACTAGAGCTAAACAGACTATTAGTAGATCAAATGCAAACACACTGTACTGAGATCGGATAAAGCTGTGCTCCAGGACCCTTGTGCAGCCCGGACCAGGGCGTCACACCTGTATATGTTCCGTCTTTTGGGCTTGGAGAGCAGCTCGCAAACACTAACAAGGCTCGACCATTTCCTTTCATACTTGACATGGAAAAAGCCAACTGTGCTACTACATACTAAACTTCAAACTAATCAAGTTCACCAAGGCTGCTTCATGACTGCTTCTCCACATCATGTACGACTGGCTCTCGATTACCTGCGCCACCATTGGAAGGAGGGCTCTCTCATGGTTCACATCGATTGTTTTTGCTTTGGAAGAAATCCTTTTAATCATGGTATTTATGCATTATGAACCTATTTTGTGTTACAAGTCGGACATCTTTAATCAGTAGGTTCACGGGTTCAGATATGTTAACTATTCTTTAACGGTGAGCATTTATCTGGACACACTCCATCTTGCTATCATTGGAAGTGCAGGGTTTTCTTTTTTGCTCCATTAAAATTTTTTAAAAGTGCATGTGTCAGTTTTGCAGTAATGAGCCAAACTTGTAATGTTACGAATGTTCTTTGTGTCTTCAGCTGTAACTCCACAATTAAAAAGAAAAACAATGGGCGAGCACCAAGTACTTTATGTTCATGCAGTGTTTTATAGCTGATCTGAACACAGAGCCAACTTTTTTCCAACTCGTTGAACTGTTTTAGCACTACGTGTAGAAGTGCCGCCGCGGTCTGTCTGTGGCAGTCTGTCCAACATATCACTGGATAGACTCCAGGGTATTATTTATCGTCAGGTTTTGGTTGTAGAGACGCTGTCATTTATAATAGGATTCACTGACTTGTTTCTTAAACAGACTGCGGGTTATAACACTGATTTAGTTGCCTTTACTAACAGATTGTAAAGTGATCTTGTAAACTCTTGATTTTTAGGTTCTCAAAGACAGCCTTTAATGCAGTTGTCACTTCCTTGCACGTTTTAGCATGAGAGTTGTTTATTGTAGTTTTTTTTTTTAACAACTGTGTTAAATTCTAAACAATGTAGCAATTAATGTAGTCGATCACTGAATGCAGCGTTTCATGTTCTGAGACACAAAATGCAAACAAAAATGAATGAGCTAAACTTTAAATGTCCATAGTCTGATCCTGTCTCTGTCTTTGTGGATTTCTGTGCTCCGCAACCCGACTTATTGACAGATCTGCTACATGATAGAGCAATAAGGAGAAAGCGAGTGAGAGTATACGTCTGTTAAAGTCACATACTGTACCATATCAACATGTCCTGGGTGGTACTGAAAATTTACTGCTGAATCATTGTCCATATATTTGAATTGTTTACATGAATTTACTGTCAGATGTTTAGCCTGCCATATTCTGTACACCATAACAACCCATGGTGAGTAATTTGTGAGCCTATGACTGCACATGAGGAGAAATAATGTATATTTTTCTGCACTGACACTTGAAGAATGATGTAAACCCTATAATCACTAATTCTAATATATTGGGTAAATTAAATCTAATTTATGAATGGCAGTGATGCTCATACTCATGTTCCAATGGCAATGATGCTGCTTCTCGTGTTACTGTAAACATGAATCATGGTGGCGATAAACACTCATGATGATGCAGCATTTCCATTACTGGATATATACACACTTTTAGTCCTTGATTTAAGGGAATCCCATTGTTTATCCTATTCATTTGTCATTATACCTCTGCGGGTGATCCAGCAGATGAAATATGACCATGAGGTTGCACTTTACGCACACATTTCTGTCTGTTTCCGTTCATTTCTGGTATTTTATTTATTTAATTTGCTATAGTTTCTCAGTGGAAATGGAGACCACTGTTTGACTAAGTGGAGCTGTTGGAACTACTTTTTCATTTTTGTAAATAGACTCATTGCACTGCTTTTATGAACATTAAAACTGTGGCATTTAAGGATGTGTATAGTTTATCAGGTTTTTTTTTTTTCTTCCCCTCCCTCAAAAACACTAAGGATCCCTTTTATTATATTGTGACAGCTGTGGAATGCATACATCGCTAATCTGTTCTCAACGTTTCCTATTGTAGCTTCCTTTGTTCCTCAGAACTTCTTTTTTTATAATGTACACATCAGAGCCTTCCATGTCTTCAAACAATAAATTCAGCCTTTACTGCTAAAACGTCTTGTTTTTCATGCATTTATCATAAGGAATCATTTTAACAGGAAGTGTGAAGAAACTGGAGGAAACTTTAATGAGACCTAGAGAGAACACACAACCAAGAACTCCACTATGCTGCATGTGTGCAAGTTTCTGAGGGTGGGATACTCTACCACTACGACTCCATCATAGAACAGACATTAACAACAGGTGTTCATAAATTCAATTATTTATTTTTATGTCGGTGTAAAAGAGAATTCAGAGCCAGTCCTAACAAAGTAACTCACATAGGTATGGGCAGCATTCTAGCACATAGCACCCTTCACACTCATTCAAACACAGCGGGAACATTTGACAGTACCTCAAGAACAAGATCAGACCCAGATAAAAAAACTTGTAATACAGTTTATATTACCTTGACTGTATTGCCCTTGATTGGTACAGGGCTTAATGGTTTCCACTGTAGCCTTGCAGCTCCAGGTCTGGGTTAAATTTCCGGCCAGTTTCGATTCTCGCCTCTGTGTGCTTGGAGTTTCCTCGGTAGGTTTCCTCCATATACTCCGGTATCCTACCACAGTTCAAAGACATGCATGTTAGGCTAATTGGCGTCCTAAATTGCCTGTAGTGTGTGTTTGTATGCCCTGTGATGGATTGCCATCCTGTCCACTGTGTACCCTGCCTAAGTCTCCTGGGATAGGCTCCAGGCCCCCCGCAACCCTGTATACAGGATTAAGCGGTATAGATGATAAGGGAGTGAGTAAATTGTTCTTTTGTTTTCATATGCAGAAGGGCATTCAAGTCAACCCGGGAATTGTGATGAAATTTCTCATGAAAGAAATCACACATTTAAAATTAAACCAGATTGAATTCACAGCCACCACCTCCGATAGGAAGATAGGACATGTAAATATTAGATCTCTCATTTCTAAAGCGCTTATTGTAATAAAACAACCACTGATAAGTAGTTAGAAATACTATGTTTAACAAAATGTGGATTTAACCGAATGGGCATATAGCATTAAATGAAGCCAGTCTTCCTGAATACAGCTGTGTGCATCAGCCTTGGGCCAACTGGTAGAGGAGGAGGCATCGCAGTTACAGTATTTATAATGATAATCAAACCTTCATTCAAAAACATGACATTTGAAGTTCTGAATACTAACATGACAAACATTGCCACAAATAAGAAGTCTCCCCAGTCAATTTCCACAATTTTTATTTACAGACACCCAGGGCTGTACTCTGAATTTCTTTCTGAATTTACACATTTCCTTTTAAACACGGTCATTTCCATAGACAAAGCCTCAATTCCTGGAGACTTTTTTAGAATCTTGAAGAGCCAAAACAGCATTTATGTCCATTCTGGACTCACTAGATGTACATCAGTGCATAGCAGGGCCCACTCGTGAAGATCACACTCTAGATTTAATAGTAACTTTCAGATTAAGTATGGAAAATATAGGGATGTTTTCCCAAACAGATAATATCAGCAAAAACTGAATGCCTTGTAACCTGTTATTAAGAAATCTGATATTGATCCATGTCAGCTGTCCAACTACAGACCAATATCAAATGTCCCCTTTGTCTCAAAGATTCTAGAATCTAGAATGACAACACTGATCATAATCTTCTACTTAATTGATTAGAAAATGTTGTAGGATTTGTAGACAAATGTAGACAATTTCTCCTGGCTCAGGTCTTATTTGACAGATCGTTATCAGTTTGTCGATTTAAATGTACAAAATTTAAATCTGGTGCACCACAAGGTTCTGTTTTAGGCCTACTGCTATTTTCTCTATATATGCTTTTTCTTGGTAATATAATTCATAAACATGGTATTCATTTCCACTGTTATGCTGACAGATCATTTGAAGCGCCTGTAGATAATATTACCAGGATAGCATTCTTTCATCTCAGAAATATTGCCAAGATAACAAATATAATGCAGAAAAACTTGGTTCTGGCTTTTGTCACCTCTAGATTTGATTATTGTAATGGCTTGCTGTCTGGGTGTTTAACTGTGTTCATAAACAAGCTCCAGTTCATCCAGAATGCAGCAGCAAGAGTCCTCACTAGAACCAGAAAATATGAGCACATCTCCCCTTTCTTATCCATACTGCACTGGCCCCCATAAAATTATGCATTGATTTTAAAATTCTACTATTGATCTTTAAAGCACTAAATGGTTTTGCACCATTTTACCTGACTGAACTGCTAGTGTTTTATGAAAGTGCTGGGGCCCTAATTATCATTATTATTATTATTATTGTGGCTCAGTGGTAGGTGTTTTGCCTGCCATGCGAAAGGCCCGGGTTCAATTCAAAGCCAGTGCTCAAACCCCAGCCATTGGATGCAGTACCGGTCCCAAGCCAGGGTAAAATGCGAGGGTGTTATCAGACAGGTCATCTGGTGTAAACCATGTGCCAAGCTTGTATGTGCGGACCAAGCGTCCGCTGTGACGACCCCCTGCTGGAAGCAGCCGAAAGACCAACAACAACATTATTATTGATAACATTTTTGGGTGGCATAGTAGTGTATTGCTCTCCTCATGCTTGGTGGGTTTCCTCCGAGTACACTGGTTTGCTCCCACAATCCAAAGACATCCAGATTAGGCTAACTGGCATTCCTGTTTGTGACCTGCGATAGACTGGCACCTCGTCTAGGGTGTACCGGCCTCCTGTCCAAAGGCACCCAACAACCTTGTATACAAGATAAAGCGGTGTAGGTGATAAGTGAGTGATGAACAAATGAAGCAATTGAGGAATGCAATAATAATAATAATTATTATTATTATTACCAGTCCAGGTGGTACCCCGCCCTTTGCGCAAAGTTTCCTCGGATAGGCTCCAGGCTTCCTGAGACCCCGTATACAGTATAAAGCAGTATAGAAAATGAATGAATGAATGAATGACATTTGGTTTTTCACTCGTTGCGGTATCTTGTGATATCTTGTGACTCGTTGGATATAGTCTCGTGATTTCCACGCAGATCTCCTGCGTCATCAGTGTAGTTCCTGTGTTTATACACTAGATGGCGGTGTTTCATCGTTGATATGAAGAACCTGAACGTGGGTAAAAGTCCAGAACTGCGACGTGGAAACGTTGAAACCGCGCTACGTGACAACATCCCCAGGGCCGCTTGGTCTCTCTCTCACACGCTCTCCGGGCTCGTTTGGACCATGTGTGTGGACAGTAAGATATAATCCAGTAAAGTGCAGGAGGAAGAAGAGCTGGACGCGATGGACGGAGCTCTGGCTGTTATTCTAATCTCTGTGGCGATGTTTGTGGGATGTTTTCTGCTCGGACTCATTCCGTTACTGGTGAACTTTTCCCAGGTAAGAACAAACCTGCAGTATTTCATATTCCTGTTTAAAACTACAGCAGTACGCCGAAGAAGTGCGCGCGCCCGCTCGCGCGTGCGTGTGTGTGTGTGTGTGTGGTACACTGTAATACTACTCTGATTTGAGTAGAGTGAATTGGGGCAGTAGTGCATTTCTTAACATAATACATCAACATTAAATCATATTAACAATATCGATCATCAAAAACATTCTGTGGCACTCTGTAAGTGTCTCTGCGCCAAGGACGTTGAACTTTCAGCAGGTTCTACAAGTCTGACATGTTAATAACTACGACTACAAGTTATACCGTGTGGCCAAGAATAACAATCCATTTGAACTTGAATATAAATGTAAAGTTGCGCTTCACGTATATAATTAATTTTTAATTCAACTATTTTTAGACCACCGGTGCAGTGAACAAGCTTTTAACAGTTTAATCACTTTATCCACACCCTTACAGCAGAAACAGCAGTTTATTACCGTGCTGGGGGCGGGGCTTCTGTGTGGCACCGCCCTCGCGATTATTATTCCTGAGGGGGTGGAGCTACTGGAGGGGTCGTCCAGAGGTGAGTAACTTCCCCTTCTAACGTAACCACTAATCCAGATTGTACTCAGATGATTGTACTCACCTCCCGAAATAATATTATGACCATACAGGACCTCTGTCTCAATATGATTTTGCAATTCTATAAGTGTCACAATTTTATAAATATTCTGATTCAATATTATAATAATTGTATATCATTTCCCCCGATTTTGGTCCAATTTTACACCTTTAAAAAATTTAAATGATTAATTAAATGTAGCCTGTTCCTTATAACATTTGTTTTTTCACTTAAAAATCAGAACATCATTAGAAGTACATTGCTGAGCAGTACATATCCGTGTTGTGACAGACTTATTCACTTATTCAAACTTGTTACAAATAATCCACTCCTACCACACGGGATCAAATTCTCCAAAGTCTCAAAATGCAGTGAGCATGTGAGTTGAGTGGCCTCAAGCACAGCTAATCCGGGCACTTGGGGTTTCTAATGCACGCGATTTTCAGCTAATTAGTGCTTGAGGTGTGTTGAGACTTGTGTAAGCGTGTGTAATGAGTGGATTTGTGACTAATTCTGGTCACTGCCAGATTGACCAGTTCATCTCTATTACAGTATAAACAAAAAAATAAGGTTTTAATCATTTTGGGGTCGTTAATTAATCTATTTTCAAGAATGAATTGATTTGTCCCCCATATCTACTGATCAGTGTTAGAGTGTCGTGTTGAGTCTTTAGTCATGTGTGCTTGTGTATCAAAACTATTCTCATCCCAACTGCAAACTGATGTTCACTATGGTCCTGTAAGTCCTTGTTCCGACTGCCAGCCTAAATCAGATTTTTGGCATATCCAGATTGGAATCGGTTTGGAATCAGATTGCTTTCATGTAGTCTGAACAGTAAAAAACATTGAATCTGATTTCAATTCAACTCTGATTTGCAAAAATCAATCCGTTCTTTACATCATTCACAATCCAATGTGGAAGTTAAAATCCACACAATCACGTGGAATGGACATGGATCCAGATGAAAAACGAGCAGAAAGACAATGGAAGAAATGTGACCCGAAGGGAGAGGTGTACTATTTCCATTTTTAACTGTCTTCTCGTTACCTGTATGTTGTTATAAGTTGCCAGTATTTTACATCAACTTACATACTGTACGACACAGCAACCAATGCCGATACTGTAGGTCGACAGTGTGTAAGATTTGTGCTTCCAATCTGAACGAAGCCAAATCCAATTTGATAACTTTTATATAATAGTATGTAAAGTCAATCCAAAAGATCAGATTTGTAAAATGAAACATATTTCCTGCAGTATGAACAAGGCCTAAGTGGTGTTAATGGCGCCTTTCTAAGATTGCATTAATGCTAATACTACTATTGTTTGTATTAATCCAATGATAACTAATTTATTGTACTTGTAAACGTGTAAAGATGCTCCAATAGCAGCATCTAAGTACTATATTCTATATGCATAGGCCAACCCTAGTGTACCTTGCAAACTGCTATGGTCTGTGAAAAAAGCATCTTCCTGATACCTGAAACATTGTGTATTTAAACAGCATCTTGAATAGCACAAGGTGACCTAAATTGTGCATGCACAAAGGTACGTTCATTCCTTCATGTATTTTATCGATATAAATACATTTTGTTTGTAAATTGATCAGATCCCACTCTTTCAGTGATCTCTTGTTACGTTTCAAATATTGGTGGACTTAAAACCTCTCAGAAAACATTCTGTCTGCACAGAATTTAATGAAATTTTGCCTTAGGTATTTGCCTGAAGTTAATCCTGTGCCATAAATGAAATAAGCAGTTATGTACCACATTATAAACCGTGGGTTTTGAGAGCATACTGAGCATGTGTCAACTGCAGGACAGAATTTAAACGTTACAGTACTTGAATATCTGGCTGAGATTTAACCTACACCATAAGTGAAAGTAAAAGCGATGTTCTAAACAGTTAAAACTGAATATTTTTCCTGGGATTAGTTAATGTTTTCACAGCTGAAATAACAGTGCTGAAGTGAATGCGCTGGTGTCGTTTTAAGCCAAAACTTAACATTTATTTGATCTACTTTTTTCAATTTCTCATCTGTGGTTAACGCTCTGATTAACGAACAGGGAGTGTATTTAGCTGATGATGAAGGAAGTACAACATTCTAGTAAACAAGGCAAGGTACAACCTTACAAAATGTAATTTCTTTGTGCCAATAGAAAGACTTATAATAGAATATAATAAAATTCTACCTTAAGAAAATATTCCATGATGCTTCTGAATGATTTATGGTAAGCCGGTTACCCAGTTTAATATCCGCATGAATGCAACTATTGTTGTCTATGCTGTCTCAGGAAATACTACTTTTTTATTTAAAGATAGATGATTGAGGGCAAAAGTGTGCGGACATGCATCGTCTTAACATTTCTCAGTTCTCTGCGTTTAGTCCGAAGATAAGACTTCAGCTCTTCAATAAGCATCTCACAGTAGCACTGTTGATTGTGGAACTGATAAAACTGTAAGCATTGATTTTCCAACTAATGGTTTTTAAACTTTCTCTGTTTTCTGTTAAAGATATTTCTGTTCCATACATAGGCTTGTAGTGATGAATCCATATCTCTTCACCAGTAATGATTCTCTTTAAGAAACGTTCGCCTTCCTTGTAGTATTGGTCCAGATCGTGTTTGCAGATATCCAAACGCTTCTGTTTATGCTCTTCTGTGAGCTGTTTTAGCACCAGGTACAGCCTCAGACAACAAGAAAAAAAAATCACTGGGCGCTGCTCTTCTTTCGTGTATATCATAAGTAGGACATTCTTTTTTGCTTGCACCACATTTACAAATGAACTGATGTGGCACGTTCACATCTGCACAGCACTGACTGGGAGACAGTAGCCTTGAGTGGAAAGCGCTGATAAGGCAGCACCACCGAAAGACGTTTTGATATAACCTGAGTGCGAATCATTTTTGACTGCGTCTAGAGCCACATGCTGCTCCAATTGTGAATCATTAATAGTTTATTTATTGTATTTTTTGCTTTTTCATCCTGCAGAATCATTTTGCTCAGTTGCATCTGCTGGACTGAACGCCTCCGATTCGGATTCTACTGCCAAGCCGTCCACAGAGAAAGGATTGCGTCCACATGTCTTTATTGGAGCGTCACTGGTCCTGGGGTTCATACTGATGTTTGTGGTTGATCAGATTGCTGATTATTGTTCTACACACGGTAAATAGTGTGTGTGTGTGTGTGTGTGTGTGTGTGTATATATGTGTGTGTGTATATATATGTGTGTGTGTGTGTCTGTATACACACGTGGACAAAATTGTTGGTACCCTTCGGTCAATGAAAGAAAAACTCAATGGTCACAGAAATAACTTTAATCTGACAAAAGTAATAATTAAAAAAAATTCTATGTATGTTAACCAATGAAAGTCAGACATTGCTTTTCAACCATGCTTCAACGGAATTATTTAAAAAAACATAAACTCATGGAACAGGCCTGGACAAAAATGATGGCACCCCTAGAAAATACTGAAAATAATGTGACCAAAGGGACATGTTAATTCAAGGTGTGTCCACTAATTAGCATCACAGGTGTCTACAATCTTGTAATCAGTCAGTGGGCCTATATATAGGGCTCCAGGTAGTCAGTGTGTTGTTTGGTGACATGGTATGTACCACACTCAACATGGACCAGAGGAAGCGAAGGAAAGAGTTGTCTCAGGAGATTCGAAAGAAAATTATAGACAAGCATGTTAAAGGTAAAGGCTATAAGACCATCTCCAAGCAGCTAGATGTTCCTGTGACTACAGTTGCACATATTATTCAGAAATTTAAGACCCATGGGACTGTAGCCAACCTCCCTGGACGTGGCCGCAGGAGGAAAATTGATGACAAATCAGAGAGACGGATAATCCGAATGGTAACAAAAGAGCCCAGAAAGACTTCTAAAGAGATCCAAGGTGAACTTCATGCTCAAGGAACATCAGTGTCGGATCGCACCATCCGTCGTTGTTTGAGCCAAAGTGGACTACATGGGAGACGACCAAGGAGGACACCATTGTTGAAACAAATCATAAAAAAGCCAGGCTGGAATATGCCAAACTACATGTTGACAAGCCACAAAGCTTCTGGGAGAATGTCCTATGGACAGATGAGACAAAAATGGAACTTTTTGCCAAGGCACATCAGCTCTATGTTCACAGATGGAAAAATGAAGCATATTAAGAAAAGAACACTGTCCCTACTGTGAAACATGGAGGAGGCTCTGTTATATTCTGGGGCTGCTTTGCTGCATCTGGCACAGGGTGTCTTGAATCTGTGCAGGGTACAATGAAATCTCAAGACTATCAAGGGATTCTAGAGAGAAATGTGCTGGCCAGTGTCAGAAAGCTGGGTCTCAGTCGCAGGTCATGGGTCTTGCAACAGGACAATGACCCAAAACACACAGCTAAAAACACCCAAGAATGGCTAAGAGGAAAACATTGGACTATTCTAAAGTGGCCTTCTATGAGCCCTGACCTCAATCCTATTGAGCATCTTTGGAAGGAGCTGAAACATGCCGTCTGGAAAAGGCACCCTTCAAACCGGAAACAACTGGAGCAGCTTGCTCATGAGGAGTGGGCCAAAATACCTGCAGAGAGGTGCAGAAGTCTCATTGACAGTTACAGGAATCGTTTGATTGCAGTGATTGCCTCAAAAGGTTGTGCAACAAACTATTAAGTTAGGGGTACCATCATTTTTGTCCAGGCCTGTTCCATGAGTTAATTTTTTTTTTATAATTCCGTTGAAGCATGGTTGAAAAGCAATGTCTGACTTTCATTGGTTAACATTCATAGAATTCTTATTTATTATTACTTTTGTCAGATTAAAATTATTTCTGTGACCATTGTGAGTTTTTCTTTCATTGACCGAAGGGTATCAACAATTTTGTTCACGTGTGTATGTGTGTGTGTGTATGTATGTATGTATGTGTGTGTGTGTGTGTATGTATGTATGTATGTATGTATGTGTGTGTGTGTGTGTGTGTGTGTGTGTGTGTGGTGTTTGCATGTGCTTGGTGGGTTTCCTCTAAGTACTTCAGTTTCCTCCCACTGTCCAAAGACATACAGGGTAGTAGTTGCTATTTCCAAATTGGAAATGCCTCATGGATGGCCTCCAGGCTTCTCATGACCCCAAACAGGATAAGAGATTTAGAAAATGAGTGAGTGAGAGAGATAGAGAGAGAGAGAGAGAGAGAGAGAGAAGTGTAATATAGTTACTTTTACAGTTTGTCTGTCTTCCTTTTAGTCTCCCGTGCACGTGAATACAATGGCAGCACTACAGCGACTTTGGGTCTTCTCATTCACGCAGCAGGTACTGTCAACAAATATTTCATTTCTTTTAAGACATGACTGAAAAGAAAAATTGATTCCCTGAATAATAAAGCAATTTTAATGGGAACAGTAGGTTGAACAACTCTGGGTGTATTTCTGTGCCCCAGAACGAAAGATCCTGAGCACAGGACATAAGAAATCTTAAGAAATCTGATACTTTGAACATGAAAAGTTTGTATGTTTTTTTATTTGATTTATTCTTTAATATTCCTTTCCTTATTATGCACTAATGTATAAATCTGGATTAGAGAAGAATACACCCCAAGTCTTACTGTACATACCCGGCAGAGCGTAATGTAAATACGTCTTTTATCATTTATATTTGTATCTGTCTGAGGGAATTGTACACACAATCATTCATGAACACCACTTGCACTCAACTGCAAATTATTGCCACTTCCCCCATACAGTCCTGACCTCTCTCCTAGCCATTTCCACATGTTTGGGTCAGTAAAGGTGTTCCTGGGTGGCCGGTGTTTTAGATGTGAAACAGGCCGTCCAATCAAGGGTCCAGGCTACTGAGAAAACGTTTAAGATAATATTGAGAGGTAAAGGGATTTTTTCGCCCTCATAACTGTGTTGTTTTATTCTGTACCTGTATAGGTCTGTTATTCTTATCAAAAGTCCCGGTTCAGCTTGAACGCACCGCATATATACAAATTATGTATTAAATTATGTACATTTATGTAGCTTTTATATGTTTGTGATTATGTATTAATCACGTGGCTGTCGTACAACACACGGACGTCAAGAGCTTCACAAATAATCCTCCAATGAAACCTCAGAATGCAGAAGAATGTGATTTCAGTGTGGTACGAGAATGATATGAAAGACATCCAGTGAGCAGCAATTCTGTGGATTGAAACACCAAACTGGTTCAAGTTGACAGGCAGGATATAGTAACTCAGATGAACACTCCTTACAAGCCTGTCACTTTTTCCCTCATTTTGTTTGACGTCAACATTAATTGAAGCTCTTGAGCTGCAGCTGCATGCTTTTATGCTTTGCTTCGCTGTCACATGATTAGTTGAAGGGCTAAGGCAATCTGCCTTTCACTAGCCACAGTGGAGTTTTAGTGCATCCTACTTCTATCGGTGGTCCTTGAGATGGTTCTTTTAATTGGAGTCCATCTGTGCCTAAGTGAGGACATCCCCAGGAAAGCCACAAACCTGGCTATTAAAGGTCTCACAGGAGATGTGCATGTCAGAGTGAAAACAAGACCATGAGGTTGAGAGATTTATCTGTAGACCCATGAGACAGGATTATGTCAAGACACCGATCTGGCAAAGGATACAAGAAATATTCTGCAGCATTGAAAACACCCAAGAGCATCATTCTCAAAGGGAAGAGATTTGGAACAGCCAATCTATACAGATTTGGCCACCCAGCCAACCTGAGTCAATTGGGATGAAGGGCTTTAGTCAGAGTAAACAAGAACCAACGGGTCACTAAAATGAGATTCTGAGTTCCCTTGTGGACATGAGAGAGCCGTTATACAATGACGCCCATCAGTGCAGCACTCCACCAGTCAAACCTCTATGGTTCAGTAGCAAGACCCTTACTTATTAAAACGCACATTGCAGCTAGCTGGGAGTTTGCCAAAAAGCAAAAACCTATGGTTTGATGACCAGTGTTGAGGGACGTTACTTTTTAAAGTAACTAATTTCATTACAGTAGTTTGCATGTTCTCCCCGTGCTTGGTGGGTTTCCTCCGGGTACTCCGGTTTCCTCCCACAGTCCAAAGACATGTAGGTTAGGTTAATTGGCGTTCCCAAATTGCCCATAGTGTGTGAATGAGTGTGTGAGTGTGTGTGTGTGTCTGTGCCCTGCGATGGATTGGCACCCTGTCCAGGATGTACCCTGCCATGTGCCCTAAGTCTCCTGGGATAGGCTCCAGGCCCCCATGACCCTGAATACAGGATTAAGCGGTATAGATGATGAGTGAGTGAGTGAGTAATTTCATTACAAAATTACTGTCTTCAAAAAGTAATCCTTTACATTACTGCGTTACTTTCTGATAAAAATAACTAGTTAGAGTACTTTTCCACTGCAGAAAATGAAAACTCCTTTGTGCTTCCTCATGCATGTTGTTTTAGTCAAGACCTTTATAATTATTCTACCGTCATCACTCAGAGAAGTTTGGCCCATAATCTGTTAACTACTTATACCCCTATTTCACCTACGCGGTTTCGCGGGGGGGGGGGGGGGGGGGGGGCCATAAGTACGATTCATCATGATTCACCTCAAGTTTTGGCACTGTGATTAGGTTTCCATCTTTCCGCGCATCGGTCCTCGCATAGTCAAACCGCATAGGTGAGATAGGGGTATAACAGCAGGAATAACAGAGGGGGGCGGGTTATCGGGGGCGGGGCTTGTAGGACGACTTCCGCTCTCACACACACACACACACACACACACACTAACAGATTGGGAATGACTGCTGTCTGGCTCTCGGATTACATAAATTGTCTGAATAACAGATTACATTTTTGAAAAAGTAACTGAGTACTTGAATGGCGGACCTAATTCGTTAGATTACTTGTTACATCAAAAAAGTAATTTGAATACTCTAACTCTAATCATGCTGTGGGGATGTTTTTTTGCAACCGGGACTGGAAGACTAGTCATTATACAGGGGAAATTGATGTAGATTAAAGAGAGAGCTATCCTGATTGTATCCAAACACTAGTGAAATGCTGGGATAAGTGCATTAGTGTAGCAAGAGATTATATAGAGAAATAAAGGGAGTTTTGACTCTCGTAACTGTTGTTATTCTGTACAATCAAAATCACTGTTCGACTTGAACACTCCTCGTATGTACAAATTATGTATAAAATGATGTAAGTTGATGTATCGTTTATATGATTATGTACACTCATTACCTTAATTATACATCTGCTCATTCATCCAGTTGTCTATGAATCATGTGACTGCTGTACAACACAAAATCAAACAGGTACATG
Source organism: Clarias fuscus (assembly GCA_030347435.1). Lineage (NCBI taxonomy): Eukaryota > Metazoa > Chordata > Actinopteri > Siluriformes > Clariidae > Clarias > Clarias fuscus. The sequence continues at coordinate 30,261,372 of CM059211.1, read as the reverse complement.
TCAAAAGCTTCAAATAATCTTCCCACGAAACCTCAGAATGCAGAAAAATTTGATTTCTGTGACTTCAGTGACTTTCAGTGTGGTACGAGTTTAAACAGAATGATCACAGACATCCAGTGAGCAGCAGTTCTGCGGATTGAAACATCAGACGGGTTCAAGTTGACAGGAAGTAACTCAAATAAGCACTCTTCTGCAATAATCACTCTCAGCTGCATGATTCAATTTTTTGCATCGGATGAGACAATCTGTCTTTCACTAGCCATAGTTTGTGTGTGTGTGTGTGTGTGTGTGTGTGTGTGTGTGCACGGAGTACCATCAGGAAGTTTTTTTGTTTCCCATTTATCTTATATTCAAACCTTTTTTTTTTTCCTCCTCATCATTATACACACACAATAGTCCACAGTGACAAAATAAAAACATATGTTTCTAGTTTTGTGTTAATGTATTTTTAAAAAAATTATAAAGACTGAAATATCCCATTTACAAGTATTCAGATCTTTTGTGACATTTAAAATTGTGTTTTATCCTATCAGTGATCACTAAGATAGTTCTTCAATTTAATTAGATTGAAATTTGAGCTTATTAGACATAATTAGGAAAGGCTCACACCTGGCTATTAAAGGTCTCACAGGAGTGTATGTCAGAGTGAAAACAAGACCATGAGGTTGAGAGAATTATCTGTAGACCCACGAGACAGGATTATGTCAAGATATAGACTTGGGGGAAAGATGCAAGAAACAGCATTGAAATCACCCAAGAGAATGAAGGCCTTCACCATTCTCAAAAGGAAGTGATCTGGAACAAATAACTTTCATAGGTATAACAAATAGTCTTTCCAGATCTACATGGAACATGGAACATTTGCACACTTGCACTTTTTGCACGCTGTGAAGTTGAACTTCACTACATTCTGGACTGCACTACATCACATTTCCATTACATTTCATTACTGTATATATCCACTATTTTATTAGATATTCTTTAACTTCTTATATTTATCTTATTCAAATACTTTATTTCATTTTATTCTTATTCTGTATATTATGTAAATAAGTGTGTGGGGTTTATTTTTATTTTTATTGTAGGTCAATAGCAGTCGTATAAGCATTTCACTTCATATCATACTGTGTATGACTGTGTATGTGACGAATAAAATTTGAATTTGAATTTGAGATCTGGCTGCTCAACCAAACTGAGTCATTGGGGGTGGAGGGAACCCAAAGGGTCACTATAAACGAGATCATGAGTTCACTTGTGGAAATTGAAGAGTCTTACAGAAGGACATCCATCACTGTAGCACTCCAACAAACAAACCTGCAGCCCTCTTAGACTCTCAGCCAGCTGGGAGTTTGCCAAAAAGCACCTGAAGGGCTCTCCGACTAGGAGAAACAAAATCCTCTGGTTTGATGACACAAAGCCTTAACTAATTGGAATCAAGGAATCAGACACTGCACACCATCTTATTAAAAACCATCATACAGTCATACCTGCAAAATGACTGTCAATTCCTGCCAAAGGTGCTTTGACCAAGTACTAAGTGATGAGTCTGATTATGTATGTAAATTGGATATTTCAGTCTTTATTTTTTAAATAAATTAACTAAAAACTCTAAACACCTGTTTTTACTTTGTAAATTGTGGAAAACATATAAGGTCTGACATGTGTCTACCTAGGCAAAAAAAGACACACACCCTAAGATTTTAATGTAGTAACCTTTAGCTTTGATTACAGCGCACAATCTGGCTCAGTTCGTGTGTGAAAATGGTTCCTCATGCTCCCAGAACCACTCTTTCACAATTTGAGTCAGGAATATGCCTATAGCATCAGGGAAGAAAAACTCCATAGATGTGATAACCTGGTCATTCAGTACATTCAGGTTGTCAGGTTATTGCCACATAACGTTGCTGAGTCTAGACCTGGCCAACTGAAGCAACACCAGATCTTGTACAGTGGCCTCTATGCATGATGGGTGCATCACTGCATGCACTTTACTTCTTACATTTACATTGCTGTAAAGCTCTTTAAGCTCCTTAGCAAATTGAAGCCTTTTTTCTCACTAACAAGGGGCTTTCATATGTCCACACAGCTGTTTAGTTCCAGTCCTGTGAGTTCTCATCACATGTGTGTGTATGGAAATGTTCTTACTTTTACTATATGGTTTTTTATTTATTTATTTGCTACCATTCAACTTTAAGTGTTTAAGTAATCTCCATTCATTTTTTTCCCAACAACATTTTTTCCACAAAGTTGGCAGTTCAGCACTATCCTAGCAGGTATTAATGATGAACCCACTTCTAGTCATTTCTCTTGTTGTTTTCTTGTTTAGGCTTGATGCAGCTCAATAATTTGACCCTTCTGGATATAAAATCAGCTGACAACTTTGCTATTATTAATGAGGGTTTTGCCTTTCTGTCTGTCTGTACATCTCTGTAGCCGATGGCGTGGCTCTTGGAGCAGCTGTTGCATCATCTCAAGTGTCTGTTCAGATCATTGTCTTCTTTGCTGTGATTTTGCACAAGGTAAGACTCACTTCATTACCACGTACTTACAAGGGGGAAAACGTTTTTAACTAAGTTATTTTTGCGTGCTTATTTCCTTTAAAGAACATATTTTCTGGGAATGTTATTTGCATTGGCAGCACAGTGGTGTAGTGTGTAGCACCAATGCAGTCGGAAGCCGTCATCATGAATATAAAGTGGAACCACTTATCAAATCTTCAAGCAGACCACATGGGGCATCCTCAGCAACAAGTGATCTCCATGTGATGAGAACTCCAACCAGTAGGGGGGGCTTCAGGATGAATCAAGCAGGTCAAGAGTGCAGAAGGGGTCAGGGCCACTGGTATCTCAGAAGTGCCATGTGTTACTCTACAGACACAGAGAGAGAGAGAGAGGGGGAGAGAGAAGTTAATTTCTTAGCGTTAATATGCTAAATTATAAGATTCTAGATTTAAATGGGGTGTTTAAGTCAAACTGGGACTTTCTCATTAATGACGGATTAAAATCAAATACTTCAAGCACAATACGGTGATGAGACATTTTAAAGAAGGCCGTGTGTCCATCACTGATGATCTCAGCCGAGTTGGATCAGACCGCACTGGACTCGTTACTGAGAACGGTTAAAAAGTAAAGTGCTTGTGCTTAAATAAAGTGTTTTAGACACTATAGTGAGAAGCTCAATCCCAGGCTTAAAGTAGTTTATGGTAAACATGAACTAACCATTGTGTATTTGCATAATTTGAATGCCACAGCTATTATATTGCCTTGATTGATCAGTGCGACTGAATAGAAGCAACTTTCCTCACTTAAATATTGACAATTTTATACAGTCACAGTCTGAACATTTCCTTGGTCACTTTGTCCCCAGGCTCCAGCGGCGTTCGGTCTCGTCTCGTTCCTCATGCATGCAGGTTTAGAGAGGAGCACAGTCCAGAAGCATCTGCTGGCTTTTTCATGTGCAGCGCCTCTAACAGCGATCAGCACCTACTTCATCCTTATTGCGGTAAGACATTTAACACAGCGCTAATGTTTTCTGGCTGCACTTCTATTCTCCATATATGTGAAAGTTATTTTTATCTTTTAGCTATAATATTTGATGTTTGAAAAAAAAATTCTCTTTATCCTTTATCCTCTCTTTATCAGCTCATGCTGATATGGCCAGTCATGCTATGTAAGATCAGGGTAAGCACGAGATAAGATAAGAATCTGTGTGTCAAGGATTATTCGAGCAGTTGCTCTTATGATTTTTATTTTTTTTTAACCTATGTAGACGGGTGGATCGTCAGAGCACCGTCTGGGTGCGACAGGAATCGGCATGCTGGTCTCCGCCGGGACGTTCCTTTACGTGGCTACGGTGCATGTCATGCCTGAGATCAACAGCAGAGGACAGCAGCGATCCAGTCACACCCACCACCACGCAGAAACAGGAGCTTACCATCACACAGGACTCGGGTTAATGGAAAGCATCACTCTGGTCGCCGGAGCTGGACTGCCTGTACTCTTAGCCCTCGGTTTACCCGACGAATGAACTGTTGCATTGCCAAAAATGATGCTTGGGAATGAATTCATTTTAAATGCATTTTAGATTTAATAATGCTCAATGAGTGTGACTATTTATGATTTTTTTTCTTTCTCCATTTTGTACATTTTTGCAAATCGCTACTCCAGCATGACCAATCCTGAAACAGTGGTACTGAATTTTTATATTTCAAGTGCATTATCGTATTTAATTTTACTATTAAGGTCATTTGCAATGTGGTGTCCAGAAACAATAAACATATTCACATATTTTTGATTTTTTCATTTATGTCCTCAGAAGTTTTGATTGTAATTTAAGGTGCAGTGATTCCTACTGCAGTGAAAATGTTATATTGATTTCTGTCCATTTACTTAAATTAATACAGAAAGCAGAGAGACGCTTTGAAGTAGGACAGCTGAAAACATTTAGCTTCAAATTTGATCACCTTATAATAAAATCCATAGACATTTTATTAATTGATTTTTCAATTTCAGGAATTTTGGGTTTTGTCTCAAGGCAACATTCAACAATAAGGGGTAGACATTTAATAGTGTAGTATGGATGTGGTGCTGCTGCTGCCTCTCCTACTATTTATAATAATAATAATAATACCACCACTACACCTGATTTCCACACGGTACGGTTTTGCCTAAGGGCAACATGGACTTGTCTTGCATACATTTATATTTTTTCATCATGTAAAGCTGAACAAAATATTTTCTGTCTGAGCAATAAACATTTTTTTCATCAAGCAGGCAAAGAAAGTGAAATGGCCATCAGGGTCACGCGACTGCTTGTTTCATTTTCACTGGCGGTTATTCGGGACTCTTCTTTTCATGAAGAATAGACGCAATGGATGTCACTTTTCTTTTTTTTTTAACGCTCTAAAGTTTGTCATGTTGCCTGGAGGGAATCCTCATCCTCATTCATCACATCATGTTCTTATCTTAAGGTTTTGATGGAATAACTGTAGAATGGAAATTTGGAATTAAAATCTGATTCATTTTTTTTTTACTAAGCTTCTCCTGCCCTTTTTGCACTCTAGATGAATAACTACATTTGTCTCACATACCTGGAGAGTGCATGCGTTTGTCATAAATTGTATGACCTAAATAGATGAAAACTGTTTTTTATTATTATTAGACGTGTTTATGCTCACACGTTTCCTCTCTATGACATCAAGGCTTTCCTTTTCGATGCTTCCTGATTTAGACACAGCTGGGGCCTAGAGATACTGTATTTAGTGCATTTGGTGTTAAAATAGTTTCACAAAACCCTTTCTATTTTTAGCCTGAACATCCTCATCTGTTTAACATCTGTACTTCAGTCAGCATTTACACTATTCGTGCACCAAGAAAAGGGCAAAGGTTCTAACGTATACGAGGTTCATGAAAGGTTGCTTTCTTCAACTGTGTTCGCAACTACATGCAGAAAATCCTTGCGAGCCTTTAGGACAGTCGTATCAACCGGAAATGTGATTAAGCTTTTGCTTTCAGCTGTTTTCTGTTCAGGTGTGTTATTCCTTTATTATTTTACTTAAAGTAACCAGATAAAAGGTGCAATTCAAGCATTCAGAGAAACCCATCAGTGAGCTGGCAAAACCATTAAGTGTGGCCAAAATCAGCTCTTTTTTTACATATTAAGCAGGAAAGAACTCTTGAACTCCACAAGCACTGAAATAAAGGAAGAAAAAATGTTGATTGCATATGGATGAAGAAATACGATGTACAGCGTTGTGAAAAAGTATTTCTATTTTTTTGTGTGTCAATGATTGAGATCAAACTAATTTTAATATTATACAAAGATAACCCAAATAAATACATGAACATTTTTTAAATTATTTAATTTATTAAAGACTAAAAGGCTGTCCAAATCTGCCTGGCCCTAAGTGAACCTAATATCTGGTTATGTTACCCTTGGCAGCGACAACTGCAGTCAAGCGTTTGTGAGTCTTTCACATCACTGTAGGATTTAGGCTAACTCTTTTTTTTCCCCTTTGTTTTAATTTATCCACATTAAAGGGTTTTCAAGCATGACCAGCCTCTTTAAGGATCTTAATCGAACCCAACCTAGTCATAACCCGAGTGTGCTTGAGGTCACGAATTGATGGTACACATTTATTTGAAGGATTTTCGGGTGCAGAAGTGCAGAATTCATAGTTCCATCAGTTATGTCAAGCCATCCAGGTCTTGAAGCTGCAAAACAGCCCCAGACCATCTCACTACCACCACCATGTGACTCTTGGTAGTGTTTTTTTTTTTCTTTTTTAATGAAATACTGTGTTAGTTTTATGACAGATGTAACGTCCCACGAACCTCCGAAGAGTTAAACTTTTGCCTCATCAATCCACAGAATATTTGCTCAAAAGTCTTGGGGAGAATCAAGATTTTTTTTTTTTGGCAAATGGTAGACACGCCTTTGTGTTCTTTTTGGCCAGCAGCGACTTTCGCCTTGGAGCTCTCCCAGGGATGCTCTTCTTGGCTAGTCTCTTTCTTATTGATGAATCACTGACCTTATCTGAGGCCTACAGTTCTTTAGATGTTGTTCTGGGTTTACGAGTTCCTTGATGAGCTGTCGTTGTGCTCTTGGAGTAATTTCGGTAGCCTGACCACTCCGGGGAAGGTTCACCACTGTTCCAAGTTCTCTCCATTTATGGATAATGGCACTCACTGTGGTTTGCTGGAGTCTCAATGCCTTAGAAATGCTTTTGTAACCCATCCCAGACTGATTCGCGTTTACTTTGTTTCTCATCTCAGGTTCTGTTTAAGTGATTTCTTGATACAACAGGTCTGACAGTGGCAAGTAAAAATGAACTGTTTTCCAAAAATCACAGTTCCGTCTGGGAGTTGGTATGAGGGTAAGCTGTTGGATAGCTTTTCCCCTTAAAAAATAGTCATTATTTAAAAACTCCATTTTGGATTTACCCAGGTTATCTTTGTGTAAATATTAAACTTTGATGATCTCACTAATTTAAATGGGACAAATATGCAAAAACAAACAAATCTATCAGGAAATACTTTTTCATGGAACTGTACAATAGTTAGTCAGATCAAGAACACTCTCGAGGAGAAAATTTCACTGGAGGACAAAGAGTTTACCGCAAGATGTAAACCATTGGCAAATTCCCAAAACAGAAAGATTAGAGAATGCCAAAACCATTTGGACAGAAAGCCTGCACAATTCTAGAACAACATCCTATGGACAGATGAGGCAAAGATCAGCTTGTACCACAATGATGGGAAGGGAAGGGAATGGAGAAGGGAAGGAAGTGTTCATGATCTAAAGCATTACCTTACATACCGTAGTATGGCTGCCAGTGAAACTGGTTCCATTGTTTTCTTGTTTTGTTTTTCATTTTTGCCTAAAACGTATATTAAAAGGTAAAGAAGAAGAATATTCTTCAGGGATGAAAATCAGTCACCTGACCTGAATCCAACTGAGCGAAGTGAAAGAACAAGCAGAACCTGAATATGGCTAAAGTAAAGTTCTGGCACAACAGGAAGATGCTCAGCGTTTGGTAACGTGACTACAGGTTTGAGATTTCAGGCAGCCACTGAGTGCGAGGGATTTGCTACCAAGGTTTACAAATTAAGATAAAGAAAATTTCCCAATTAATGGTTTTATCAAGCAGCGTCTGAACGTCCTCACATGCAGAACAGTGATAGCCAGGAGCTGAAATTGTGTTAATTAGAATGATGTCAGACTTTTAGCCTGATGAAGTTGAAAATATACTGATAAGAAAAAAAATACTAAGGGAACACTTATTTAAAGCATACATTTCTTTAAATTGATTTTTAGTAGTATGTTCAGGCTTGAGCACGGTTTCATCTGGTTTAACAGAGACTAGTTCTTTTATGAGATTTTAAATGCAGTTATGGTCAACAAGCTGATTTAAATTTTAAATACAGTGCTAAATTCAAGCGGTGGGCCGGTCCTGTGTTCTCGAGTCAGTATGGGACCTGACTTATGGGTTCTTCAGCTGTCATCATAAAGTTTTGACTGTCCTTTTTGACAGATTAAGATTAGTATCCTTCATTGCTTATTTTTACAGTAAACATTACTTCTTGCTGAACATCATGTGATGTTTAAGTGATGTAAAGCCAGGACCAGGTGCGATACAGATCCAATTCACATGCCTGTGTGTGATTAGAAGCAAAGGTTTACAAAGAATCTTTTTTTTTTTTTTTTATGTGCAAATTACTACATAAAAATTTAAACCAGCCCATCTGCTGACCATTTGCACTTTTTTTTTTTCTATAAAACTCCAGTATGACCCCCTGGTGTAAAAGAAGTGTAAGGGGATGTTGAACAGATTCCACAAGCAGAGGTGACATTTTAAAGCATTTCCTGAGCAACTCCTCAGTTTACATTGAAGTCCCCCCCCCCCCCCAGATCATAAGTACAAAAAAAAAACAAAAAACAACAACATTAATTTAGAGAATTTAGCTGAGGCTTTATTGAATGCACTCAAACCAAGAGCCACCAAGACAACGCAAACCAGGGCGTGCTAAATCACTGGCATGAGGACACTAAAGGTCATCTATTAAAGCAGCACACTGTTCTTTTAACCTGAATCTTTATCTATTAAATCTATACAGCATGTGTGCTTAGAACACATGAGAACACACAAAATAGTAAAAAAAAAAAAAAGATAAAATGTGTTAAATATACCTTGCATAACTAGGATTCAAAACTACAATCTCGGGAGGCTTGCAAGAAAGTTCAGACAGACTGGCAACACGAGGTCTTACAATTAATACTGTATATTTTTTATAAGTCCAAACTATTGAATTAAAAGAATAGTTCATTTTTTTTTGTCTGTAATGTAAGTTTGTCTTGCATCATAATTATAATGCATTGGAGGCACAATAGGTCTTAGTCATTATAATTTTTTTTCACACTGTCCTGCACACCAAAGATTGTCACCTGAAACACAAGTACTGTGCAGGTAATAGGGGCAAATTCCACAACCCTCCTTATATGCAAAACTGCATTCCAAAGTTCAGCTGAAACTCATAGCTGCTTTCACTGCCACTGCAGTCCCATTGAGCTAAATCAAGAGAGTGTCTCAAAGTTACACAGCATTTAGTAAAAATTCAGTTAATACAGGGAAAAGAAAATAGTTACATTTGTATGAAACGCCATACAAACTCAATTAGCTCAAAGGGACCGCAGGGTTTATAGACTGAACTTTGGAACGAGGGATGTGGAATTTGACTTACAATGGCTTTCTGGGTATCAAACTTCATAATCAGTGCGCAGAACACCCTCCAGACCTCTGGTAAAATGTATTTATATGCACCTCAATTTTTCACCTCTCACAAAATTGAAAGGGGGGGGGGCCGCGGGGGGGGGGGACAGAACGATTCCTTTAATTTGCAGAATGTGAGAGATTGCAAAAAAAAAAAAAAAAAAAAAAAAAAATGGTTGCTTTATTACACATTGCTGATGTGACAAAGAAAAAAGTTGAAGTACTCCTTTCAGGATTTATGCTCCTCATTACACAAATTCTTTTAAGTCATTACATATAAAAAAAAAAAATAAAATATTCAATTAAAAATAATTCAGACCACACGCAGTTACTAAACATGGTGTCTGATTCTTCATCAGCATAAGCCCCGATACAGCAGAGTTTACCCTTTTAGCAAAGTTCTTGTTTTGTATTGGTACATTTTAAAATAATCACTGTTAAATATAAAAATAAGAGCATAAAATACAACACATTGGGAAAAAAAATTAATACTTCTATTACTATATAAAAAAAACTAAGCTAATAAAACACAAGCTAATACTAAATGTTCTTTTGGCATTTGATCAAAGACTTTTTTGTATCAGAGTTCTTTCTATAATGTCTCTATACGGTTTGTAAACTGAAGGTTTCAAAGAGTTCATGTTCGTCTGAGTTTCTCCGATTAGTTGAACCAGGACTGAAGTGAATACTATATCCATGCGTTTCCAAATGACAAAGTTTACCAGTTTAATGTTTCTGTCCTTCACCCAGCAGGCCTACGGTAGGTAAAAGGCTAAATGTAAAAGCTTCTAGATCATTGCCCTGAATCCAAAAGACAGTGCAGCTCCCATCGCCAGACCCAAGGAGAGGAAGAAGGCCATGATTGCCCCAGCTGTCTCTGCTTCATGCTGAGACACTTTCCTGTGGGACAAATCCAAAACAGCACAATAATTACTACACAGGAAGCAGTAAAAAAGCAATGTGTGCAGTTCGTATAACGTCCAATCCGCGATGCATTCCTCAGTCATCATGCCTTGTGTTCCCAGAACTGCATGTGACCACTGTGGAAAGCAGAGCTTACTAAATAGGGTGTGATCCATTATTACAATTCTCTAGAATAAGAAAGGAAATGAGTGGACAGTCAGCGTTTTCAGCTGCTACGTTCTTTCTATAAACTTACTAAGAACAGTTGTGCACAACAAATGACACATTAACGTGATTCTTTTGTGGAGATTAACATAATTCATGTATCACCAGACTGACTCCAAAACCTTGTTTTATGAATAACACACTGGTGATTCCCACACTAACTTGACACGATTTTAAATGAAATCAGAATTTATGATTTATCGTGTGTAATAGTAACAGCAGAACTTTGTAACATCCTCAGAATATCTGAGTGCAAATGTCTTTACTGTTTTCACTAAACACTTACAATTAAAAATACGGCTACAAATGAGCAAAAAAGCTACATTTTTACTGAGCAGCATGTGTGCCCGTCATCTGCCACGATTATTATTTATGAACAAAATAGTTCACTCATACCACACGGGATGAAAATGTGTAAACAGTTCAGAGAAGGTGTTTTACTTCTCACATGCCCCCAAAGTCGACAGTGAGTGCGCAGGCTGTGTGGCTGCGAGTATGCAGGGTTTTTGAGTATACTCTGTTTTTGAGGTCTTGTAAGAGTGTGTAATGATTCATTTGCTCCGAGTTTAAAGAAAAAGGTCAACTGGAGGCTTTTAATGCGCATGATTTAGGTAACGCCATTAAAATGCATTTTGTTGTAACCAAACAAAACAATAGCATAATAACTGAACTGACAATTATTTCTTCATTATCTCACATAACAAAACAGCAGCTGCTGGTATAGTCAATCATAACTTTCTCTTTCTGAACATGTGTTACAGTGTAGTCTAATTCTCTCCAAGGCCTTTTTCATGCCTATTTCGCTCCCTTCAGGGTCAAAACAAATCTTGTCATAATCTCCTGTTTGTTTCATGTTCAGTTTTCAGATTGAATCTGTATTGCGGGACACGGACACACACTTAAACACTGTAGAACCCCAATACACACATTAAGACACTGCTCGTTTGAAATTCATGGATTTGCTTTTTGGTCACGTAACAGCATAGGTGTTGCAGGTGTTTTAAACTTTTACACCCAGCTAAAAGCAGTTTAGTGCAAATTATGTGACATGAGGTGACATCGTGAACTCTCCTTGAATGTGTATAGGACTTGCCTCAAACATGGATCAGAGTTCTGTTGACTGTGCAAACCTGTCTAGCCCAACAGTATGCGAAACACATTGCCTTAGTTCATGATTTAACAATAAGAAAGAGACTCTGGGCAAAAATATCATCCATGGGAGAAAGTCACTGCTGACTAAAACGAACACATATGCTCATCTCACACTTGCCAAAAAATATCTTGATTATCCCCAAGACTTTTGGGGAAATATTCTGTGGACTGATGAGACAAAAGTTGAAGTATTTGGAATATGTGCATGGCCTGTTACTTCTGGTGTAAAACCAACAGCATTTCATAAAAAGAAATGTTTGACTGGAAAAACACCACCAGTCAAACATGGTGGTGGTATTCAAGAGCTGAATTAACTGATGGAACCATGAATTCTGTGCTCTACTGGAAAATCCTGAAGGAGAATGTCCAGCCACCAGTTTGTAACCTCAAGCTCAAGTGCACTTGGGTTATGCAGCAGAACAATGATCCAAAAACATACCAGTAAGTCCACCTCTGAATGGCAAAATGAAAATGGCCTAGTAAAACTCTGGATCTGATTGAGATCCTTAAATAAGCCACTCATGCTCGAAAACTCTCCAATGTGGCGGAATTAAAACAATTCTGCTTAGAAGAGCGGGTCAAAATTCCTCCAAAAATGATGTGAAAGACTATTATCAGTATTAGTTGCCAGTTATCACAAATGCTTGATTGCAGTTGTCGCTGCCAAGGGTGGCACAGCCAGTTTTTAAGTTTAGGGGCAATTACTTTTTCACATAGGGCCAGGCAGGTTTGCACAGCTCTTTTCCCTTAATAAATGAAATCATTTAAAAACTGCATTTTGTATACATTTTGGTTATCTTTGAAATATTAAATGTGTAATATAAAAGTTTGATTATCATTTAAGCGTGACGCACATGCACGAGAAAGAATAAAAAAAATCAGGAAGGGGGAAAATACTTTTGCACAGCACTGTATGATAATCAATGAACACCAAATAATTCCTAGCATGCACTAACTCCGTGTACTCACTTGGGTCCGAAGCACATGCACAGGCTGGCGAGATAGCCGTTGCTGAAGGAGAAGAAGATCATGAAGACGATGTACCAGGCGTCATGATCAAACAGGACGGGAATGGTGTGTCTGGGCTTCACGTTGCACAGGATGAAGAGGGGGACGAATACGAGACGAGCTAGCACCATGACAGGCAGCCAGATGCTGTCTTTACCAGGCTGCAGAGACGGAGCACGCACAATATTAAGATCACAAATAATCTACAAAAGTCTGTGTGTATCTACAAAATAATACACAATCAAACTTATTTATTTATCAGTCCGCCATAATCAGGAGCTAGAGGCGCTAGATCAGAAAGAAGGTCTTGAAAAGTATTGAGGCTAATGATCATGGTTGATTGCTAACATTAATTCATTAATGGTTAAGAAGCATTCTAGTGATAAATGTGGCAGCAAAGGGCCTAATTATTTTGATAGATACTGTAAAACATTTGGTGACATCGTAATCTAGGACTTTATGACATGTGGTCAGAGTGTTTTAAAAATCAAGCTGTGTCTTTGATGGGAGGAACAGAGTCGAATAGAGTGTGAATCATAAAATTAGTTGAGTTTCTTCTATTTGTTTGCAGAAAACAGAAACAGTTTTCTCTAAATGGCAGCTTGCTGTAGTTGCCAAGATTACTCCAGAGTTTTATGGGGCACAATATGTGTAATCACTCAAATATATGCACACTATACAAAGTAAATAAATCCTGCATCCACACTGTATTTTAATACTACAGTACGTTAGATGTCCTGTGACATAATCTTTATTCTTTATAGAACTCTACACAGTTGGCCAGGTCTTGCCCTTCTTAGTTCCTAACTGACTGCATTACTTTAAAGGCCCTGTGATCAGCTTTTGTGAGAGACTAGATTCGGCAGGTCATAATGGAAGAAAACATAAAAATATACTAAGGTGTCCCTGGTTCTCTGTCCACTCCGGTGTAAGACGATACGCATTGTCCTTTTTTGCGTTTGTGCATTACAAAAGAGAGGAGAAAATCCTAAATGTGCAGTGAATGTCCCAGAATAAAACCTGTACCACACTTTAAACAGCACATGCAGTTTATTTTGCCCAATTTATAACCAAAATGTCTCCAGATTCATATTAGACATGTGCATAGTAAAATGTAAAATTCTAGTACCATGCTACTTTGTTTCTACTAGTACAGTATCAAGCGGAACATTCATGTTTATTAGCTTCTACTATCTACCTACGAGTCTATGATGACTCTCTCTTAGCACTGAGCACCACTCACATACTCCTGGATTCATTTACTGTAATTTCTGGGTAAACTCTGTCTACTTTCCATCACTGTTGCTCTTTTCCTGGACTTGGAGCTCTTGCCCACTTCCTTCGTGCCATGACGCAGATGCATGCCACTGACTTGGTGTCGAGAAAGGGGTTTTCCTTTAAGCCGAGTCAAAGTCAAAGCTTCTTTCTTTTTTTTTTTAACATACCACATCCTTAGCCTGCTCAGTATTTCCTATATTCATACTCCTGGAGGTTTTATGTATTTCAGCCATCAATACTCTTTACTCAATTTATGCAGCCTCCAGCTGGAGTCACAAATGTAGAAACCACTCGACTACACGATTTTTATGCTTTGGAACAGACAGGTGATGAAATTTCTGGAGAATGAAGGTGTAAAAACAGTTGACTGGTTTCAAGCAAAAGTACAGTGATGAGACTTTTAGCCGCAGTAAGACATTTGACCGATACACACGTTTTGAAGAAGGCAGTATGTCCATAAATGATGATCCCGGATGAGGTGGGTTGACGCCCACTGTAGTGGCATTCTCATCACCATTTAGCAGTGGAACGCCTGATCCATGAAAATCGACAGATAACTTGTCACCAACTTTGTGGAAAAGACGCATCTGTCTGTGAGAACTGTACACACAATCTTACACACACAAACATCACTTGCACATTACAGGAACTTGGCTAGGTGCTACTGCCACATCCCCAGTATAGTCCCGACCTCACTCCAGTCATTTCCACATGTTTGGGCCACTAAAGGTGTTCCTGGGAGGCCAGCATTTCAGATGTGAAGCAGGCAGAGGTATCACGGGTCTGGGGAACTGAGAAAATGTTCTACCTCGATGGTATCCAAGCACTAGTGAAACGCTGGGATAACTGTTAGTGTAGCACAGGATTATATAGAGAAATAAAGATAGCGAAACTATACAGAGTTTTTATTCTCATAAATGTGCTCCAATATTCTGCACAATCAAAAATCCTGGTTTGAATTGAAAACCCATGGTATAAAAAAAGGATTAAAAGGATTAGATAAAAATTCTTACATTATCAGGTCTTTTTTGCCTTGCAAAGATTTCATTCTTTTTTTTTTTTTCCTGTGCTCACATCAACGCAATACAAATTAAAATAGACCTTAAAAGTTTATCTGTGCAATTCTGATTAGGAAATACTTAAGCTGGAAAGCTGCAGGCGACCAGTTTTTATCTTTTAATTACAAAACGTGCGCTTGTGCCTCGTTTGGTACATTACTGCTGGTCATTTTGTCTGCAAGTCTCACAAATGAGAGATCTATTGTTTCTGCCAAGGTGAAGAATCTTTTATTGGTTTGGACTTGCACCAACGATCCATCTCATTCTTTCTCAGGCATTTTTTTTAGCCTATGAGAAACTGCTGGTCTTGGTTTTAACAGTCACTGGAAGTGCTTTATTCATTATTTTAGAACACTTCAAATAATTTTTTTTTTAAAAAGCCTTTGAAAATGGCTTGGAGCGAGGTCAGGACTGTATGGAGAAAGTGGCAATACCGCCCAGCTAGGTTCCTGTAATGTGCAAGTGGTCTCGGTGAATGATTGTGTGGACAGTTTCAACAGATGCATCTCTTATGCATGTTACTGCCAAGTTATCTGTCAGTTTTCAAGGTTAATTTGTTTCGTTCGCTGAATGTTCACGAAAACGACTGCAGTGGACTCCGGGTGACCTCAGAAGAGATCATCATTCATGGACACGACATTCACGGTTGCTCTATTCAAATGTTTCACTGCAGTTAATCGTCTCAGCACCGCTCTGATTATGCCTTCATTCATAAGAAATTTCATCACAAGCTGTGACTTGACTTGAACAACCATCGTATAAAATCAACAGTACTGTGTGCCAGCTGGGCATGTCCAAGCATCAGCTACAGAAAGAAAGGAAAAGGGTTGAACCAGCAAGTAAGGCATCTCGCCTTAGGCTTATTTTCTGGTTCTAATGTGTGCCTATTTAGGTGTTCAGGGATGGGCAAAGAGAAAGAGGGGCATGGCTGGCAAAAAAACTAAAAGAAAACGTGAAGTGTGAACTTGAACTTCGAACCTACAGTAATGTCAGTTTGTGTGATCTTTTTGTTTACTTTAAATGAGAGAATCAATTCTGTCATGTTTAAAATAATAAACACGTCTCTAAGCAGCTTTACAGAAATCCAGTTTAGTGGTTAAGTCATTACTTTACTACAACTGTATGTAGAACGGTTGGGGAGGGAGCGGCTGAAGACGTGGGAGGCAGACGGAATTTTAGTGTGCAGACTAACATACACTTAACCTTGAAGCGGTGGTAAAATTCCATACAGATATAATTGTTTTACACATGACACACATAATTCCAATTCTCTCTCTAGATTTCATTTTTCATTATGGTTTGACAAAAGGTGGATCAAGGTAGTGAACCACTATGAAATAGTCTATACACACACATTTATACTCGACAGTCTAGTGTCAGAGCATTTAATTTGAATGGGAAAAAAACAACACTGATACTTACCCATGTGGTTTTTGCAGTTAAGCTTCGTCCAACCCAGTCCATCAAGTTAAAGAGCAAGAAACAGAACACGGGGATGAAGTATTTATCTAGGGATACCAGTGAGAGACAGGAAGTCAGTGAGATTGAGAGCATATTACACACTGAAATCTTTCAGGAGCACGTTTTCTCAAAACTCACTTACTCCAATCACCGCCTTTTTCCCCATGGGATCTGACGTCTACTGTCACGGCAGGGAAAATTCCAATAGTGACGGTGAAGACAAAGCACACTGAAAGCGCCATCACCCAAATCTAAAGGGGGCAGGGTGCACAAACCAACAGCACAAGTCATTTAGAGCACTGAAAATGTACACTATGTGATTAGTCGCATCATGGTGGTATAATTATTTAGATTTAGAGTGCCAATGATAAAATCCACCAAATGAGTAAGACCAGGCTCAATAAGGAGAAGAAGAAAGAAAAAAAAAAAAAAGAGGCCAAGTCGTACATAAAGTGAACAATTACGTGATGTCCATTCTTGTCTAGTGAGTAAGTTCATTTAAAGCAGATTGATAGGAATACCCAGCACTGTTCCCCTATAACAGATAGTACAGGCATGGCAGGACGCATGTTTATAAATGACGGGGCTTTTTATTTATTTATTTTTAATTTTTTTTATCTAATCCCATCTAATGTACCCTTCAATTGTCATACAAGTCTGTCACATGCCTCTCTCTGTTTCAATCTGATTTGCTTGTGACAAAGAAAAACGAGCAGAACAGGAACAGTGTTGTGCATGATGAGGGGAATTTAACAGACTCATCCTCTCATTAGCATTTAACAGCTAACACGACTTACAGTAATCTGGCTGCATAGCTGCTACCTTGTGTGATGAGATGTTTATTTGGGTAAAGTTTTAATAGGGGGAAAAAAAAAAAAAACTCATCACTCTTTGAATGATGCTAATCTAATCCAACCATGCTTGTTTTTCATGTTACATTTTCTGCACAACATTTATAACATATACTTTTATTTAGTTATTTTTAGTTAGTTTGACCATACACATCTGCTTTGATTGTAAAATACGTGGTAACTGACAGTTGTGTGTGTAATACAAATACATCTTACTAATTATCACCTTGTTTTACTTTGACCTTTATGTGGAAATTACCAACCAAAAGTGTTGCACGGAAATAAAAAAAAAAAAAACATTTAGGGTGAGCATATAACCTACATCATCCTCTTGTGTCTGGGCTTGAAAACCTTTCTAGGGAAACACAACATGAATATGAATAGTATAATAACATGTTTTCACCTTATTTTAGATGACCGTGCCACAAATAGAGCCTTGTTTTAGGAAGGATCATCAGTACCAGCAGGGCTGGAGTGGGACTGATTTCACACCACCCACGTCATATCTGAGCAGCCCACGCTCACATCGGATGTCCACAATGACTAATGCACAGTTCAAACTCCACTGGCTATTTATCTACAAAGATACTGCACAGTCGGCCCCAACTAGGCTACAACACTAATTGAATAAATATATGCAAAGAAATAAATGATACAAAAGGTTTTAAATTATTGTAAAAAGCTGTAACTAATTTCAACAATATCATAATTATATTTTTATATAAGTTATTATTATTTTTTTTTTTAGATAAAATGAAAAGCCTATCTGCATGGTATTTTAATAATGCGTTACTCTCTTTCCATTACTCTTGTCTGAATCAGTTGCACATTACAGTGTATAATAAAAACAAGCCGTCCTCACAAACCAAATACTAGATGGATGAGTGTGAGCGTGTGCAGGCGAGCTTGAACGCCCCTGTTCATTTAACTACTACAAGCAGTCACCATTCTTAGCTGACTAAAATAAACATTCTTGAAATAAACTTCAGTTGTGGATTTGTTTGTAGGTGCAAAAGGATTGCTTTCTTCTCATTCATCAGTGTGACGAGGCTGCAGATAAGTCCTTTTGAAAAGTGGCTCTTCTCACTCCTTCTCCTTTACAAACTTTGACTTTGATTACAGTCTTGGTTAACTTCATTCATTGTAAACTATTTCCATGGAGTGCTGAACAATAGGACTTTCATGACTTGAGGATTGTGGATGCACTGTGCAGTCAAGCAGTCAAGGCTGGCTCTGTGGTTAAGGCATTGGACTACGGATTGGAAGGTCCTAGGTACAAATCCCAACACAACCAAAAAAAAAAAAGATCAAATGTGATTCTCTCTGGATAAAGCCTCAAATGCTCAAATGTAAATGTTTATTCGTGAATATTTTCGTACGCGTGTAGATTAAAGTAAGGTGTGATTGGGAAGACGTGATGAAGAGATTAGCCCGGTTCAGCACTTTTTGGCCCTGTACTGTTGCTTATTGACTAATTATTACTTCAGAATTTTTAGCTTTAATCCCTAAGAATGCTTTATAAAAACTAGACATTAAAACAATGAAGCAGAGCATAATCAAGCCAAAAAAGTTACCTTTTTAAAGATGGCAAACACAGAGTTGGTATGCGTGGACTCCTCCTCAGTCAGGTTCACCACTGCCCTCGTCTCCCCGGAGTTTTCTGGAATAGAAGCATCCGCTAACCATCAGTAAGATCATGACTTTGTAGCTTTCCAGCACAATTTTATATGAAACATTGTCATTATGTAACTTTGTATGCAAAGTGGAAAGTAACATGGAGAAAACACGCTCCAGTGTTCTCAAGAGGCTCTGGCTTCATCCGAAATGACTCCAATGCAGTGCCAAAGAGAATTAAACAAATATGCCAGATGGTCTAGAGTTTAGAGCAGACTTTTAAAGGGAACATTTTCCTGGGAATCTCAGCATTGGATTTGAAGCCCTCTGCTTTGAGAGCATCTGTGCGGTTGTTACTCACTCTACCTTTGTTCAACATGGCCATCTTGTTTTCCTCATCATTGCAGATGCCAGGGCTACTGGTGCAAGCATAGTGCTTGAAAAATTCCTGCAAAGCCAAAAAAAAATAATATTTAGAAAGGCCATGTGGGTGTTATGTAAAGCTGGACATAACATGCAACATTTTGGCATAACTTCATTAATACTGGCAAATACAACTAAAATTAAATTAAAAAAAATTTTAATTAAAGACCGCAAGCAAAAAAAAAAAAATTGTGATTGACGTCTATTTTTTGTATTGAAAAAAAAAACCTCTATAATTTGATTATCAACCAATAAGAGCCTGAATTTCTTACTTGTCGACCAATCAAGGGCTGTGTTTCTAACTGTGTGGCAGTGCTCATCTCAAACACCTAAATGACTTACAGCTGTTAGCATCAAGACAAAAGGACGTAATCTCAGTTTCCATCATATTTCTACTTTACTGTCATAGTTCTATCTACATACTGTCCCACCATAATGTTAATAGTAAAAATAGATGCACCCTAGTATCTAAGATCGGCGCTAAAGAGCTGAAGGCATCACAACCTGATATTCAATACAACCTAGATTGTAATATTGATTTTATACACCAGTTTTACAAATGCCACTTAACATACCATGCTGATATTCAGTACAACAGCACCACTTTTGTTTTCATTTTATTATAAGAAAAATAAGAATTTGACTAGATTAAAGATGTTGTCACTAGCTATTGATGTCATTAAGGCAGTTAAGAAAATGGCCAGAGGAACTTTCAGTAATCACGTTTGTTTTTGTTGAGGGGAAGGGTGTACTACAATAAATCAATCAAAGGAAAAAAGGAAAAAAAAAAAAAAAAAAAACTCATATAGGCATCAAGGGGGAAAACCTTTTCATATGTCTGTTCTAATACAAAAAGCAAATGATTCTACTGCTGCACACAACAACTGCAATATGCCTTGTAGTATATTCAAAGAAACTGCTGTACTTACAACAACGTATAATGAAATATTTGGTCAATTTAATTGATATACAGCCCTCAAGAAATGAATAAGCATCATAATAACGTGAATAATGAATAAGCATCATAAGAGTCGTACCATTTTGGGCAGGGCAAAGTAAGAAATGATGGCCAGAATAATTACAGCACAGGCAGTGATGAAGTAGCCAAAAGCACTGTCCTGCAGTGCTGAGCCACCTGGGAAAATATAAATTAGATTAACATAAGGTCAAAGGGCCATGACATGTAAAAGCTGAAAAAATAAGTCTCAAGCAACTGCAGATAAAGAATAACAAAATAATGAAATCAACATAACAGCCATAGAATCAAGAGTCAGTGCGAGATCAGATGGAAGGAATACACACTGGCAAGTGCACAGATCATGGAAAAGGCTGCGAATGTTCCGGCGAAGCCCTGGCCACTCATGATTGGAGTAGTATAGGAAGCAGGAAGCAACCCTGCTAGACCAAAGAGACTCCCCTGCAGGATCGCACCAAACGCTGGACAGAAGGAAAAAAAAAAAAAAACAACGTAAGAAAATGTTGTGTGGTGAGAATGGAATATAAACAAAAAGAACTTGACACATGGTAGAATGTATCCAATGTATCCCTGTGGGAATTTCAAAGATTAGTTCCCAGCACATTCTCTGTTTTTGTTGTCTTTTCCGCAGCTAGACTTCCCAAACCAGCACGTAATAACATCAAAGAAGGCAAGCTGGTCATGTTGACCCTAACCCCTTAAGTGGAAAAAGGAGTCACTGCATGATAGTGGATGGAACTACTTCTCTCAAGCGCAAATCAGAGACATCCAGCAGAGCCACTCACAGTTGATGCAGACGATTTTGATCATGGTCAAGGTGAAAAAGGTCTTGGGGGCCATGTCCACCTTTACCAACACTGCAGTGATCAGGAACACCACCAGGATCACAGAGAGGCTGCCGGAGATCCTCAGTTTTTGAGAAATCCTGGGGTGGAGGAGGAAGGACAAAAATCAGAAACAAAGATCAACATTCCTGAAACATTCCTGAGCCAACATCTAGGTGAGCGCTAAAAAGGGAGCGATAGAAGATCCAACAAAATTCTCTCGTTAATTAAAGCTGACATACCATCTGGGTACATGAAAGAAAAAAAAAAAAACTGTCTCCTTTGAACGGTGGATGTTGAAAAATGTCTGCCGCTTAAACTGCGAAAAGCATTTATGTATGGTCTAATCCCAGGCTCCAAGATATTATCATAACTAAATGTAGCTAATATGTATAATCCATGTTTTATTCTCCTCGTCTACTGCCTAGTAAGATTTTTAAACCCTCATGAAACCCTCAAGATTTGTGCCCTCATGCCTACTGCATTATTACTGCCGTGCTATATCCAGCAGTACAGCTCCCCCTTTCCTGTGATATCGCTTAATTTTATATAGTATAGCTTTTAAATCTAAAAGTTGTACTATTTGTTAGATTTATTGTTTGATTACAGGTCTAGATACACTTCTTCCCTGAACTGAGCTAAGGTGAGCAATTAATGAGCAGACAGTGAAGTCAACCTGATTTTGTTAAACTGAAAAATAATAATGAAATTACATAGGAGATGAGATTTAAGAAATAAGAATGAGAAGTGAAACAGGAGGCCAGAACAGAAAACACACAGGACATAGACGTGTACACATTAACTACCTCGTGTGCCGTTAAAAACCACTGGCAACCTACATAACTTGTCTGGGGGAATTAACCTATTTCATGCGATATTGGCAATCACACTATAACGTGCACATCATATGCAAGAAATTAAAATAGGTTATAATAAACATTGCATATTTAAAACAAGTCTTGGTGGCTCAGTGGCAGATCTGTTGCATTAAAGTAAATAAATAACTAATGTTGTACCTAATTAATATTAAAAAAACCATAATATACTGAGAAACTGTAATCAATGAGCACTCGGTTTACATGAAAGAAAATTAACTAACGAGCATGGGTTACCCAACAGATTGTTTCAAATTCTGATAGTAGTTACGGTAAATATAATTATAGACAAAACCTCAATATGCTCAACCAAGAGGAGCATAAATGAAAGTTTCTCTTACTTCTGATGAATGAAGGAGTTAAGGCAGGTGAAAATGAGCAGAGGCACCATGGCACACAGAGTCATCACGTTGTTGAACGTTGATTCCAGGAGGTTACGCTTCTCACCCCCTTCTATGGTGCCATTGAAGGTCTGGTTCTGACCATCTGTATCTTTGAGACGGCTGGTGAAGTACTGTGAAGAAACAATAAAATGAAATAATCTTAAGCACGGTTTTAAGTTTGTTAAGTCCTGTTTAAAATAAATAAATAAAAATCTACCAATTTTTGCAAACAAACAAACAAACAAACAAACAAACAAACACAAATCACACACTCCTGAATAAACTCTCATGTATAGTTACCACGGTGGCAGTCATGAAGAAGTTCCATGGCAGAAGAGTCCCCAGTCCCAGGATGAAAAATATAATCCATACAGCATTATACCTGTCAAAACAAAAACAACATGTGCATATTCTCAGCTTGCATTCGCATGGTGATGTGTATGTACGAAAGAGTTTTTTTTTTCGTTTTTTTTTTACCTGTCTCGTGGTGCAGTGATGGCCGTCATTATTTCACACTGGTGAAATGTTATTGATCAGTTAAAAAGCTGGAAGACAATAAGCAAGAACTGTAAGAATTACTGAAACAATAACAGACAAACTAGGTGACAAACTGGTACTACTGAATATTTGTCTAAGAGCATGGTAAAGGGCTAAAAGCTGTCAAAATAACATTCACAGCATTCCATTACTTTGTAGGTCAGTAGTTAAGCTTTTTGCTGTAAAGGGGGTGAGAATCACGTGGGACAGGATGCACACCTGAGATAAAAGATGCATAATTAATGTCAGTGTGTCGCTGAGAGCCAATTTTCTATTTCTAGCATGCTCTTGTTGATTTCTGAGCTCTCTCCCTCACTCTGCTCCCCTCTTTATTTTTTTCCTGGATCACAGTAGCACAGTAAATAGCTTCATTCTCCTCAGGAGTGTGTCCTGTCCCATTTATGACTCTCACAGCCTTCACACAGAGTGCTGCTTAACCATGCCCCACCAGCACAGACTTCATCTAATATTTCAGTTTAAATGCCATGTTTCTAGCAGAAGGAAAGGTTATTAGAAGACATTCATCCTTATTGTCTATATTGATCGTTAGCTTCATTGTCCGTTGGATTTTTGCCCGTATTGCATGCCTAAGCTTGCAAAGAGCCATTGAGATACTGTACAACTCATAAGAGTTGATTTTATGCCTACTATCAAAATAGTTGCTTGTAGCCCTAAAATAGTAGCCCTACTCCACATCCCTTGTCAGGTGGCATTGTAATATGTTTTTCCTTTCACCTGTCAGTGGTTTTAATGTTATGGCTGATTGGTATGCGAACAAATAAAACCAACCTATCCCTCCCCCCCCCACCCACCCCCCACCCCAAAGACAGCAGTAGCAAGTATTTAATCTGAAACCTCCTAAACCACTTACTCAAAAGTAATAATACACTCTTGTTTTTGTAGGCCGTGGAATTTATCAAACAATAATACCACTAATTTCCCATCAGTGGGTCCTGGCTTTTGAAAGCCTTCATGCTCAGGAATCTGGAGGGTTTTCTTTGTAATAAATGTGAAAATACCAATCATTCAAGCTAAATTCCAAAACTAACAAAAGGTTTCGCCATTCTAAACATCAAAAATGAAGTTTTTTTTCTTACTATGCTTGAACCATTTAGTGAAATTATGCATGCTATCGGAGAAAAGTCCTCTGACTGTACCGGATTTTGCACCATCAAGACTTAGTAGTTAATCTTTAACAGAAATCAGTCAGAAGATAAGTGCCATAAGAACAACCTCTAATTAATATGATCAATTATTTAAAATGAAAATGGTGTATTGTTATATTAAAGTGACCAAATTACAGTAAATATTCATAAAAATTAAGAATTAGGCAATGCAACACCAACCTACAAGCAAATAAAAGTCTTACAGCGAGTCTACTTCTGGTCTCCAGCAGCAGTGTCAAACTACCACATCGCCCGCTGAACAAAGCTCATGTTGAATGCACACTGAGAGGCGGGGGGAATTCTCTTCTGAGAACATTCAGATTCACTCCTCCCAAACACCAGAACTCTGGAATGCCTCACATGCATGTCAGGATTAGAAAGCATGACTATATGCATATGCATTATATACATTTACTACACGCTGGATTTAAGTTAATCATAATCCATCCAGCTCCCTCATACATACAGTATACATTTACATACTGTATTTCCCAATGAGGAGACCGAGGTCTATTGAGAACCTCAAGTGGCCCCAGAAAGACAACAAAAATGAGCAAATAAGGCACTCTGAAATCATCCAAACAAAGTTGGACATTCTCAGGCTCAACAGAGCAAGCAAACAACTTTGCATATAAACAAAACTCTAAAAACATGCAACCGAGGTCCAACCAGCTGTCAGAAATCTAAGCAACTTTTCCATTAAAGAGATTTACCCACAGCTCGCGAAACCTCAATTCACCAGATGCACCAGGTCTTCTGCCAACGTCCGGAACATCTACTCAATGATGCTGAAAGCTGGTCGGTTCAGAAAGTTTAAGAAAGAAAACTACTTTATAATTCTCTAGTTGCTTCTCCTAGAAAAAGAGCACTGAATGATTAACAGCACATGAGCAAAACTGTGACTTGTGACTCAAATCAAACTTGTCTCCATAGACTGATAACTTTTTTCACAAAGCAGCTTTACTGTACATTATGGAAGCTTGTATGAAATGTGAACTATTATTTTAATACATAGCCCATCTCTAGGCAAGATTAGTCATGCACTGATAGCAACACTGGGTACAAGTCCAAAACTACACTTGTTTACCAGTACTATAAAAATGCTATATCAACATTCAAGAAGAGTCAGTCATGTGATCCACAATTAAAACATTTGCCATTCTGTCTGGCAACTCATGTCGCCCACATATAATACCGCCGAGTCAAATAATGTCACTGGCTAAATTTACCCCTACTGATTTTCCGAAAGACCGGATAATGGTGTTTGTTGGGAACCTTAGTCATCGGATATGACTGATTCTTATCATGTTCTTTACAACACTTGAGAGCCATGCACTGGCAGATTTATGATACATTATTTTTTCAGTCATCTCGTCAGGCAAGATCTAATGTGAAACTATTATTTATTATAACCCAAACATTCGCAAGAACATTAGCGTAGTTTACATTCTGTTATTCAATACATCAGTTTCTAATTTAAGTTGTATGTCCTGTGCTATTAAAAAAATCCAATTGGAAACAAAAAAAAAAAAAGTACCTAAATGTATATATCCTGTAAGGAAACAGATTTAGCAATTAAAAAGTGCACATTATTTAAATACCATGTAAAGCTTAACAATGCTAATGAAAACATACAGTAGTGACAGAATCAGTCCAATTTAACCCTGCATGTATTCTTTAGCAAAATGCAACACAAGTACCTCATATATGTTTAATACTTATGGTGTTACCATGACATTTTACCATGGCATTTATCCCATGATTACATGATAGCCGAGATAAAATGGCCACTATACAAGCACCAGTGAACACCAGCAGGGGCTCATCCTTGACCAGAATTACCCTCATTGCCACGCTGGAGAACTGATGGACAAGAAGTTCTGAACTCTGCCCAAAGTGAAGATTTTCCAAAACTTCGTTTTCAGTGATGTAGTGTGGACAGGGGAAATGGAGATTTTGGCTTGCTGTACAGATGATGTCATTGTCTGTGTGCTCATCTCCTTGATTTGACGTCAGCTTTGTTTATGAGGATATTTTGTGCCATGGGGGACGTACGTACAGTAAACTAGTGACTGTGTTAACATTACGTACTGGACTTTTTACATGCATGTACATACACAAGCAGTTACTCACACATTACGTTAAAAACAGGGGTGCCTGAACGTACTACATACTGTACAAAACTCCGATGTCACAGTCAGCGACGGCGGTTTCGGACGAGACCAGCCAGACTTCTACAAAGCGCGACAGGTTATATGTGTTGCAGGCCACTAGGACCTCTTCCATCCTTGTCAAGGGGAGTGCTAACCTTCTCTCCTCTCATACAACACAATGACCTTTTGTCTAGGCAACTGATTGGCCCCCTGTTGATAAGGGACGCTCCTAACAGCCCTTAACAGGGTGTTCTGCATTTTCATGTGGAAAAAACAATTTTTAAACCATAGGTCATGTGGACAGAATTTTTTTTTTTTTTTAAAAAGAAGTGCGCTCATTGTCAAGTTGAGTTTCGGCAACTTTCTACACAGTCCAGTTCTTTTGATATAGCAGGGCTTCTTAATCTTACTATTCAAAGGGCCGAAGCTGATTTCTAAAGGTCAGAAAGGATTGGTGATGATCAGAATGAGACAGAAATATGAGGGGGGAAAAAAAAAGTCATTGTTTGAGTGCAGTCAGCTGCTTAAACCAAAAGCAAGTCTAATTTAAAGAAAAATCTCAGAAAAAGTCTAAATACATTCCAGGTTAGTGCAAAAGTAATGGCACTGTGTTAAATGCAAATTGTTGCTTGTGAACCTGAACAGCTCTAAACTTTTAACATTGAAAAGTTTGCAGAGTAGTTTTAGAAATATCTACTGATTTGCATGGCAAAATAATCTTATGCGTTTTCATGACTGAACAAACTGATTAATATATCAATTTAATGAAAAATTAAATGGCGCTAAAAGGGGATGTGCACCAAAAACGCGTCACAAAACAAACAAACAAAAAAAAAAAAACATCCGCCAAGCATGGGGAAAAAAACAAAAAAAAAAACAGTGAATTTCTGATTCTTGTCAGATGATCTGCGATGTGTTTGTCCATCTCACTGCGCGGATTTAAAACGGCGAAATTGAGCGCGCGGAACATGCAGCTGAGAATATACGATGCAGCTTTAGTCAGCTGACTAAACCCCGGCGCAAAAAGAACTGTGGACGCCAGACGGAGACACTGACCTTTTCGTATTTGGATCGCGGAGAGACACTGTCCTCTGCCTATTTGGATCGAGGTCTCCTCATCGCACACGGGACGTGATGTAGACCGACGGGAGTCTCGCTATTCCGTGTCCGCACGACAGAACGTCACGCCGTGAGATAACTCGCACATTTTGAATGGGCGCCTGATGACCTCTGTGACGCTCTTGAACTCCGTGACAGCAAACACCATACGCTCTTCATCGTCATGAAGACGTCAAAGAAGGAAACTGTTACGTTTAACTTTAATCTCGGACCGGGATCCCTGTGACGCTTCCCAGATACGCAACACAAACTAACTATTGATAGGTGGAACACTTTCTCTCCAACCCCAAAAGGAAACAAGCTTTACTGCAATGAATGATTCGGTCCTCATACAAGGTGGACGTGGAGTTCTGACTTTGAGAAGCCCTGGTCTATGGAATCAACAAGAATAAATAAATAATCTTAACTCATACACAATCTGAAAAAAAAAATTAAATGGCACGACTGAGTGCCAGTGCTCTCAGCATTAGTACTCGAACACTGGTTCCATTTGAAAAGCATGTGCACATTTAATATGTATGATCTGAGAGTTAATGAGCTCTAAGTGAATTCACATGCTATGGCTGGCAGACGCAATCAAGGTCCACACACAGCAAATTCTATAGTTTTCCTCAGAATAGATTATAGATAGATAGTATAGATATAAAAGGTTCACTAAGCAACAGGAACATTACGAAAATGACCTTTGTATCTACTTTGAAGTACAGTATTAAGATAACACAGTTAAAGGTTAAGGGTCTTCTCCATACACTTTAACGGTTGGAATATGAACGCTCAAACGCCTCGTCCGCAGCTGCACACTTAACCTGCTGAGCCAGTTCTGTCTCTATCAAACGCTTTAAAATCAGATCAGATTAGATCTGCACAGTCATGACTATATTCACAAATGTTAAGTTTAGAACAAAGTACAAAGGAATGCACAATATTGGTCTTGGATTAGAATGGCAAAAAATAAATAAATAAATACATAAATAAATACATTTGGTTAAACTAAAAAATAATAAAATTAAAAAAAAAACACATGCAACTAACCTGATACTATATTCATCAGTTAAGATTTTTCTCGAACACCTGTACACGTATTCATTCATGCAACTATTTAATCAGTCTATTGAGTGGTAGCAGTGCATAAAATATAGACACAGTCCAGCACCTTTGGGGAATGAGGAAGAAATATGATCAGTCATTCTGAGTGCTGCATGTTTGTTGGTGCCAGAAAGGCTGGTTTTAGTACGTCTACAACTGCTGTAAACTGTTGGAATCTTTGAGGATTTTCATGCCCAAAGGTCTGTAGAGTTTACACAGAATAGTGCAATAAGAACAAAAACTAAATGAGTGGCAGTTCTGATGCTTCTAAAGGCGAGGCAAAGGAGAACAGTCAACCTGGTTCAAGCTGACAGAAAGGTTACAGTAACTCGGGCAATCACTCAGAAAAGCATCTCAAAGCACAACAGGTCAAACCTTCAGGCATACGGACTACAATGGCAAATCATATTTTCAAAATTTCAACTGTTTTATCACGTGCCAATTAAAACAAGATAATTCTGGGGAAATGAAAATGTCCAATTTTACATTACATAAACTTAAAAATACTTTACATAATTATACAACCACCATAATGGTTTTTATGGTATTTTAATGTATGATCTTCAGTGGCAAGAAATCAACAGAGCTGGGTATTCTCAGTAACTGAAATAGTTCAGACACATTACATAGAAATATCTATCATACTTTTGTTTGGAAAAAACTCCAAACAGTATGATCATGGTGATGCACTACGCAAACCTCTGCTGAGAAATACTGCAGTTGGCCAAAGACATAATCTGGAACCATAAAGATGTTTGTGTGTTGCTGTGAGGTTTGAAGGGGAAAAACAGGCTAAAAAAAGTGCTCTCTGCCTCATTCACTGGTGTGCATGCTTTAGTTTTCTTTGCCAAATCTGCAAAGCTGATATAAACCTTATGGCTGGAAGCATGGATAGTACAGTTAATTTTTTTCATCAATTGAAATAAATCTGTAAGAGCTTGACTCAGGAGCATCACAATGGGATATATTCACCAAAAGGGTGTTTTTATTAAATAATACAAGTAAAAATAATTGTGATACAGGGAGATGGGAAATAAAGTGAAGAGTAAAAGTAAATTAAGTGGAGAGAAAATGAGTGTTTGCAGGTCTTGGTTAGGAGCAGTGTCTAGCGGGCATGATGGCACGAGCTGGTGCGCCGTGGTGGCGGCAAGCAGAAGAGATGGGTATGCAACGGAGGCAGCAACTGCAAGCTCGCTGGCATGTCTGCATTAAAAATCAAAGGGCCAATCACAGCAGCGGCAGGCCAGAGTTGAAGAGATAAAGACGATGTGATTGTCGCAGTCAGGAAGTGGCAACAACAGGCCAGAATTATGGTGGTTAATCCGGTGTCATGATCTGTCATGATCAAGTAGCTGTGGCACCAGATCAGAACAAGCAGCAAGCTGCTTAATGGCAAAGGACACTCGAAGCCCACCATGGTACTCACAGCACACAATCTCTGGTCCTGATATCTCAGATTTCTCCAGAGACTCCTACAGATCTTCTTGCTATCTTTTTTACAGGAGGTGAGAGTCCAAGGCCTTCAGCCTAAATGTATCACCAGCAGCATCATATTTAGCGGTCCTACCCCCTTGCATTCCTGCTCATGGGGAGGCTGTAGATGTGAACCATTCCTTGGAATGTACTAAAAATTGGGGTGTGCAATGTGTGTCAATGGTAAAACAGATTGACAAAAGAAAAAGTAGTGGGTGAAAAAAATTATAACTTTGGAATTCTCTTTTCTACTGGAACAAAAACCGTTGAAACGCTGAAATAGTTTTCTCTACGATTCTTAAAGCCACATGGCCAATGGATGTAGCCTATATTCTCACTAGAGCATTATACATCCAATTTTGTTAAGACCAAAAATTACTTTGGGTAAGCTCATCATGTGCTACAAAAATAAAAATAAATTAATTCTACACTGTACATACACCATGTACTTAATTCATGCTATCTAACATCCTCTGACATTAAACCCATGATAGTAGTAGTAATATAATGGCACGTGCGGTGATGTACTGTAGTCAGCCGAGTGTCCAAAAAGGATCATCTGTAAGCATACACATTATAATTTATCTAATTTAATATAAATTATATAATGTATTAATTTTTTGTCAAAGGTTTTATCGCTCTCAGTGTTAACATAGTAATAACTTCATTGTCATTGCCACTTTCCAATATTCTAAAATAATACTTCCTATTCTCAGAAGCTCCAGGAATAGTCTGCCTGGTGAGTTGCAGAGTCTCAAATAAGCGACTAGTAACATGAGGAGGCTTATGATGAAATAATGATAGCAGGGCTCGGCAACACAACTGCTGTGTGTGGGGATGTGGAATATGATTTAGGGACACAACTGCATGTGGCTTGACATGGGATTAAAAATAGCATATGAAACTATGAGAACTTTCAACATTCCCCTCCCATATACTGTAATGCGTGTAGGACCCTTTATCACTAAGAATAGTTTCATAAGAGATCTCAGGTTACATTTTGTTTGCAGGTGGCTATAACAAGGATGTTTGAAGACCCTGGTACAACAGCAGGACTGACTGGAGGCAGTCCTGGGAGTCCTGATAACGTGGTGGCAGTTTGTAGTCTACTATGTGGAAAAAACAGCATTCAGACCCAATTAGCAGTAACGATCAATCAACAGCTGAGCTCTTGGCTGCAGTGTTTGTACATTTGGTGACCTGCTTTACATGCTAACGAGGCTATCTTTTCCCCCACTGGGGTTTCTTAGAGGTCCTACAAAACATGGTAGGGAATAGATAACCCCTTATCTCTTCCCTCAACTCAGCGACCTCCTGAACCTGCAAAATCCAAAGAAGCATCTTGGTCATAGCTGACAAATATCATTTTAGTATGGTGATTAAGCATATGTAGGATTAATATGAAATAACCTACATTAAGGGCTTATAAAATTTCACCTGACTATTTCGAAAGACTTAGGATAGAGGAGGCAATGTCTACTGAATACAGTTGGCTGCTTTATGGTAGTGTGTGGTGTTCCTAACCCTAACAGACATGAGATCCCTGGCATCTGTCTTAATACACAATTATGAGTGTGCAATTAAATTCCACAGCTAGTACATGTTTAAAAAAAAGTTTAAAAGGTTTAATTTGACATTTTTTAATTTTTAATTTAAAAGCACTTTTTAATGAAAAACCTTTTACAATGATAAACTAGTTCAGTTTTCTCATGTCCCACACAGGTATCTTTCTTTTTTAAAAGACAACTAAAACACCATAACTTTCTTTTATCTACTTCCTACGTAATTTTTATTTTAACCAATGTGATGATTTATAATTCATATGCACAAACATTGCTAAAAAGTCTGAAGTCCTAACACAGCAGTCCAGTAACACAGCAGGGTTAAACTTGGGAGTGTTCTCTGCTGTTTAAAACTTTCCTGATGCAGAACAGTGCGGAATGAAAAAACAACTTAGCATGAACTCCTTCTAAGAGCCAAGAACAAGGTTGTTATGAAGGAAACTGTCACCCCACATGTACTTGGACAACATGTTGAGAGCATGAAATACAGAACACAACGTCTTTAAAAAAGACTTTCGTAAGGCAGAACAGCATGGTTAAAATTAAAGCAACTGAAATACCTACGCAATGAAGCAAAACTCTTGAGCAACACCGTGTTTTCTCTTGCTATTAGCCAAAACCGAGCAAATTACCTAAAATAAATAAATAAATAAAATGCTTAGCTACATCATACCACGCTCACACTTTATTACTTATAATCTTCAATCAAAATGCAATAACATGGAAACCAGTCAATCTATAACAATATATTCAACCATTTTGCTACATTGACTCATATAAGGCAGCAGGAATGTTTTTGTACTTCTTCCAATATTTTGTTCTTTACCCCTAACTATTCCAAAA
Organism: Clarias fuscus; assembly: GCA_030347435.1. Classification (NCBI taxonomy): domain Eukaryota; kingdom Metazoa; phylum Chordata; class Actinopteri; order Siluriformes; family Clariidae; genus Clarias; species Clarias fuscus. The sequence goes on along the minus strand of CM059211.1, from coordinate 30,229,134 downwards.
AAGATCAGTCCTGCAAACTACCTATAGGATTATAAAGGAATAGAAACATTTTACCACTTTTTACTAACACATTTAATATATATTAAAAACAAACATTTTGTTTAACCTTTTTTTGTGCTGGTACACGAATTGCCACACAAAATAATCACAATCCCCCCCCAAACACTATTGAATACGATAAAAAGAATTGTTTAATCATCCTGAGATTGAGTTTGACTAATGGTTGATGACTTCACCAATACGTAGACCAAAGTGCAGTGAGCAGATTGGCCATGGGATGGCATACTCACACTCACATGTCAAACATTATGACATTAGCCAATCATACATGTCTCCAAGTTCACACAAGCAAAAGAGATGAATAACGATTTCATCTGAGTGCGTTATGCCTTTCCCAATGTTGCGTTCGAGAAGAAGCAGTTGGCTGCCGTCACATGTTTTGGAGGAAGCATGCGATAGTCTTCCCTCCCTGCTTGGTAGTTACCACCTTCAAAGGCATCTAAAATATGTGATTAGGTTTATATGGATGTCCTGTCAATCATTTTAGAGACATTCTCTCAGTACCTTCACTCTGTTCACATCTGAAATCAGTAAGCACTCAGAGCAGCCAGATTTCTCCCTCACTCACTCACTCACAGGGTTGTGGGGGACCTGGAGTCTATCCCGAGACTTAGGCCATGAAGCGATCCAATCCACACTAAGGGCAATTTTGGGAACACCAATTAGCCTAATATGCATATCTTTGGACTCTGGGAGGAAACCAGAGTACCCGGAGGAAATCCACCAAGCGCATGCAAATCACCAAGCGGAGAACATGCAAACTCCATGCACACATACCCAGAGGCGGGAATAGAACCCGGACCATGATGCAAGACGACAGTGCTAAAACTATGCCACCTCATATATTACTGTGAGCAGAAAATATTTTATTTAACTTGAATAAACTATAATATACACAGTGCATTTCCATGATGGAGTAATTCATCATTGGTAAAGCTGGATGCAGAATGAATGGAATTCCTTTTGAATAGCATGCTTTTTCTGTAATTACATTTATATTCTTTGATATCTCAATGCAATATGGATCTGGACCCATTCTGTTGCATAATACAAATCTAAGTGGCCACTAAATGTAATCAGCTAAATGGTATCAGGCTTTAGCTATCCTTTTTGAGAGCGTAGCAGACTAGTAATGGTATCAGTTCTCCTCTTATAAAAGGTGACTGCCTGAAACCCATGTTCTTCAGAATAAATCGCATACAGTATCTTGGTGCAATGTGGCTGACGTGGTGCAATGTGTTAAGCTGCCATGAGACAGCATTATGTGCCTTGGCACAGATTTGAACTCTCTGCAACTGTCCAGGAGGAACAATACACCATTCTTTTAATTCATTTAAGATATCCTCTCTAGTAGTGTTTTTATCAAATGAATAGTGAAAGCAATCACACTCGTTGCTCTCGTGTCCGACTGGATTAAGATCTGGTTACTGTGAAAGCTATTGTAAATTATTTACATAATTTTTCATATGCATTAATCCATTTAGCCAGATGGTGAAGCTGGCACTCCCATCAGGATGGAAATGTTTCACCACAGGACAAACAGTCAGAATAACTTGGCACTGATTTGTAGTACATCTTCCATTTTAAAGAGAAGAGGATGAAAACCATGCCAGAAAAATACCAGAGCAAGACAGAACCACTGTGTATGCAATATATTACAGTGTTTATAATATAGAATACAAAGTACAATATAAACCCATACCATGCAGCCATAGCATTAGCACTCTATGGAATGAAATTTTAAAAACATAAGAAAGAGGTACAGAACGTGCCACAACAGGAGACAAATCCTTTTCACTTCTCTATTGATAGTGTGTGTGCGCGAGTAGATGTAGCTTCTGCTGAGGTAGGAAAAATTATATGAACTGGATGTTATACTACGGGCACCTATTTGCATTAGACAAAAACAAAAATGAAAGAAATAGTAGTATGTGAAAAGTTCCTCAAACTTTACAACTCGAAATTCTGAATTATTTGAAAATGTAATTAATTGTATTAATTATTAATTCTAACTTCTCATGAAGCTTTTTCCAGATCACCTTCAACTCTGGCCTGCACATTAGAAATAAATTGATAAAGTTATACACTTATAAATCTGTGCATTTGTTTTTTACATTTACGTCTGGAATAAATTTTTTGTGATGATTTCATTTGTTAAAAGCACTATATAAACAATTGATCACTGAATTGAGCATGTAAAATTTGGAAAGATCGTCGCCACAGTTAATCCATAAATGGTCAAATGGGTGGGACAAACGTCACCTGGATGTTGTTTGGAACAGACCTACCTAACTCAGGCATCACCCACAAATTAGCTAGATTAGCTTTAGCTTAACTAAAATGCTAATGTGTCTAATGTTAATTTATATGTTACTGCATTTGATTGAACGTCATTCATAACTTACTGGGTCAAGTCCTGGGTCAAGTCCTACATTTCTTGTGGTAAGTTACAATTTAAATAAGCTGGATACCTAAAGTGATCCACAGCAGACAGCTAGTGACATGATGCCTGCATTACAGCTGTCCGTAAAACTGGCCACCCCCCAAATATTTATACCTTTATGAATTAATATACTTTGAGTTACATAAAAAATCACTCCCGTACAGTTGTCAAATAGGGAATCTAGCTATGGAGACCCAAACCATTTTTTCGACTAGACTGCAAATATGTTTATTTATGTAGTAAATTTTAACATTTTAAAATGGGGGACTATGCACTAGTGGACATTCGAGGAAATACAGGTTTTGGCACTACTATGTTGGTTTCGTTTTTCAGAGCTGGGGGGTCTCCCTTCATCGCAATGGAGATCTATGCAATAATTTAATCACAAAAGACTGCAATTTATTACAGGTAGCATATGCATACTCTCATATGTTCTGGTCCACAGTCCAACACCTTAACCACCAAGCCACCCCTGCCCCCATATCTAAAATATGTCATACTATCTTAGAACATGACAGAATCTCACAATTTGTGCATATCGCAAACTGACTTCTGACTTATCTCAAAGAGTAATTCCCCATAAGTCTGACTCAGTCTTGCCCTTTACACCTCAATAGTATTCAAACTACCCTCAAACCGACTCATCTCCATGTTCTGCTAATCTATCTTATAAACACAAATTTGGACTGATCTAGAAAAACAAAAATAAATCAATAAAGATTTTATAACTTGAAGTCTCACTTCCCAAAATACAAAATAAGCAGGAATTATGACACAAATCAAAATATAAAAAAGAGAAACATGCTGAAATAAGTCTGAATTGATATGGTTTATCCTGAAGCCTTCATGTTACTACAAGTTACAACATTAATGCAAGTTAAACTGAGATAAAGGATTGTGATAATGAGATGTCAATTTTTAAAACTTGTTATTTTTGAAAGCATTATTCAATGACAAACAGCATGCTGTGTCCCATTCTACTGTTCTACCTGCTGGAAAAGAATGTGCGTTCTGATACCACTGATTGTTTACATTAAAAAAATCAATAGTTGTCTGATTAGATTGTTTGTTTATATTTACACATTTCCTCCTTTCTGTCTGTTTCCTTGGGGGATGATCTTTGGACCTGCTTAAAGTGTCCTTTGTGAGTCCACTTATACAGTTAAGGACCATCATCAGTGTTATTTAGATATGAACCATGACAAGTGATTATTAAGGTCAGTCTGATTAGAAGACCTCCACACAGCATTAAACCTTAAACCGAGCTAAACGTCAGAAGTCTCACACGTGACGGTGGTATGAGAACTCGCTCAAAGTCTGACTGACCAGGTCTTCTGATACAGAACGATAGTAGCTTCACTAATACATAAAGGTCGCAAATGTTCTCGGTCTTAAACATATCTCTGGCTTTCCTATCTAAACGCCATGACCATGAACACGAAAGCACGCAGGCTGCAACATCCTTTCCACGTGTTCTGTCTGTAGTATGTTTCCACTCAAACTTACAAAAAAAGAGAGAGATAATTATATCTCTGTACACAAACTGGTATTGATTTTGACTTTTGTAATATCTGTGGGTGCGTGTAATTTTACACAACCACTAAATTAAACAAATAATGATTTTTTTTAAAGCGCGCCAATTTTTTATCAGTGTAATGACGAATTATAGTCCCAGTATGTGTGTGTGTATATATATATATATATATATATATATATATATATATATATATATATATATAAGCTTTGTTAAATAAATACATTAAATCAATATTTGAGAAATCCCGCCTAAGTTAGAAGTCCACAGACAGCGCGAGACTGAGCTCAATGCGATGGGGAAAAAAAAAACGTTTTAGTCTCAATGAAAGAAGAAAAGCAGTAACCTCCGATACAAAAATCCGCTTTTGATTTGTGTCTAGCTGTGTTTCAATTTACCTCTTCGGTGGAGTGAAGACTACCCTGTCCTCTTCGGGCTCAACTCCCTCGTGAAGAAGAGCGCGTGCTTTACACGCGCCAACACAAAGCGGACGCTTACCGCATCACGTAGTGATACGACATAATATGGGCTGGGCCAAAAATCCCACCACATCAACCACGTGCAGAATCTATACCAAAAAAAGGCAGAGTCGGATGTTTCTCCCTGGACCTTTTTTAGAATCTGCAAGAAACTACTACAGATGTTCTACCAATCAGTGGTATTTTCTATGCTGTAGTCTGTTAGGGACTGTCACAGTCATATTTATTTATTTACTCATCTACTCATCATGTATCCTTGTCTGCATTGACTTGCGCTACATCAGTTTTGCACATTCACTTTTAATGGCTATAACTCTTAATTTTCTGTAGTCTATACACTAATATTCATCCTCATTCATCAATATTTATACATATTTGTTTCATTCTCTCTCTCTCTCTCTCTCTCTCTCTCTCTCTCTCTCTCTCTCTTGTATACATCTATTTATTTATTAGCTGGGGTACTCAACGTTTTTAGGGTAGTATGCCCCTTTATTTGGTTATTATAAAACCACGTTCATGACAAAACTCTGTAAAATATAAATATGATCAGTCATGTCTTAGGACTGTTTGTGGGTGACTCAAAATTGTATCTCTACAATTTTGAATGTATTTTAAACTCAAGAAAGAATTCCACATGCACAAACCTGAGTCTAAAGAAGCTTAAATGTTCTGCATGGAGATATGGCCAAGGTCTCTCTTCTGTCAGTGTGTACCCGTCTTTGCTAAGCATTACAGGAAAACCCTCAGTGTTATGTAATGACAGGCCTGGGTTTGTCTCAGTTTGACTTATCTATGATTTGATGCATGATCTGATGCACATCAGGGCATGAAACTATGGTGCATACAGGAAATGCTAGCAAACTGTACCAAACATTTGGATTTGTTGGTTTAGTGGGGCCAAAAACTGCCTTTTATGTAATATTTGCATGAGTGTAAAAAAAAAAAAAAAAAATACATTAGTTATCCACATGGACTGTTCATTTCTGTGTCACGTTTACACAGAATGTGGACCATTATTAAAGCCAGACCATACACTAGTACTGTAGGGCTGCAGACTATAGGTAATGTCTTGTTTAGAATATGGGCTTAAGCTGCAAAATATACCATGGATGTCATCATTTTTCTATGTATAAACCATTACACTCATCCAGTATAATTTGAGCTAACATGGTAGTATTTCAGACCCAGTAGCACTGTGCTTTGGTATAGATCATGCTTAAGAGATCTCCATTATGAATATTTAGGATAGACTAGTTCAGTTTTTTAGGTTAGAAGTATGTTCATTTTTATTTCACATTATTCCACAGTTGATCTGCATACATAATATGAGTTATGAATGTACTGTAAATGTTTCCTGTGACCCATTTCCAACTTTATCTTAATCCCAACATTTTCATTAGAGGGAGGAAAATTATGCATTCTTAGTCAGCCTATGAATCATCCAGACCAGGAATAGTTAGACAGAAGACATAACCTAGTATTTGTATGTTCTATTGCTCATATTGTTCATCCTTGCTGGTCTGTGATGTTGGCCAAGAAAATTCTCCCTCAAATTCTCCCCCTGGTCATGGATTGACCATTTTAAGGTCTGAAGAATGGTATTACATCTGAGTAACACATCATATGCTAGTATTACATCTGAGTGCCGACGCCTGCCTTTTTACCACACTAGCTTTCACTCTATGAACAGGAGATTGAGCACAAGTTACAATAACAACTCTACTAAAACAGTATCTAAACACAAAATAGTTTTGGTTTAAGCTTTGAGCCCTGAGGTTTGCCGGTGAAGATTACATTTTTGTTAAAAAGGAGACCCCAATATGACAGAGCACTATCTTTGGGAGAAAAGAAAGCAACTTTGAAACTGACAAAAGAGGGAAATTGATCTGATCCATTGCACAATCATTGGCAGAGCCAACACAACAATTTGCAATGTCCTTAAAAGGGTAACCACTGGTGTAGTAAGAACCAGATGTGGAGCAGTTTGCCCAAGGAAACAGCAGTGGAGCATGGTGGAAACATTGTGAAAGCTGTGAAAAAAGCCATAGTCAGTGACATCACCAACAACATTCAGGGATGAAAGCAATGCAATCCACCATTCGAAGAAAACCTTGAAAGCAAAAATATAGAGGCCATGACTACGTGAAGCAAAGCACTCATCAGCAGTAAGAATCTGAAAGAAAATTTCAGAGAAATTGGGATGAGCCACAATAGTGACAAAAAACAAAAAGAAAAGAAAATCAATAATCAAGGCCAAAGGGTGGAGCAAAATAGGATCGGCTCATGATTAAAAACATACAAGCGTTGTCAAGTCAGTGCTTGAGCTTGCATGGCTTCTTCTGGAACAGGTTCACTGTTACTATTATACACTGTACTATATATATAAAATTACTATTTTAATTGAGAATGGATGTCACCTGAAATGAATTTTCACAAAAGGAGGCAAAATGAACATGTTGTATGTTGTTACGTTTGAAAAGCCGGCCTCCCAGGAACTCATTGCCCAGACATGTGGAAATCGACTCTCATACTTTTGTGTTCCCCAATGCTGGTAGAAAGAACAAGCAATGAGTTAGTTAATTAATAAGCGCTGGGTCTATTTCTACTTCTATATACAGTGTGTAGCAGCTACGAACCCTCAGATTCTCATTCACAATTTGATTATAGTCAAGTACACTGTACTGACTGTAGATTCTGTGTATAGAGTCACTCTCTGTGTTTCTCAGTGCAACTTACATGTTTAGCATGACTGCAGTAAACAGAGCCCAGTCAACCCTTTAATGCATCCTGCCAGTATCTTTTATAAAGTAGAGTGGGTCAGTCACTATGCAGACGAAAATGGTGCTTTTTTTTTCTCAGGACAGAAAGTAGTACAGTTCTGGGTTGTTTTCATGTTTTTCTTCATCCAATCTACCAAGCACATGTAGACTCTGCAACAGGCATCTGAAAAGGTCAACTGAGAATACTGTGTTATATTATGACACAATCATGAAGTGTACATGTTATATCTCAATGTCCTGACTGTACAATACAAGATTAAGGGGGGAAAAAACAGGCGATTGTATTCTCGCACATGCCACCCTCGAGCTAAATGTAGCTTGCAAATAAGCTCTGTTCCCAGTTCTGCACATCTGTCAAAGCCATGTATAGATGTGGATGTTATGCATGTACTTTTGTTTGTTGTATCTATGATCGTTATTTTATCACATCATGTTGCATCACCTCGATCATGTGCAAGTCTGCACTTGATTCTAGACTATGCCAAGTTTTGATGTCTAAGTAGGTAAGTAGCACTTCTCACAATAGAGAAGCTGAACATAGCAAAACATTCCACATATAGTGCCATGATCCTTCGTGTTTTTTATTTTTTATTTTTTTGCATATTTGTCAGACTTAAATGATTCAGATCATCAAACAAATTTTTATATCCTCTTGAATGTGCTCATATATCCTTGTACCATCTTCATATGAGGACTGTTAGGTATAATTTTCTTTTGCTAAACTTCTTCCTCATTAAAGACACTGATGACATTTATAATAATTAGCTATGATTAAAGTGAAACAGTCAGTAGATATTGCAATGTACACAACGGTAGTGTCCGATTCACAGGACAATATAACTCAAATATAACTAGAGTAAATACGAAATGCAATTTTTAAATCATGATTTCATTTATTGGGAGAAAAAAGCTGTCCAGACCTACCGGCCCTATGTGAAAAAGTTAATGACCCCTTGCTTAATCATGAATTAACTGTGATTTTTGGAAAGCTGAGGTAAATTTCACTTTCAACATGCAGGCATGATTACTGCCAGACCTGTTGGATCAAGAAATCACTTGAACCTGTGTAGCATGCAAAATGATCTAAAAAAAAAAAAAAAAAAGCACCATGATCCAAAAAAATTTGATACTCAAGTGAGCCACGGTGTGTTATGGACAGTTGTTGTGTCTCTGACTGTAAAAAGAACAACTGTATATAAATGATATAACTAAACACATTGAATTTCAACTTCAATGTACTGGTTTGGACAAAATCCACACTACGGATTGATGTTATAAGGCGACAAATTCTTTGCCTGTACAATGAGCTTCTGGCATGTCAACACACATCTGCATTGTATAAACGGCCCTTAAGCATGAGTGGCTTCTATCTCAATCTGAGAGTGCTTATTTTATAGCTGAATTGGTCATCATAAGCCTGTAATAGTTGTTGCACAACAAAACCCCTAAACCTCATTTTATGCTAAAGCATCTGGGTTGCTTTTGCATGCCAAATAGACTTATTTTTTCTAAAAAGAATGAAAATAATATGATGTGATGCAATATATTATATGGAATTTTTAATAAAGCTAGAAATCCCAAAATATATTGCATTCCCCTGACACAGACTCAATTAGTCTGTGCCCTAAGACACGTATTCCAGAACTGCTGTCTACCTCTACACCACAAAACATTGCCCCTCTTTATTCCAAACTTGGCAGAAGTTTTATTTTTCTTATGGTTTTGGCTATAAACCAGGGGCTTCACATAGTTTTATGTCGCTGTTTGCTTTACAGCCCGGCCTCCGCGTACCCACCTCCACCCTGTCTAGTCTAAAATCAGCCCACTGTGGTTTGTGAGAGACTGCCTGTAGGATGCCCTTGAAAATAACACAAACACACAAAAACACAGAGCTGCAAAGACGGAGTGGGGAGAAAGTGAAGGACAGTGTGAGAAAGGCATTTCCCAGAGAGAAACAAATGTCTACAATATTCATTTTTGTCTCAACAATACAGCATCATGCAATAAAACAAAGAAACATGGCATGACGTTTTAACACTTTAAAAATTACAAAATTACACTGAGAATACACAAACTTTAAATAACGTACCCTCTCACACAAAGGCCCACCAGACATAGTGACTATCAGTGTGGTCGTTTTATCTGACCAGAGAACACCTCGACATGAATGAATGTAGCAAAATAAACAAGTTGATCATAATATACATTGACAAGTCATCAAAGCCGAATTGAACTGCTCAATAAAACAATTGTAAATATGGCACAGCCTCATTTCAGTTGCAATCAAATCATAAACACACCCATCCCTGTTTACTATGTGGATGTTGTGTCTGCAGTATTCATTTTGACATTTGTGTTCATATTGAACTTAGAAAATACAAGCATGATTATTCTAGTATGTTTTAACCTAAAGTTTATATCACACATCTACAATGTATGTAGCAGCAGCGGTGGTTCCCACAGTGGAGGCTCTGGGTTGCTGATCAAAGTGTTTGGGGTTTACCTGTTTGCCATATTTGGGCCCATGGGCAAGGTCTTTAACCCTTTCCCCATATTTAGTACCCAGCCACTGAGATGCAGGACATCCTCAGTGCCAACTTAAAGCCTGGAGAAATCTGAGAAACCACGCGAAAGGGAATAAGCAAAAAAGGTGGGATTACATCAAACAGGAGTATGCTTTTATTTGACACAAAGTAAAGCATATTTACCCAAAAACTTATAATAGAAATATTTTGGCAATTTTGGGATAAGTGTTGGTTATTTTTTAGCAAAAAATGTGAAATTATCTGCTGTGGAGTCATACAAAAACATAAGTTTGTGCATTAATGGTGCCTTTACAGATATGCAGTTTGCCCATGCCACAGCACTGGCACACCCCAATACCATGACTGAAGCTTGGCTTTTGGACCTGATGCTGGTAAAGACTTGGATGGTCCTTTTCCTCTTTGCGGCTGATGTTTCCAAAAATGTTGACTCGTCAGACAACAGAACATGTTTGTATACTATAACATCACTGCTTCACCTTTAACAGCACTTGTTTCTCATCATCTTGTAATTTCTACTTGTCACATTGGTATTAGTCTATAATTGGCCCTGTCCCAACCTTTGGAAAGAGTGTGTTGTTGTTTTTAACATACTGTAGTCCAAGGTGACGAGACTCCTTTTTGTTTTTATTGCAAATTGTCATACAGTCCAAACATTCTTGGAATTAGGGTTGTCCAAACCGATACTGGCTAAAAGAAAAGAAAAATAAAATGGGATAGATACCCAAAAAACAGATATTGCAATGTGGTGCTACTTACTGTTTATTCCCAGTGCTAAATCCTCTGCCTTCGTGTCTTTTGTTTTAGGTCCAGCCAGTTGCCATGTTACTTGTTTACACATTCTGTTTTTCCTATTCTTACTTGATGAGGTAGATACTGAGTGCTTGTGAAATAGTGGATGTTTTTGGACTGTTGTGAATAATAACTTTTGACAGTGATATGATATGTGCTCTCTACATATCATATCACTGTCATATCACTGTCAAGTGACACACTTTTCCCAATTTGACCTCTATACGTCACCACAACATATCTGAACTGATGCAATCACAACAGTCTCATCACATGCATTCTCATAATTTCATAACAAATGAAAATTTTATTTCCTAATTAGGAACAATGTACTGGCAAACTCTTAACAATACTGATGAATATTGGACCAAAATGTACAGCAAAAGAAACCCAAGGCAAAGAAATTGATTGTTCCTGGAGGCCCAAGCCAGACACCTGACCTTAACCCAATTGTGTTTATTTACTTTTTAGACAAAAAAAGGGAAAGCGGAAAGACCCACGAACAAGCAGCAATGGAAGGCAGCTGCAGTTCTCTGTTCTATATAAAGCATTATTAAAAAATACAAAATAAAAACCTGTATTTGAGTTCTGACCATTTTCATTCTCATTTTAGTCTCACAGGTTTATCTTAGAGAAACTCAGTAATAGTATATAATATATGAATAGGTTACTGTAGTACTTAGTGAATTACTACTGTATTATTTTAGTTTCTCCAGTTACCTTTAAGCGTGTAAAAATGCAATGAGTATATAAATAATGACTACAATTCCTAAATGGTTAATGCAACACTTTTCATTAAATCCCTTAAATAAACGTCTAGTTAGTCTAGTATTGACCAGACTGTATATTCAATTTGGTAAATTCCAGATATTAAAATTATAAAGATAAGATAAGATAAGATAAGATAAGATAAGATAAGATAAGATAAGATAAGACAAGATAAAATATACCTTTATTCGCCCCCACGGTGAGGGAATTTCTATGTTACAGCAGCCAAGACAAAAAACCTGCAAATATAAAGTAGGGACAGTATTGTGTATAGATACAAAAGAAAAGGAAAAACAAAACAATAGTTACTCTTTCTAACGATTGGCACTAGGTAATGTTGCACAGTTTAAAATGGTGTTATTGCACAGTTGGTATTGCACAAAAAATGAAGATATTGTAACAACAGTGTATAACAGTAATAACAGTGGTCATTATGGTGACTGCTTCACTGGGAGCAGCTTCGATTATGTACAGTCTAATAGCAACAGTGAGAAAAGACCTTCAGCATTGCTCCTTCAGACACTTAGGATGTAACAGTCTGTCACTGAAGGAGCTGCTCAGTGATGAAACTGTTTCATACAGGGAGAGTCATTCTCCAGCATTCTCCAACTGTACACCTTCTGTACAGTGTCCAGGGGAATACCCAGCTCTGAGCTTGCCTTCCTTATCAGCTTGTCCAGTCTCTTTCTGTCTGCAGTGGAGATGCTGCAGCACCAGCAGACCACCCCACAGAAGATGGCTGAGGCTACCAGGAAGTCAAGAAAGGTTTTCAGTAGTGCTCCCTGCACTCCTCAACAGAAAGAGTCTGCTCTGTCCTTTCCTATAAATTGCATCTGTGTGTCTGTCCAGTCCAGTTTGCTGTTCAGATGAACATCCAGGTATTTATAAGAGTCCACTCAATGTCCTTTCCCTTAATGTTCAGTGGTGATAGTGAAGTGTCTTTGTGCCTGCGGAAATCCACCACAAGTTATTTGGTCTTCCCCGAATTTATCTGGAGGCGGCTCCGTTGTTCCAAGTTCTGGATCAGTCCACTGTACTCCCTGTCATCGTCCACCTCCGTGAACAGGCCGAATGCATTATAGCTGCAAAAAGGAAATAGGAAGTAAAAATTATTTCTGTTAAAACATTTCTTTTGTCTAGATTGGGAGTTATGGAAGCTATTGTTCTCTAGTTTCCTTTTATCTTTTCACACTCACATTCGCAGAAAGGTTTGGATTTTGTTTGTTATTTTGACGTGGTCAGTCTCTGAAGTCAATCTCCCCGATTTAGAAAAGAAAACATACAGAGCAACCCACATAAACCAGTTATTACTATTTGTGTACATTATGTATAAACCTCACATCCTATTGCATGAGGAAAAAGATTTATTCATTTAGTTTTGGTCAACTCTTAATCTTGATCAAAATCAGAGTTGATATAATTCCTTGTAAAGTACAACCTTCACATAATAATTAGGGCTTTATTTTAAATACAGGTTGTCCAACAGAAAATGTCCTTTGTGAAGATTTAAAATCTATTTCTCCAGTCACCTCCGACATGAACACTACAGCTATGTGTGTGTTGCTTATGCATTGTCACCAACTCCTGTTATACCTTTGGTTGTTGGTGACTTGCATTTGTTTTCCACTTGCAACAAATTGTTACATTTTAACATCCTTAAGACTAATGGAATAATATATTAACTGTGTACTTTTTAATAAGTGTAATAAGTATCCTTTTTACAATTTACATTTTAAACCAGGTACTTTAATTGTTCGTGGGAAAATATTTCTGACTTAATGAAGCTTGTCAGCTGGGTTACAGTAACAATATACTGCATAAGCCTAAGTCTATTAAAACAAAGGTTACATAAATTCCCAGCATAATCACTGTGGATGACATGAACAAGACAAGACAGCACAACTTCCCACATCCTTACTTTGGAGTCATATCAGCATTGCATGGCAAGTTGAAACAGTTCTCAAACATGACAAATGGCAGAGTTGACCACAGCTTTATAATCTCAGGTTTTAGTTTTAGAAAAAGTATAAAATGATGCATATATATTTATAATACTATATACTGCACACTCATTCTCTGTCATCATTAACTGTGCACCTGTGTATGGCATACAGTTTAGTATATTGTTACACAAATAAAGCCAGTTAAGGCTCTGGGTTACTGATCAGAAGGTTGTGGGTTCAAGCCCCAGCACCACTGTTGAGCCCTTGAGCAAGGCTCTTAATCTGTTCCAGAGGTGCTATATCCTGCCTGGGATTTGCCAAAAAATATTTCACTGCTCTGTAAAGTACATGTAACAAATAATTTAATTAGATTATTTAGATTAAAAATATTCATCTATTCATCTGGTCTCAGATTTTCACACTTACACTCACAGATGTCAACATATACAGTATGTTTTTGCCAACTCAACTATACTCGTTTTTTTAGCAGGTCTTTTAAAAACAATTGATTAGAAACTGAGGTCTTGTCTGATCTGCTTGGATTTTTCCACAGTATAAAGGGGGGAAAAAACACTGTCTCCAAAACAAAGGTCTGTTACAGCCAAAGGGTCAGTCCTACATAGTAAACTCTCCAGCGTTTATTTAACACTTTCAGAGAGTGAATCTAGCAGGAGCTATATATACCCTGTTTTTTGTTTCACACTGTGGGTGTTAATTCAACACTTTCAATGTACTGAAAATTTAGCTGTGAATCAAATCCTAATTATGGCAATCATATGTTCTAAATGTTCAGTGTGGTGTTTGTAAATGTTTGACCCACTGAAAATCTGCTACTGTTAATAGAAACTTATAAATACAAAAAATTGCCCCTACCTATCATTATGAAATAAAGCAGATACCCTAGGTGAATTAACATAGGAAATGTACACCAATCAGCTGTAACATTGCAAACAGTATGCCCAGTATTGTTTAGGTTCCCTTTGTGCCTTGAAAACAGTTTGGTTTCTGTGTGATGTGGGGTGCATCGAACTTGTTTGCTTGGCACCTACAATAGGTGCTCGATCAGATTGGGATCTGTGGAGTTTAGAGGCCGGGTCAATAGCCTTGAGCTCATTGCCTGCCAGACCCTGTGCGCTGGCCGTTTTGCTGCCTTTCTATCATCACCAGCATTGGCTTATTTTGGTTGCCCATGATCCTGTCAGAGGTTGCTGTTGTATAATTGATAATCAATGTTAATGTGTTAATGTTGTGGCTGATAATGGTTTATGGTAACATGAAATAAGTGGAAACTAAGTTTGAGCATCCTTAACCTAAGAAAATCTAAACCTCACCAGCACAGTATTTTACATTATATTTATGATCCAATAAGTTGGAAGAAAGGGTAAGCTTTAGTACAATCAACTTTTAGTCGTACTGGCTATGTTATTAAATTATGGATTTAGTAACTTAGACTACAATAATCTTTCTAAAACTAAGTTTATTCTCATGTTTTTCAAATATTTGCTTATAGTTGTAATTAAACATTTACATACACTCATCAAGGATATGAATGTCATGCCAACTCTGGACTTTCAACTATTTCTTTGAATTGACCTTTATCTGTGTGGGAATTTCTTAGAGAGTTTTTTTTTTAGATACAATGTTGTAATCAATAGTGCATGGAGTCCCATGTCATGGTTTATTAAGTTACAACCATGCAGTTTTGAAAGTGTAATCTGTCCAAAATATGCTCATGTGCTCTTCTCCTTTTCATACTTTTTTATGGGGATTGTTCCAACATTAAGGTGGCATAGTAGTGCAGCAGTTAGCACTGCCTCGCACCTCCAGGTCCCAGGGTTCGATTCCTGTCTCGTGTCTGAGGAGTGAGCATGTTCTCCCTGTACTTAAGAAGACATGCAGAGTAGGATAATTGCCATTCCCAAATTGCCCCTAGCGTGTGAAAGTGTGTGCATGTGAGTTGATAGTCAATCCATGATAACACACGGTAAAGAGATCAGATAAGTAAACTGTTACATTTTGAACTAGGTAATTTAATTGTTTGTGGGAAAATATGAATGATCAGAGTGTCAATTATTTTTCATGGGGGGCATTCACTTTGATATATGAGTGTTTTGATATACAAGCATCCAGTACTTCCGTAACAAATTATGCTCGCAATCCAAGGTTTAACTGGATGGTTAAACCTGTTTCTATGCAAAGCTCTTTCATTTTTCCATATGGTGATAAGTGCTGAGATTTTCTGTGTGTGTGCATATAAATAGAAATATTTGCATTTAAATAGAAAATGAGAAAAGCCCATTACAATTCCTGGACACTTAGTCCATGTCCACTAGGCCTCATTTATCAATCCATTTACTAAATGTTGTATGTAAATTTCTTCCAAGATTCACATGATGCAGATCAGTCAAAGTTTACATTAGTTAGTAGTCATTTTTGTATATCTATATTTACACATATATAGGAGCACAGGTAGGATTCATTCACTTATTCATTCTGTAGCATATCCCAGGAAACTTAGGGCACGAGGGTGGGTACACCCTTGACTGGGTGCCAGTCCATCACAGGGCAGAAACTGTGGGCAATTTTTGAACATCAATTAATGCAATCTGCACCACGTGCGGAGAACATGCAAACTTTGCGCACACAGACCTGAGGAGGCAATCGAACAACTATGTGACCCTGGAGGTGCAAGGCCACAGTGCTTACCACTCACTACACCACTGTGCCTCACATGAGTGAAATATAAAAGTTTATTATTACTAGTACGGATTTGTCACACTTTTCGTGTAAATGCTCCTATAACTTACTTCAGAACAAATTGGTTCATTTCCAGCTTGATAAGATGAGGACCTTTACATTATATTTAAAAAAAATGCTTTTGAAATTGTCTTCAAAAATAATATCTGCCAAAAACTCAATGATGATTCTGTGTGTTTTGTTTGTGATAATACAGCAGGACTGTGTTCTATAACAAAAGTGCTCTCACCCATAAGACATTTCAGATCAGACCACTCAAGAGTCATACGCTCACAAACATTTCACAAGTGCCTGTTATTGAACGCAGACCTGCTGTACTGTCACATGCGTTCCTGTGCTCCTGAGCTCTGTCCACAGTGAATGTACTTGGATGCACATGCCAACAAGCAGCTGGTGAAGTGATTGTAAAACAACAGAAGAGATTACTTTAACATTTAATGTGGTGGTGTTTTCTGATGAGCTTTTATTTGAATGATGTTAAGAATTTTCTTTTTTATTTTAAGTAGCTTTTGAAGCTTGCCCAGTTCCATGCTAACTAAGCGCAGTGACATCGCTAATCTGGCTAGCTAGCAAACTTAGCTAATGTTAGTCAAGGAACATTGACAACTGACAAGAAAACTAAATGGCCAAAAGAAAAACCTTGATCTTTGCCTCAGATCTTTGACTCCATTGATCCAGAGACTAGTGACCAGTGCAAGTCCTTAGGTATATCCATCAAAGCCAGACGCAGTCAGTATTCAGTCATTATTATTAGATAATGCTAGCAAAGCACAGCTAATCAAGTTTCTTGTCCCCACGGCTCCAGTTTAAATCAGGGTGGCTGCATGAGCTCGCTTGATTACTTTATGGACAAGATTACATTTTATTTGAAAATAAAATATTAATGAAAATAAAAAATATATAATAATTTATCTGAGCCCCTGTCTGATTTGTTCTTTCTAACTCTAGCATGTGTGAACTCCCTGTGGGGCTTTTAGTTGGGTGTGGAACAATTTTCTGTCCAAAATGCATGACATGGACATCAGCATAGCCCAAGCATGTTTTTCCTCTTAAATAAATAAATAAATAAATAACCATTATATATTTCATCCACACTGGATGTCACCTTTCCTAGCCTGCATGGAATCAACCTGCTTAATGGTGTCCTCAAAAACTCTGTCTAACAAGCAAGACATTCATTCTCACAATAAACTGGGTTATAGCCAGAAAAGCAAACAGATACAAGAGCACTGTGCTACAGTCTGAAAAAAATTCATACAGTATTATAGTTAGCCTGGAGCCTGGAAATATGTACAAAGAGAACACTCTTTTAAAATTTCAAGCAATGCTTAACTTTGCAGTATGAGTGGACTTTATACACTGCCTGGCCAAACAAAAAACATCACCACCTGGAATTAACTGAGCAAATAATTACTGCAGTGATTAATATGGTTCAGCTGGCAATAAGTTATTTATCCCTAACTAATGTCATAAGACATATCCTGTGGCTGTGGCAAACCACTGTGGCTGTTTCAAAAGGGTCAAATTATTGGCCTACATAGAAAAATGACAAACAACTAAGAAGATTCTGATCCTACTAAAATTGGGTCGAGTACTTTAAAATGCGTTATTAAACCTGTAAGGATAGTGGTAAACCATCACCTTCAAGGATTAAATGTAATCATAAAAACATCCTGAATGTGTGTGATAGGAGATGATGAGGAGATGACTTCCATGAGTTCTCCTCACAGTGGAAATGCTCTTACTTCTCTTCCACTGTGAGGAGAACTCATGGAATTGGGTAGCCTTAAGAAAACCACTTATCAGTGGACTGTGGAGCACTGGAAAAGGTCAGGTGGTCTGATGAGTTCAGACTTACCCATTTCCAGAGTGATGGGCCCATCATGTCTGGTGCCTACTGTACAAGACTCTGGAGGCAGTCTACAGTATGATCTGGGTTGCTTTAGTTGGACAGGTCTAGGTTAAGAAACATTATGTGACCAAAAAATTAAGTCAGCTGACTACCTGAACATATTGAATGATCATGTTTTGATCAATCGATTTTTTCTTCCCTGATGGCATGTGCATATTCCAAGATAAGAATGCAAGGATCCATCACACACAAATTGTGAAAGAGTGATTCACATCATAGCAGACACATCAATCATATTTAACAAGCCCTACACATACCCTGTATGTCCTTCTTACCCACACATCCTGTGTGTGAGAGAATACACATACTGTATTTGTCTGACATTGTGAAATTGTGAAGACCTTCTATTGGTATAAAAATGCAACTAATTCCTTCTATGAACTCACACCTTAATCTAAGTCCGGTCATAGCCTCTTAAACCTTCTTAAGCATTTATTTTTATGTATTTATTTAAAAAAAAAAATTTTCTCATGGAGACCAGCCAATAGTCAAAGCTTTTATTTAGACATTTGATCGCCACCAAGATACACCACCGCAAACAAAAACAACATGAAGAAACATCAAAATCAGTCTACTGTTAAGATGACTTACATTATAAATTATAGTGGTTCATTTGTTGACTCTCCAAAAGATAACTTTTTAAACTTTTACCCAGAGTTAGAAAACTTTCTACATCAGATGTGATTTGGTTACTCGACCTTGATTAGTGTGCCTCCAGGCACATGGAAAAACCAACAGCTGAATAACCAATAAACAGCTTTGTGCTGTGAAAGTGAATTTCAAAACACACAAGGATTTGAAGCCTTTTAAAAAGCATTTTATCTCAAGCATACTTTTTTTTTGTATCTTGGCTTTACTGCTTACATTTCTCATGCTAATTTCCCATGGCCCAGTCACGCAGACAGTGAGTTCCAATGTCACATGACGCACATTCTTGTGAAAAAAAATCTGAAATGAGCCAAAGGGATAACAGGATTGACATTTGCACCAAGTAGAATTTACAGAATATGCAATATATACACACAGTATATCTCACTAAAGTGAGCCCACCCTTCATATTCCAGCAGCCACTTCATTATATGTTCTTAGGATACAATACTATAGAAATTAAAACTGGATATACTTTAGAGTAGTCAATGTCCAGCTTTTATAGCAGAACAGAATAACTGTCCTCTAACAATAACTCAACATGCAGACTTTATTGTCTAAATAACTTGAGTACACTATAAGTGAACATGTAAAAAAAAAAAAAAAAAAAAACTCTCCAAAGTGTCAATATTTTGTGTGAGCACCATTATTATCTAGCATGGCCTTAATCCTCCTGGGCATAGCATTGACCAGAGCTGCACGCATAGTTGCCTGGATCCTCTTCCACTCCTCCATAATGACATTACGGAGCTGCTGGATGTTAGACACATGACACTTCGACACCTTCTGCTTAAGAATACCCAACAGGTGCTCAGTAGGGTTCAGGTCTGGAGAGATACTTGGCCACTGATAAAACCGTGAACATAATGAATAGAACATGAGACTTCATGGTTAAAGATGCTATCACATAGGGTGTTTTAACTTTTTGTTGCCACTTTGGAGAGAAAGTTTTTACTCTCATAACAGTGTTCTATTATTCTGCACAATCAGGTTTGACCCGAACACTCCTCCTACTTTATTTTTATTTCCTCTACTTTTCATAGCCATGATAAAATTACATCTCCGTGTTTGTGCCTAAATATTTTTGTGGGACGAATTCCTCTTGCACTATGGATTCAGTAACACAAATCCGTATTCACTGCTCTAGTGAGACTGTGATAGTCGGTTGGCTCACTCAATACAGGGAGGGAAAAAAAACATCATGTGCCATGGGTCTGGGTCTATGCTCTGAATACACCAGGCACTGACCCTGACCAAGGTAAAAATAAATGCAGTTGAGTGAAATTTGAGGAGGTGTTTTGTCAATTATATTTGGCCATAGTATTGATAGGAATGATGTATCAATACAAGAATTTGCACTGCAGTTTGTGTGGAAAAGATGGAATAGAAAGAAACAATGCAAAAAGAGTGAGAGGAT
Organism: Clarias fuscus; assembly: GCA_030347435.1. Lineage (NCBI taxonomy): Eukaryota > Metazoa > Chordata > Actinopteri > Siluriformes > Clariidae > Clarias > Clarias fuscus. The sequence goes on along the minus strand of CM059211.1, from coordinate 30,209,058 downwards.
CACAAATGTAGAAGCTCACGAAACAAATATAGCAAAACCAAAAAGACTGTTCTGCAACCAATCCTAAATTCAAGTCAAGTCAAGTCAATTTTATTTATATAACGCTTTTAACAATTGACATTGTCGCAAAGCAGCTTTACACAATAAAAGAAGTAAGTTTGTATTACTATGAATCAAAATGATAAGATTGTCCCTGATGAGCAAGCCGAGGGCGACGGTGGCAAGGAAAAACTCCCTGAGATGGTAATAGGAAGAAACCTTGAGAGGAACCAGACTCAACAGGGAACCCATCCTCATCTGGGTGATAACGAATAGCAGGGATTGATCAGCATAATAATGTGTACTGGAAGTTCAGTATAACAGGAGATGTGTTTAAAATTAAAAGGAGTTCAGTTTGTTCCTGGAGGCTCAGGTAGACTGTAGGAGATTCCAGTCCTGAGCTATCGAACAACTGAAGTCACAGGTCCCCAGAGCATCAATCGATGACAGGACAGTCTTCATGGAAACCATCCCCAGCCACCACACGAATACAGGCAGACCACACGGGGCATCCATGCGACAAGATCTCCAACCAGAAGCAGGACTCCAGGACGGGTTAGACGGGTCCAGAGGGCAGAGGGGTCTGGATCACTGGCAACTCAGGAGTGACATGTATAGCTCGACAGAGAGACAGAGAGAGGGAAAGGAGAGAGGGAGAGAGAGAGAGGAGAGAGCAGAAGAGGAGAGAACAGAAAATAAGGAGAGATGGCAGTTAGGTATGGTCACATCCAACATGTATAAGGTGAATGTATATTTAGTGCAAAGTGCAAGCAGGGACTCCAGCAGGACTAACTATAACAGCATAACTAAAAGGGAGAGGCAGAAGGAAACACAGACATGAGGGATCCCTGTGATGTAAAGCAACCAATCACCTCACCGTCAACAAACCTGAGTGAACAATGAGAGTGGGGAGGACAGCATCTAAACATACCAGTTCACCAGAATACTCTACGTCCATGAGTCCCCCAGATCTGCTCCTTTACCTAAGGTTAATCTATTTACAAAAATGCTTGGCTAAATAAATAGGTTTTTAGCCTAGACTTAAACACTGAGACTGTGTCTGAGTCCCGAACATTAACAGGAAGACTATTCCATAACTTTGGGGCTTTGTAAGAAAAAGCTCTGCCCCCTGCTGTAGTTTTAATAATACATGGTACTGACAGGCAGCCTGCATTCTTTGATCGAAGTAGGTGTGGCGGATCGTAAGACACTAGCAGTTCACTCAAATACTGCAGCGCGAGACCATTTAGTGCTTTATACGTCAATAGTTGTATCTTAAAATCGATGCGAAATTTCACAGGGAGCCAATGACAGGCATCGCTGCTAATGAATAACAGCTGTTACGGCTGCATACAATTAAATGAAATGTGCTGCTGCCATCAACTGGTTAAAATAGGAACTGCATAGTTATTCTGTTGGGGATCAAACTTGAGTAGAGACATTGTGGAACACTTCATTGGTTTAAATATATAGTTGTTTAAATATGAATAGTAAAAGGTGCACAATTCAACAGTGGATACATAACTGGAAGTTCTGGTCTTTAAAGAAAGAACTAATCATACATACTTATCATACTGCTACTCAAGCACATCACAAATGCAGCATCCAAAAGAATGCGGACAACTAACCAATGACACCAACACTGTATAAACTTGGTGGAACATTCTTATTAAACATTCCCCTATGTGTTATAAAATTCCACTTTCCTGGGAAGGCTTTCCACTGCAGTAGATTCTGAGACTTTGTCTTTGTGTTCATTAAATAAAAAAAGAAAAAAGAAATATATGCATGGGAAGTCGCTGATGTTGGGTGAAGAGGTCTAGGGTATATGGTGTGTTCAGTTCATTCAGTAGGGTTGAGGTTATTTCTGCATGCAAGCCAATTCAGTTTGTTTACTTCGGACTTGATAAGTGAGAAACTAATTGATTCTGCTCTAAGCACAGAATTGTCATAATGCTAAAAAATAATGATACCATATACAAAGGACAAAAGTCTTTCCAAATTGGTGCTTCAAACTGTGTTTCCTTCTGTCCACTCACCAGGGTTGCCAACTGCCAACAAAGCTGATGTGTAAGGCTATGTCTTTATGAGTAGCAGACCAAGCATGACAAAAAATAGAAAAAGGTAAATAAAGATGTGGAAAAAAAATAAAAAGAAGAAAGAAGAAAAGTAAGTGGAGAAAATAAAAAGGCACACTGTTTCATTGGTTGAAATCACCAAAATATTTTCATTAATAACAATCACAAAAGAGTAAAAATATAAGTATCAAATGTGGTATCAAACGTTCTGAGACTAGTATTGTAACACGCCAACAGCTGGCTGCATGCAATCACAGGGAACGCTGACCTTCATAAGTCAGTGTGCCAAAAGACATTGTCCTGTGTCCATCAGGAGCTGTGCAACTGGTGCTATTCTGGTGCATTACCACGTCTGCTATTTCATCACTGACAACAAAGAGCAAAGAGCGAATGTGACATTCTGTGTGAAACTGGGCAAATCTGCCACAGAGAGGTGGCAGTGTCTCCCCTGCGCGTTTAACATATTTTCCGCGTGTGTGCGCATAGAGTGCTTGGTCTGCTCTCACAATGTCAAAACTGTGCGCTCAGGATTGTGGCATGAATATAACATCATAGTCCACAGGCTGCTAACCCAGGAGCAGAAGGAACATTGCATCGAAGTCTGCCAAAAACTCTGTCGATGTGCCAGGGATGACCTGTCCTGAGAAACCCGAGTTCTCAAAGAACTTTCTAAATGAGAATTTAGACTGATTTCCTAGTGGAAAACTTTGCAGCATGACCTTTCTGTATTTTTAACTGGGTGAGTTGGAGCAGGAAAAATATCATTTAAAAAATCAATACATAATGGATAAAACAAATTTAATAATCCCAGTTCCAGGCAGCACAGAGGCCTAGTGGTTAGCACTGTTGCCTTGCACCTCCAGAGAATCCCACCTCGGGTCTGTGTGCATGGAGTTTCCATGTTCTCCCTGACCTTGGTGGGTTTTCTCCAAGTACTCTGGTTTCCTCCAACAGTCCAAAAAACATGCAGATTAGGCTAATTTGTGTTCCCACTGAAAGTGCACGTCACATGAAAGAACACAGAGAAATCTGAGTTCTCTAAGAACTTTCTACATGGAAATTTAGCCTGAGGGACACTGTACCCAATACCTTCTTGGGTATGTTATAGCAGGAGATCATATAAAACTTCGAAACGGAATAATCCCGTTCATAAAACTATGACTTTTATTTTGAAATACGACTAACACGGAAGTAAGAGCATGACCGGATTGTTGTCCTGTAATAAGAAAGCGTGGTAGGTGATGGACTGTAAACGTTATTAAAAACCTTCCCGCATGGCTGTGGTGTGTTTCACTAAGCAGCTGCTCAGACGCGCTGCGTTAGCGCCGACAGGACACCGCGCGAGACTCTGCGTTAAAGCCGTGTTTAATCACGCGCTCGGTGATCTGACATACAGCCATGCGCGTGAAGCCCCGGTTTACCGACACAGAGCCTTCCACACGGCGCACTCAGCACTGCTGGCGAAGCTTCTGACGGCGGAAGAGCTGTTTAGCAGGAGCTCCGTGCAGGACTACCTGAGGAGAGCCGCGGCGGAGTATGAGGAGTGCGCGCGCGCTGTGAACACCGCACATCTGCACACGCACGAGCAGGAGCATGAGGAGGAGGAGGTGAGGGCGAAGCGGGCGAGGGTCACTGCTCTAGCGCCTCTCGTCCAGAAAATTAGCGAGCTGCAGTCAAAACAAAGGGATTTCGAGGAGACTGAGTCATTACTGAAAGGTACCAAGTGTGTCGTCCTGGGGATTTGTGTGTAAAGTGCCAGCTGAAGTTATGACTGTTCACTTTATATCTCTGTAGAAAATGACCCTGACCTGCGCGAACTTGCTGAGACAGAGAGGGACCACTGCCTGGCATCCATGCAAGAAATGAAACAAACGGTACAGTATTACACCACCATGTCAAAGCTTTAGGCACAGGATTCTCTGTAGCTCATGCACATTTATTCATGCATTCATTCAGCCAATCACATAACAGCAGCATAAAAGCATGTAGATGCAGGCAAAGAGTTTTGGGTTAATGTTCACAGCAAACATCCCTTACTCACTCACTCACTCACTCACCAACTATATTGCTTAATCCTGTATACAGGATTGCTGGGGACCTGGAGCCCAGGAGACTTAGATAATAGCAACAGTTTTATTTTGTGCTCTCTTGGAAGTAGATTTGAACAATGTTATTCTTAAGAGAACATCAAGACATAATAGATATTCTTTATGTAAATCATGAATAATTTCCTATATTGTATCTGTATGCATTCAGTTTGCACAAGGAATGCTATTGGCAGCGCTTGAACAGGAATCAAACTGTATAAATCTGCTCAGATGTTTTGTGGACAAACATCTGGCATTTTATGTATAATTATATACTGTAATGCATAAGCTAAATAACTTTGCTAAATTATGGTCAGCTTAGAAATTAAATGACTGATAGGAGTGGAGCTCGATGTGGGTTCCCTGCTACTGGAGCTCATTGACCTACAGTAGGTTTGACGCACGGTGCAATGTGAGATGCCCACCATGGTTGTTCCTAAAATGAAGAATATACTGTAACCTATTACAACTTTAAAAATTTTAGTCAAAACATGTACTTAAATATATGCTTCAAACCCCCAAAAGCTCTAATGCTTATTTTTAAATTATTTTATAGATACTCTCACTCCTTGTTCCTGAGGAAGAATCAGACTTGAGTGATTTGGTCTTAGAGGTCACTGCTGGGATTGGTGGACAAGAGGCCATGCTTTTTACAGCAGAAATATTTGACATGTATCAAAACTATGCTGCTTTCCATGGCTGGGGCTTTGACACACTGGAATACATGCGAAGTGATATTGGTCAGTCTCTCTTAATGCTGCTTAATGTCATTGTTAACTATAATAAATGGACTGGCTGCAGCTACATTAATGCATCTGAGACTCTGAGAATGCTTTTACTTCTTTAACTCAGGGGGTTTACGACATGCCACGGCCAGCATCAGTGGTCCACTGAGCTATAAGAAGATGAAGTTTGAAGCAGGTGTCCATCGGGTCCAGAGAGTCCCGAAGACAGAGAAACAAGGCCGTATGCACACCAGCACTATGACGGTGGCAATATTGCCACAGCCTACAGAGGTGCAGTAAATAGAACAGACACTAAGCAATATCTCTGAACAGCTCCTTGCATGAGCTCATAATATTTTCTTTGGCTTGATGCAAGGGTGCAAGATCTCACACTGATGTACATCAGTGTTCATCAATGCTGATGTGGAAATCTTAAGGTTTACAATTATTCTGCATTGCATTCACAGATCTCCTTTACTATTAACCCTAAAGACCTGAGGATTGAAACAAAAAGAGCAAGCGGAGCTGGAGGACAGCATGTTAACACGACTGACAGTGCGGTCAGGATAGTCCATTTACCAACAGGTCAGTTCTTTATTAACCTCCTTCATAAGATGCAATATCAGGCAAAAGTTTGGACGCAAGTTTGTATTTCTTTTTAATACTTTCTACAACAATGCTGGAGATTTCAAAACTATGAAATAACGTACGTAATTATAGAATTTAATAACAACTAAAGTCAGTTGCTACTTTAAGATGTAAACGTCACCTGTTCTGGAATAGTTCTTGCAAGAAAAGTATTGTCAAGTGCATTTGCAAAACCCATTAAGCACCATGATGAAACCGGCTCTCATGAAAACACTCCCAGGACCGAAACTTACCTCTGCTACAGAGAAGTTTATTTAGAGTTACTAGCCTCAGAAATCACCAATTAACAAACAGCACCTCAGATTAGAGCCGTTTGAGGGTATAAGAGTATAAGTAGCAGACATGTTTCAATATAAACTGTTCAAAGGAGATTATTGCAGATTTTTGACGATTTCAGCATTGTTTTACAATGTAGAAATACATTAAAATCAGGAAAGACCATAGAATTAGGAGGTGCGTCCAACCTTTTGACTAGATCAGGGCAAACAACTCGGATGGGTGTGTACAATATATTAGACTTTCGGTGTTGAATGTGAATGTTGGAATTGCAGGCACAGTGTCAGAGTGTCAGCAAGAACGCTCTCAGATCAAAAACAAAGAGAAGGCCATGAAGCTGTTGCGAGCCAAGCTCTACGCCGCAAAGCTGGAGGAGGAGACGAGTAAGAGGTACCACGCCCGCAAACTTCAGGTACACTCCTGAGTTAAAAAAAAAAAAAAAAAATTCTTAAATGAGACCGTATCTACCATTGCCACATACAAGTGTGCAAATCAAAGCATTGTACTTTCATACTTAGCTATCACTATTTTTAATACACAGCTGTGAAAAAAAACAAACAAAAAAACATGGACCGCTCCATATTCATACTAATAATAATTGTAATCAGCTAGCTAGCTAACTGTGATGAGTGTATAATTTTCAACCTCAAAACAGCAAATCATATAGTATGTGTTACATTAACGAGTCTTTAAAGTGATCTAAAGCAAATACTTATACAGTCCTGTAGAAAAGTCTTGGGCGTTCAAATAACTGCTGTAAAGCAAGGATATCTTTTACATTTTTTCTACATTAAAAACCATAAAAGCAGTAAACAGTAATTAATGAAACAAAGTAAAAAATGGTTGTGACAACTGTATACTTAAAATATATTATTATTATATTATACAATTAGCGTTAACTGTAGGACTTTTTTTTTGCTCGAATACTAATGTGGTATGGTGGTGTAGTGGTTGGCCACCATCCAGGGTGTGTGTATGTGTGTTTGTGCCCTCCGATGGATTGGCACCCTGTCTAGGGTGTACCCCGCCTTGTGTCCATAAAAAGTGTAAATGAATACAAATGTTTGGAAACTAGAATTTTTCTTTTTTGTACTGACTTAAGTTATAAACATTTAAAATAAAGTTTGTTAAATAATAATAATAAAAAAAAAACACTGGGGGCTTAAGTCTTTTGCACAGTATTGTACATACACCAACACTCTTCTTCTGATGTCCAACCATGATGGTATGATGTCACTCACCTAAGTAGAACAGATTATCAGGGGGTAGGAATTCCAAGTCTATTTCCCTAGTCAGAGATTGCAAGATTGACCTTTAATCAAAAGTAGCGGCATTCTCTGCCTGACCACCATAATAAAGTTATTCTGCATCTCCACAGTAATAAAAATCTTGTTTCCAGACAGCAATTAAATTAACGAGTTTGTTTGAAGTTGCTTTGTTTACTAACCAGGATGTCTGTCATGTTGTTTTAGAAGCATTATTTGTTTGAATATACAGAACATTATTTGATCATTTACACTGAATTACTTGTTGTTTTCCTTCCTCTGAGATGTGAAAGAGGTCTTGAAAAATCAACAAAAGCAGCAGAAGCTGGTCTGTAAAATCAAGCACTTTGCTTCTATCATGATCTGCGATAGATAGATAGAGTACTTATTAATTACAAAGTGAAATTGTATCAAAGGGCAAATTGTAAAAGTATTTAGTGAAACATCAGAATTTATTTTGGATTGGTTTCTGGCTAAGTGTATGCAACACTGCCCTCTAGTGTATGTGGTGACAGTATGCACACTTATGTGGAACATCTGGACACAAGGTTTCTAGAGTTGGATGTGATGAATCCTCCCACACAGTTTTAATCCTAAGAAAAGCTATCATAAAATAATTGTTTGCATGTGTCAAACAAAGACATCAATTCCTTGTACAAGGTTTGATGTTTAAAACTAGATTAGACTTCAAGATTGGCCACTGGGATTAAACAATAATGTCTGGAGGTTCTTGTTGAAATGTAGAACTTTTCATGACCCTATACTTACACTATTTCTTATCACACTTTCTGTTGTAACAGATTGGTACCAGAGGCAGATCAGAAAAAATCAGGACCTACAACTTCGCACAAGATCGGGTCACTGACCATCGGATTGGGAAAACTCTGCACGATGTACATGGATTTTTATTAGGGGAGGAGCTGCTGGATGAGATGAGCATGTTTTTGCATCAGTTTTCTGAACAGGAAGTGCTCATGGACATTATTGAAGGCCAATGACAAAGATGAATAATTATATATGACATAAAACAATTAATAAATGCTTTTCTTTTAAGTGCTGTACCATGTCGCTCGACCATTACTACTAATAGCAACAGTTTTATGTTGTGGTTTCCTCTTCATGTAAATCAAGATCTCCAGCTTTTGTCATTCAGATGTGTCATGTGGATAAACACCTGGCACCTAATATGTAATTGTTTAATGCATGAGCTTTGCTAAATTAAGGTCAGCTTAGAAATTCCTGAAAAGTGTACATTGTAGAGACTCATCTCGTGCTGAAGATTACTATATTTCAAACCTCAATCTGTATGAAGTTGGGGAAAGCCATCACAGGGCACAGGCTTGCGCACATACTCACAGTCATGCACTACAATTCGGCAAAGTTGCCTGCATGTCTCTGGACTGTGGGAGGAAACACAGAAAGCACACTCCATGCACACAGATTTGAGGTGACACCTGAAACCCCAAAACGTAGTTGTGAATCTCCGTGCCCCCTGCAAGAAGCCAAAGTGAAATACATCCTCGAAGTCATACAAATCCAGTAAAGCTGGTTCTACGAAATAATTCTGAATGTGTAAGACAACGGCTCTCCTGGTGTTCTCTGCATGAGAATGGCCCTTTGTCATGTTAAACATCAGACTAAGTGCTGCTAGATAAGCTGTGTGGGGGTGAGCTGGCCATCCTGTAGTTTTCTCACAGGGTGTTGGGAACATTCAAAACCACTATTCTAAGCAGAGTAAGGTTTTTAAGCACTTTCCACATTCCAGCTTGAGGTGTGAAATACCACAGCAATGGCTCTTCATTTCCATTCAAGGCAAGCCTAAGATTTTGAGACTGAGAATAGCAAAAATACTTTTAAAACTGATTGCTTTTATTATTATTAATACTACATATGGATTGCTGCCAAAGTTTCACATTGAACAAATATATTCATTTATTCTTATTCATTATTTTTTTGGAATAGAGTCTGTAACGGTTATACACGAAACGTTTGCAGATATCAGAGAGAAAAGTTATTAATTGTTTAATACATTAAACATTATTTACAAGAAACCGACTAGATGATGATAAAACGAGTTGTATTCACTAACTAATTGTATATTGCAAAAGACAACCCACAATCTTTAATCTAAATCAGTTTAAGAAAGGCGCCTTCTCTCTCCTACGTCACACGTACGCGCCATTTCTTTCCTCTTAGTACGCGCTCCGAAAATCCGCCCTAAATCCGGCGGTTAAAGACTTCGATTGGGGAACTTCTCGTGAGAACGAACTTGTAGCCAATAGCAGCGAAATAGGCGGGAATTGTCCAAACATGCACTTTGGAACGCCTGGCGTGCGGGGCTTACGGACAGCTCCTATTGGCTTTGGCGCGATTAAAGGTACTATGCCGTATCTGATAGGCCAGCGCTCTTTTTGACGCGAAATTCAAACTATAGAGTAACTGGCGCTTTTTCCCTTCTCTGCTTTCATTAGTGTCTGAGTTTGACCGCGTAAAACGAATATGTTCAGTTAGTGGACGATAATACGCACCAGAACAGCTCTATTTAATCATTTGTAAGGACTTGGAGCTTTATTTCTGAGGTAAGGTATATTCCTTGTTTTGTTGGCGTTCACACAAGTTACATTACTGCATTAACATTTAGTGCAACCGAAGATTCCGACAAGTTTATTCACGAAATATACTTTAATTTTTGTGTCTGTAGCAGAAGTCAATGCATGGTATTTATATATGTTAAATAAAAGTAATGTTATATATTATTGGTGTTTAATTACCAGCATGGTCCTGACAATAAACGCGTAGCTAATGCGCTAAGTTAGCCTTTTAATTAGTGCAGCTGTGGCTAGCCCGTTAGCCTTCTTGGGCGCGCGCGCGCAAACCTTCCACCATGGTAATGCTGTATATGTATATAAATTAAACAAATATTAGAATAATCATGATTTTATAGAAACAGTACGATTGAAAGTGTGTGTGTAAGTATAGGATTAGTCGAGGTTTAAGTGACAATGTCTTTGCAACAGACCTAGGTTTAATGCATGGCAAGTAGTCTCTACCAGGACATGAGGCTCAACATTTAATATAAACTAAACAAAATAGTTTTCACAAAGTTTTCACACGGTTTAGTTGGTACGTGTTGACTTACTAAGAAAAATAAGTTGAGTTTTTATTTGGGTTGTTTGTAGTATGTAGCCTGTTAAAAGGCTTCACTAAAAACGAGCTACTTGTTTTTAGTGACCAAATCATCTCGACATTAATCAATACTTTTTAAATATTCTGTCCTTTACTGTTTTCTAGGTTTTATTTTGTTTTTTTGGGGAGCAGACTTTAGAACCATGAAGTGCCTGAGCCGCAGCAGAGCCTCAGCAGAGAAGGCTGAACCGGAAACGAGCGCCGAGTTAAAGAGCCTGGTGAAAAGCGCGCCATCTTTCTGCGTGCCTTCTTCTATCTCTCAACAGCAGCTCAGCGAGCCCACAGGACCTCATAACAAGGAGAACTGCAAGGGGAAGCCCTGTCCTGTAGAATTCCTGTCTGATGATGAAGCTCTCCTGGGCAGCCAGAGTCTCACAGAAGACAGCGGCTACCTCTCCCTTCATAACAGCCAGCTTGAACATTATGATGGAGAAACAAACTGTACTGATACTCAGGAGAGAAACACAGAGAAAAAAGAGTGCAGACTGTCCCCAGTTCATTCTGAATCTAAATCAAGGTGCCTTCCTGTTCTCAAGTTTCAGGAGGAGGTGTGCAAACAGCTGGCCAAAAGCTACATGCAAAGCCAAAGCTATGACTGGACTGTCATTAATAAGCTAGCCAAGGACTATGGCCTCCATAACATCATTGGAGTAAAGATGGGACTGGAGTATGTAGATATTCTTTGTGGACTGTTGAAGAAAGACATGAAGCACATCCTGACCAGGATATTGGGCCTACTTGGGGAGAGTGACTTAATAAAGTACGTTCTTTAATGACTATGCATACTTTTACCTAAACCATGCTCTTCCTGTAATTTGCTTTAAAATAAAATCCAGAAAATTAACTGACTGACCAATTATTTCTACAGCTGTAAAAAAGTGAGCAAGACATGGCGTAAAATAATTCATGAAGACCAGAGATCTGTTCAGAAATGCCAAGAAGTAGAGCAATTGCTAAGGGTGAGGATGAGTGCAAATTTTTGGATCAGTTATTGAGAATTCTTATATTTTTTAAACTTATGTTGATGTGTCCCCTAACTTGACCTCTGCTTTTTGTTCCAGGACTCGGAAAGGTCAACAGGGTCTTTAACCAGGGACTTTGGCCTTAGCAGGGTGGTATTTTCTTGTCTACAGAGTGTAGCTTCTTCAACACCAGTGCACAAACCCACAAAGAAGACCCACAGCCATACAGACAGTGTGCACAAAGCAGCCAAGCCAAGCCGCTTTGCAGAGTTTCATGAGGTGAGCAGGAGTTCATTTGTACTTTGGTTGTTACACCACCCTAACAAATAAATCTTAAAATTAAATTGTATCAGTGGGTGTCTCAGGGGTTTGAACAGCATTGCTAATGAACTGCTGGTAACCCAAGCCCTTCTGTTTTTCTTTCAGGCTACTAAATCCCTAAAAGGGCATGAGTCACTGAGGAGCTGCCGTCTCTGTGGTTCTCCTGCACGGTTTGACTCGGCCATGAAAAGGGCAGTGTGTATGCGACCCAGCTGTGCTTTCGACTTCTGCTCGACGTGCCAGTCAGCATACCACGGGTCCACTGCATGCCAGAGGGGCATAATAAAGGCATCATCGTCACAATGCCAGACTGTGCCTTTAGCAGGTTCTGCTCGCAGCAAACGCAGTGTCCGACGACTTTGAGTTCCACTAACTCAAGAACACAATTTGCACATTTAAAATTACCCTTCATTCCTATAAATTCTTTTATGGTTGTTTTTATGTGGATTTTTATGTTTCTCAGTGTCCTTAATGTGAAGTGTATGTAGGTCACTTTGTCTGTGGTCCTAGCACACATTTGTAAAGTACTGAATGGCAAAAAAAGGAAAAAAGAATGAAAAGGACTGAACAGCCTTATCCATTGACAGAAGAAAATTTTATAAGGTTTTATAAATGTATTAATGAAATGACCATTTGTGTGCCTTGTCTAAGCAAAATGTAAATATTTACATGGCTGAATAAAGAGTTCTATATATTTTTTTTATACGTGTTGGTTGTCTTGCTTTTGTTGGAAAAACAGTGAACCCAATATAACTACCCTTAAGAGCTATTTTCATGTTTTTTGGCCATAGATATATTTAACTTGAAGCTTGTTTTAGTCCTCATGAAAACCCAAGTACTTGTATAATTGAGACAACCTGCCTGCAAGACTACCAAAACAGGAGAGGAGAAGCTTTCATGACCATTTTCCTTTTTTAAATTACTTTTCTTAAGCTTTTTTTTTTTAATAAAGGATTTGTCTTTGCCAGATTGGTTCCTATTCTTTTCTGAGCTTGGGGTAAAACATCTCTCGTATAATATATTTCTTTATTTAAAGCCTTTATTATAAATGCAATCTGCAGAAAGATTTGTGACTTTACTGTATTACATGTTATACCCAAAGTGTCAAATGTCAACCTCCATTACCAATATTACATTGCTATTGAGCTCTGTAGGCAAGTATAGACCTTATAGTGCTTCTTGAAAACTGCTATACCATATTCAGCAAATTCTATTGTATATGATTGAAATGGCAGTAATTTAAAAAAATGACAGTGTTAATTTGCTTAAAATATATTTATGCATATACTGTGATAAATATATGGATTATTATCGGTGACTCAAATTATAATATAACTGGAAGCTGATGTTTTAAAACTATCATAACTGAGCAGCTAATTTAATGTTTCATACTGTTATATGGTTGAATAATCTCCCTAGCTCCAAAATCTTAAATCCTTCACAAATAATGGAAATTATTATTGCAAACAGGTTTTTAGAAAGCTGTGCTCTTTACTGGACTGAGCAGCAAATCATCAATACAGGATTACGCATTTGTCTCACTGTCCACAGAATATTCACCACCATGACACCAGAGAGCACCCTCCTACAAATTTTGAACTCGTCTGCACTGGTTATATTCGTTTCCTGTCACAAGAACATGGAGCTAATGTCATGTGCAAATAATTTTCTGTTGTTGCAAATCTATTTTCTGAGCTGTTATTCTGCTTGATCTATGTTCATGACCTTGCCCTTGTCTTTTTGAATTTTAATTATATTGGATTATCAGTTTCTTCTTGTTATCTCTATACTGTGTGCACACTTCTGCCTGTGTTTACTGACCATGACTTTTGAGCTGACTTCTGTAGAGTTTTATTTGGAATCCTTTGCCTGTTGTGCATAAGCTCTCTGAGAACTACATGTTTATGATATTTGATTGTGTATACAATGGGCTGCAAGGATCAGTTTTGTAGTGGTAAACCTATAAGCAAGGCCCTTAACCCTATCTACTCCAGTTGTGTTGTATCATGGCTGACTGCATTCTGACCCCAACTTCCTAACAAGTTGGAATATATATGAAGTAATGTACAATTACAAATAAAGACTTTGATGTGCAATCATGATGTGCAAAGAACCACCGGGATACAGTGTAAATACAACAACACCTCAAGAGATCAGAGTACATTATATTCAGTGCAACCTTTTATTGCATTATGAAAAAGTTAAACATTTCTTTTGTAATTTAATTTCAAATTAAATTATTCAACTAGATTCATTAAATGTAAAGTGCACTATACAAGAATCTCAAGACATTAGAATCAATAAAAAAATTATATTTATTTACATTATCAATACTTGGTCAGGTCTTCCTTGTCACAAATTAGGCAATCAGCCTGTTGCAACACTGAGGCATTATTATAGACTAGGTCGGTTTGATAGCAGCCTTCAGCTCGTCTGTATTGTTGAGTCAGATGTTCCTCCTCTTCCACTTCCATCTAAGTGCTGCTTAAAAAGAATTTGCATAAAGCTTGTCATCAGACAAAATCATGAAGTACTCTAAATGACAAGGCACCCGAATGTGCTACTCCTTTCTTCCTCCCGACTTTTGTACTCCAAATTTCCAAATAAAATGCTAAATTTTCTTTTGGGTGTCACATTTTAGTGGTTAACACTTTGGCCTTGCACCTCCAGGGTCTTCATGTATGTTCTCTCCATGCTTGGTGGGTTTTCTCTGGGTACTATGATTTCCTCCCACAGTCTAAAGAGATTTCACTTCATATCATATTGTGTATGACTGTGTATGTGACGAATAAAAATTTGAATTTGAGATACAGATTATGCTCATTTGCTTTTACAAATTGCCAGTAGTGTGTGCTTGTGTGATGAACTGGCACCAGGATGTACCCCGCCTCATGACCCTGTGTTCCCTGGGATAGGCTCCAGTCCTCGCACGCCACTGTAGATCAGCAGCAAGAAGAATGAGATAGTGGCGCTAATCGATGTGCCAAAATGTATGTCAACATATAGAGTTGTGCAATTTAGGAATATAATTTTGATTTACCGACACAAATGTTCACAAATTAATATCTGCATATATGAATGGGCCGCCTTAAAAGATAAGAAGCAGCTAAAAATAACCTTCTGTAGTTAAGCTGGCCGATTACAATGTAACATTTTCATCAGATCATCTTTACTAAGCTTTATTCTGTTTTGCAGTACTGTGTGTAAAACTCTTTTCTTAACTTCCCATGAATACTCATGATATTGGCTCTGTATCACTTACATAAACCACACCCAGACCATTTGCAGTATAAGTTACTGAGCGCAGTTTTTTCAAGAGGGTAAGGGTTGTGCCCAAAGACTCCTGGGATAGGCTCTAGGCCCCTGTACACGGAAGTGGTATGGACGTTGAATGAATGGATAATATTTTAAGTAATTCTTAATATTATATGAAAAATGCTGTTGTATTTTGTGTACTTAAAGAAAACATAACTATAATTCATTAGGTATTTGAACTATAAGGTACATATATGATGCAGGAAGCCAAAAAATATAACGACAAATGAAAAGTGGTTACATGATAATGAATAAAAAAAAAAAAAAAAAGAGGTTTCTGCCCAACAGAGATAATATACATTCTCCTTTCATCTTTCATCTTTATGCTTTTCTGATATTTACAGTTAGATGTGTTAAACACAAATTGCACCTTTTATTTGAACACACCCAAAATATTGAAGCATGTGACTGACAAATGTTTCTTGTTTCCCAGGCGTGCCCTGTTAGATTGATTGTTTAAACAATGAATAGCTCTGAATTGGTGTGAGCCCTGGGTTTCGCCTGTGAAGACTGTATGTTTTTCTTTTTTAAAAGAATAGATCAATATAAAGACCAGAGAGCTGTTTATGTCAGAAAAGTAAGTCATTTTGAAGCTGAAAACAGTGGGAAAAATCCATCAGAATCACTGCACAAGCATTTGCCATGGGTTAGCAGTGAAGATACAGTATAATAACCCACTCTGTAAAAAATAATTCCTGAGCAGAAAAATATATGCCATACCACAATAACCGAAATGAACTCTAGTAATAGATAGGCCAAATAGAAGAAATAAAGGATTGGCTTATGATCCAAAACATACAAGCTTTATGGTCATGCAGGGGGTCTTGTGGCATGGCTTGAGCATGGATGGTTTCTTCTTTATTGATGATGTATCTCATTATGGTAGTGGTCCACAGAAACATTTGTCTGACACTTTACAGTGAAATTTCATCTAATCTTATTGGGAATAACTTCATCATGCAACAAACAATTACTCAAATCACAGTATAACAAAGGTTCCAGTATAACAAAGGTCTTGTGTTGACCAAGGAAAAAATGTAAGAGTTTTTAGATACTCCAGGTCAGTCACCAGACTTTTTAACAACTGGCTGTGAAATTCTTGGCCTATGGGCTAACGAAGGTGTGGTACAAGCCAGAAAAAGCATCACAAAAAAATGCAATACTTTGGTTATTTCATTGGTTCACCGGTTTGATGCAGGTATTGCAGCGAGTTATATGCAACCAAATATTATTTACTTTGAACTATCTGCTGTTGCAATATTTTTGATCACCCTATGTTTTGTACACCTAAAAGTTGGGTGGTCTGCCACCAACGATGCAGATGCAGATTCTGTTTCTCTCATCCAGATGTACATTTCAGATGAAATGAAAGCTGAAATTCTGATATACACACGTGGACAAAATTGTTGGTACCCTTCGGTCAATGAAAGAAAAACTCACAATGGTCACAGAAATAACTTTAATTTGACAAAATTAATAATAAATGAGAATTCTATGAATGTTAACCAATGAAAGTCAGACATTGCTTTTCAGCCATGCTTCAACGGAATTATAAAAAAAATGAACTCATGGAACAAGCCTGGACAAAATTGATGGTACCCCTAACTTAATAGTTTGTCGCACAACCTTTAGAGGTAATCACTGCAATCAAACGATTCCTGTAACTGTCAATGAGACTTCTGCACCTCTCTGCAGGTATTTTGGCCCACTCCTCATGAGCAAGCTGCTCCAGTTGTTTGAAGGGTGCCTTTTCCAGACGGCATGTTTCAGCTCCTTCCAAAGATGCTCAATAGGATTGAGGTCAGGGCTCATAGAAGGCCACTTTAGAATAGTCCAATGTTTTCCTCTTAGCCATTCTTGGGTGTTTTTAGCTGTGTGTTTTGGGTCATTGTCCTGTTGCAAGACCCATGACCTGCGACTGAGACCCAGCTTTCTGACACTGGCCAGCACATTTCCCTCTAGAATCCCTTGATAGTCTTGAGATTTCATTGTACCCTGCACAGATTCAAGACACCCTGTGCCAGATGCAGCAAAGCAGCCCCAGAACATAACAGAGCCTCCTCCATGTTTCACAGTAGGGACAGTGTTCTTTTCTTGATATGCTTCATTTTTCCATCTGTGAACATAGAGCTGATGTGCCTTGGCAAAACGTTCCATTTTTGTCTCATCTGTCCATAGGACATTCTCCCAGAAGCTTTGTGGCTTGTCAACATGTAGTTTGGCATATTCCAGTCTGACTTTTTTATGATTTGTTTTCAACAATGGTGTCCTCCTTGGTCGTCTCCCATGTAGTCCACTTTGGCTCAAACAACGACGGATGGTGCGATCTGACACTGATGTTCCTTGAGCATGAAGTTCACCTTGGATCTCTTTAGAAGTCTTTCTGGGCTCTTTTGTTACTATTCGGATTATCCGTCTCTTTGATTTGTCATCAATTTTCCTCCTGCGGCCACGTCCAGGGAGGTTGGCTACAGTCCCATGGATCTTAAATTTCTGAATAATATGTGCAACCGTAGTCACAGGAACATCTAGCTGCTTGGAGATGGTCTTATAGCCTTTACCTTTAACATGCTTGTCTATAGTTTTCTTTCGAATCTCCTGAGACAACTCTTTCCTTCGCTTCCTCTGGTCCATGTTGAGTGTGGTACATACCATGTCACCAAACAACACAGTGACTACCTGGAGCCCTATATATAGGCCCACTGACTGATTACAAGATTGTAGACACCTGTGATGCTAATTAGTGGACACACCTTGAATTAACATGTCCCTTTGGTCACATTATTTTCAGTATTATCTTAGGGTACCATCATTTTTGTCCAGGCCTGTTCCATGAGTTTATTTTTTAAAATAATTCCGTTGAAACATGGTTGAAAAGCAATGTCTGACTTTCATTGGTTAACATTCATTAATTTTTTTTTTATTATTACTTTTGTCAGATTAAAGTTATTTCTGTGACCATTGTGAGTTTTTCTTTCATTGACCGAAGGGTACCAACAATTTTGTCCACGTGTGTACTGTCTCATATCTGTTGATTTCCATGTCTTCAGCGTAGAACAAAAACAAAATAATGGATCTTGCCATTTTAATAATTTCAGAGAGATTTTTTTTTCACTGCTGTCACAACTAGCCTTTGCGGACAAATTCTGTCCCTGAAAGTTGCAGTTATGTTATGATTTGTTATCTGGGTTTTTCCTCTTATAGTAGAAACTTTATCTATTCTGCTTAAAGAGTGGAAGTATGTACAAAACAGATTTACAACAAAGGACAGTTAGGACAGGGAAACCTCTAAGAGGAAATGGCAAAGACTGGTTATTAGGAGCACATTAAAAATAGCACTGGACTGCCATGCAAGTCATTAGAGTCTGTGCTCCACCAGCATCAGTTTGAGATGCGTCAGAGCTGAGTGTGCCTGCCACTCTCTGCTCCTCAGGCGCTCTGAGATCCATCTGAAATGTCAGTGCATAACTGACAGTTTGGTTGCCATTCCTGCACACTACATCCATTTTGTGGTGACTTTCTATAGCCCTTATGGCCACGCTATGATTAAATGTGGCTAAATGTGGCTCTTATATGCTTTAGTGACGCCTTTGGGTTTGTCCCCTTTTTCAATCTGCTTATGTAAATGATATATTCACATACTAACTGAATTAGGTCTCTGATAAGAAATGTTTTAGCACATGAAATGTTTTGAGCTAAAAAAAAAAGAATAGCAGTCAAAAAGTTTGAGCCCAAAAGATATTTAATCATTTCATTCTTCCTCGCAATTAAATTTATTTCAGTGCTGACCTTTTACATGGCAAGGAGTTCAGGGACTCTTTTTTATTCTATTCCATTTGATTTATTAAAATACATCAGCTCTGTTGGACCTAAGGTATGTAATTGAACAAGCCATCATGGATTACTATGACTTAACGATGCTCTGCGTAACATACACACAAACACATATATTCACATGTACAACAGTGCAGGACAAAGCCAGATCCTGACTGATTGCTATTTGGCCAAAGAAATCTAATTCTGCAGTTACCAGATATTTTATGGAATTAACCTTTTAAAACAGGAGACAGTCTTGAGTAATTGAGGGATATTTTCTTGTGTAATTTGCCCAGTTTCTGTTGTCTGCCTGAATGCACATCCGTCTTAAACAAGCACTAGAATCATCAGTTTATATATGATCAAAGACAGCAGATTTTTTTCTATTCGCACTGAACTGAATTTAAGTTAATTTTAACTAATTACCCAAACCAGACTGAGCAACAAAAAACATATGTTACATAGGCAAAGAAACAGCACAGATACACATGATTTTAAGATTGTTTTCGGTTGTTTCTAATAATAATAATAATAATAATAATAATAATAATAATATGTTCATTTTGAGAGTTGTACATTTTTGTGACATCATTCCCAGGTAGTGGTAAAATGTTCCCATTTACCTTTACATTTAAGCATTTGGCAGAACTCACTTATCCAAAAGAGAGTTTGATGTCTGAAGTTTTTCCCGTTAACACACAGTCGAGACTTCTATACAAGCACATATATATTTATATTTTTTTAAATCGTCATTAACCTATACTGTCTTGCCAGTTCTTTAACTGTCTCCTTTAATGGAGGACTTTATTTAAATATAACTCTATATAAATATAAATACAAGATTTTAAATTTGAAAAAAAAAAAAGATTTACAGTACCAGATTTGAAATTGTCCATGTGAAATTCAATGCTCCAAGTATATCAGTAGTCAGAACTATGTGCATTTTCAACCTTGGCACGTTCAACAGAGGAAGAGAGGAAACTGGATGTGTTTGTATTTGTCACGAGCAACCGAGGGACGAACACAACAGCCTTAGCAGTTAGCCCGTGTTGCGTGGACGGTAAACCCAAACGCGGAAGTAGCGCGAGTAGGCAGGATAACCACGCGTTTACTCTTAGAACTCTCTTACAAGAAGAGCAAGGATCTACACAAATAAACCCACGTTCTAGCAACACACACTCAATCAAGGAAGCAACCTGAATACGTGAGTACTCACGAAATCGTCGGTGGAGCGTTAGCGAAGGCATAGATGAACTCAATGACTGAGCGATGTGAAGCGCCATCTTGTTTCCTTTTATGCTTCCTGAAAGCGCGACCATCTTACTTCCGGGTCCTCGTGCCGGTCGCGGAGCGAGTGTGCATGACAGTACCCCCCTGTCCAGGACCGACTCTCGACCATTGGTGACGTGATGAAGGGTTTGAGCTGGGAGGTGTGGAATACTGGATGGATCCGGAGCGCCGCAGGCAGCTGGAGCCGGTAGGTGACAGGGTTGACACGGAGGGTGATGTGATATGGGCCGATGAACTTGGGCAAGAGCTTTTTGGACTCCGTGTGAAGGTGTAGGTTCTTGGTGGACAGCCATACCTTGTCACCTGTGTGGTACAATCGTCCCGGAGGGTGTCGACGGCAATGCTGGCTTGAGTCCAGGACCGCCGACACCTTCGGACCAACTGTTGAGCCGAGGGTACTTTGACCTCCGGTTCTTGATGTTCGAACATCGGAGGTTGAAAACCCTGGCATGTCCGAGACGATGTCCTTTGGGAATCCATGCAGACGGACTACGTGCTCTAAAATCAGCTCGGCTGTCTCTTTGGCTGACGGAAGTCCTGTGAGAACCACCAGGTGCACAGCTTTGGAGAACCGATCTACTATGGTCATGATGATGCTCTTCCCTTCGGATACCGGCAGGCCCGTGATGAAGTCGATGGCAATGTGCGTCCAGGGTCGACAAGGGAACTGGGAGTGGTTGGAGTTTCCACGGTGTTGTTTGATTAGAGGTCTTGGCCCTGGTGCACACTGGGCACACCCGAACAAACTCCTCGACGTCCTTGGCCATTGAGGGCCACCAGAAAGCACGCTGGATGTATTGGAGTGTGCGCTGTGTGCGTGGGTGCCCCGACAGCGGCGAGGAATGGTCCCATTTGATGACGTCGACCTTGACGGTCCTGGGAACGAAGAGTCGTCCAGGCGGCGCACCTGCCGGTTCGGTCTCCGTGGCTTGTGCCTGGCGGACCCTCGTCTCCAGTTCCCAATGGAGTGGGGCGATGATTCTGGAAGGTGACAGGACAGGCGCGGAGTCCGCCCCGGGGAACATCCCCCTCATGTTGTCGAGAGAGGGCGTCGGCTTTGATGGACGTAGCTTCCTGTTTTTTCGTATTGTTCCCGCGAAAGTTCCTCGTCTGTTTGTAACAGCGTTTTAGATTATATTTTGTTTTTGTTTTTTCATAATTATATATTTTTCCAGTTTTTACTAAATAACAAACTAGTTTTTACGCTTTAATACTACTGGACTTCATCCGTTTTTTGCGCTTTTTGGGAGAACACGCGTATCATCTGACCAACAACAAGCGAATCCATCACCAAATAATCACAACTCCGGCACAAAGGTACGTTATTATTTCTACCATTCAGCTTGCTCAGTGTGTGGAGTGCAGGATGTTTAGATATTCTTCCTCCGTCATTAGTGATAATTTTATTTGTGATAGGTGTGTGTTAGTTAGCACCCTGACGGAGAAGATATTAGCATTAGAGGAGCGCATCCAGACTTTAGAGAGGGTTAGGGAGCGCGAGAGCAGCGTTATACTCGGCGGCATACTCGTTCAGCCAAAGCTAACGCTAAGGCTAGCCCACTGGAGCACACCTCTTCTGCGCTTCACGTGTCCAACAGGTTTGCTCTCCTCAGTGATGCACCCGCTGAGAAACCTGAAAGGCAGTGGTCAGGTGTATCCCTGGAGCCAGAGCACCGGACATAGCAGGTAATCTTAGGGTTCTAGGACAGCATAGGTTCTCTAAGATAGTGGTACATGCTGGAGCTAACGATATACGCCTTCGTCAGTCAGAGGTTAGCAAGCATAACTTTACAGAGGTGTTTAAAATAGCGAAGGCGATGTCCGATGAAGTAGTTTGCTCTGGTCCCATCCCAATGAGACGTGGCGACATAGCTTACAGCAGGTTATGGTCGCTGAACCGCTGGATGTCCAGGTGATGCTCCGAAAACAATGTGGGCTTCATAGACAACTGGAAGACCTTTGAGGGCAAAACTGGCCTGTTAGGGCGGGACGGTGTCCATCCCACTCGGGAAGGTGCTGCTCTCATTTCTTGTAGTATAGCACATAGTCTCAGAAGAGGCCTAGTTAATCAGTGACAATCCAAAGCCCAGGCCAGGGAGCAAACAGACAGGCTAAACCAACCGTCTGCTAGATGCATAGAGTCGTCACTCAGTGTTCATCATATTGAGACTGTGTCTGTTCCCCGAGCTAAACATAAACATAAATTTAGAAAGACTCAGAAAATCTGTTTTAGTAATTTAATTAACATAGATACCACAAACTCAGATCACACTGAATGCGCAGCCAGCACTTCTGATCTGAAGCTAGGACTGTTAAATATTAGATCTCTCGCATCTAAAGCAGTTATTGTTAATGAAATTATCACAGATCAGGAGTTTGATATATTATGTTTAACAGAAACCTGGATTAAACAGGACGAGTATGTAGCTCTAAATGAAGCTAGTCCTCCTGGATACAGCTACATACACCAGCCTCGGCTAACTGGTAGAGGAGGAGGAGTCGCAGTTATTTATAACGATAATCTGTCTCTCGTACAAAAACACAGTTTTAAATTTAATGCATTTGAAGTTCTCTATAGTAAGATAAAGTCAGCTCAGTCGATCCCGCTAATCATCATTTACAGACCCCCAGGGCCGTACTCGGAGTTTCTCTGTGAATTTGCAGATTTCCTCTCAAACCTTGTTGTTTCTGTAGACAAAGCGTTAATTGCTGGAGACTTTAATATTCATTTTGAGAATCCAGAAGACCCTCTGAGAACAGCATTCTTGTCCATACTGGACTCAGTAGGAGTAAATCAGTGTGTAGTAGGACCCACTCATAAAGCAGGTCACACTTTAGATTTAATATTATCCTTCGGATTAAGTATAGGAAATATAATCACAATTCCACAGTCTGAAGTTATCTCAGATCACTATCTTGTCTTGATTAAAGCGTCTCATAGTAATAATGTATGCACAGCACCGCGCTTCCACCTTAAACGTACATTTACATCAAATACCACACAGAGCTTTATCAATAATCTTCCAGAATTATCAACTTTGATTGGATCGCCATCTGACTTCACAGAACTCGAACAGGCGAATGAATATCTAGATTCAGCACTTCGTTATAGCTTAGATAATGTAGCTCCAGTTAAAAGGAAAATGATTAGAGATAAGAAACTCGCTCCTTGGTATAATGACCACACACGTGCTTTAAAACAAACCGCTCGAAAATTTTAACGTAAATGGCGCTAAACTAAATTGTTAGTATTCAAAATAGCTTGGAAGGAGAGCATCCTGAACTATAAAAAAACTCTCAGTGATGCTAGATCAACGTATCTCTCCACTCTTATAGAAAATAACAAAAACAACCCGAGATTTTTATTTAATACCGTAGCTAAATTAACTAAAAACAAGACCACTGCAGAAATCTCCACAACAACATCATGCAGTAGTGAGGATTTCATGAACTTTTTCAATAACAAAATCATAAATATTACGCAAAAAATTCAGGCTTTGAAACCAGACAATTTAAGTAATTCAGTTGAATTAACCACATCACATCAGAATTTAGAATACTTTACTCCCCTTGAAGCGAGGGAACTAATTATTCAAAATCGTCAACCTGTATATTAGATCCTATACCGACACATTTTCTCAAACAGATAGTACCAGCAATAATAGAACCCTTGTTGAAATTAATTAACTGTTCACTCAGTAGTGGGTATGTCCCCATATCCTTTAAATTAGCCGTTATTAAACCGCTAATCAAGAAACCTGACCTTGACCCCTGTCAGCTTTCTAATTGCAGGCCAATATCAAACCTTCCCTTTATCTCCAAGATACAGCTATGTTCACATCCACACAGAAATAGCATAAATGAACTGTATCAGTCAGGATTTAGGCCTCATCACAGCACAGAGACAGCACTTGTTAAAGTAGTCAACGACCTCCTATGGGCTCTGATCAGGGTTGCATCACTATACTTGTGTTACTGGACCTGAGTGCAGCTTTTGACACCACTGATCATAGTATTCTCCTTCACAGATTAGAAAAGGTAGTAGGAATTAAGGGAACTGCCCTCTTGTGGCTCAGATCCTATTTGACTGATCGTTATCAGTTTGTAGATTTAGATGGTGACCATTCCTCATGTTCTCAAGTGGAGTTTGGTGTTCCACAGGGTTCAGTTTTAGGCCCACTGCTTTTTTCCCTTTACATGCTTCCTCTGGGCAAAATAATTCGTAAACATGGTATTAGTTTTCATTGTTATGCTGATGACACACAATTATATGTCTCAGCAAAACCAGATGAGAAAAACCAGTTTGCTAAAATTGAGCAGTGTGTGCAGGACATAAGAGATTGGATGTTAATTAATTTTCTTCTGCTTAATCATGATAAGACAGAAGTTCTGGTCATAGGACCACAAGTAGCTAGAAGTAAGCTTTCTGATCACACTGTAACTTTAGATGGCCTTTCTGTTCCATCAAATGCAACAATAAAAGACCTTGGTGTGATTATAGATTCCACCCTTTCGTTTGAAGCACATGTAAATAATATTACCAGGATAGCTTTCTTTCACCTTAGAAATATTGCCAAGATAAGAAACATATTGTCACTAAATGATGCAGAAAAACTAGTTGATGCTTTTATCACCTCTAGGTTGGACTATTGTAATGCCTTACTGTCTGATTGTTCAACTAGGTGTGTAAACAAGCTTCAGTTAGTACAGAATGCAGCAGCGAGAGTCCTCACTAAAACCAGAAGATACGAGCACATGTCCCCTATCTTAAACTGCATTGGCTCCCTGTGAAATTTCGCATCGATTTTAAGATACTACTTTTGACATTTAAAGCACTAAATGGTCTCGCGCCACAGTATTTGAGTGAACTGCTAGTGTCTTACGATCTGCCACATCTACTTCGATCAAAGAATGCAGGCTGCTTGTCAGTACCACGTATTATTAAAACTACAGCAGGGGGCAGAGCTTTTTCTTACAAAGCCCCAAAGTTATGGAATAGTCTTCCTATTAATGTTCAGGACTCAGACACAGTCTCAGTGTTTAAGTCTAGGCTAAAAACCTATTTATTTAGCCAAGCATTTTTGTAAATAGATTAGCCTTGGGTAAAGGAGCAGATCTGGGGGACTCATGGACATAGAGTATTCTGGTGAACTGGTATCTTTAGATGCTGTCTTCCCCACTCTCATTGATCACTCAGGTTTGTTGACGGTGAGGTGATTGGTTGCTTTACATCACAGGGAGCCCTCATGTTTCCTTCTGGCTCTTCGTTTTAGTTATGCTGTCCCTGCTTGCACTTTGCACTAAATATACATTCACCTTATACATGTTGACTGTGACCATACCTAACTGCCATCTCTCCTCTTCTGCTCTCTCCTCTCTCTCTCTCCCTCTCTCCTTTCCCTCTCCCTGTTTCTCTGTCGAGCTATACATGTCGCTCCTGAGCCGCCAGCGTTCCAGACCCCTCTGCCCTCTGGACCCGTCTAACCCGTCCTGGAGTCCTGCTTCTGGTTGGAGATCTAGTCACATGGGTGCCCCGTGTGGTCTGCCTGGATTCGTGTGGTGGCTGGGGATGGTTTCCACAAAGACTGTCCTGTCCTCAATTGATGCTGACAGCTGTTCTCTAGGGACCTGTGACTTCAGTTGTTCGATAGCTCAGGACTGGAATTTCCTACAGTCTACCTGAGCCTCCAGGAACAAACTGGACTCCTTTTACTTTTAAGTTTAATTTTAACACATCTCCTGTTATACTGAACTTCCAGTACACATTATTATGCTGATCAATCCCTGCTATCCGTTATCACCCAGATGAGGATGGGTTCCCTGTTGAGTCTGGTTCCTCTCAAGGTTTCTTCCTATTACCATCTCAGGGAGTTTTTCCTTGCCACCATCGCCCTCGGCTTGCTCATCAGGGACAATCTTATCATTTTGATTCATACACATTGTCAATTGTTAAAAGCGCTATATAAATAAAATTGACTTGACTTGACATGTTTCTTGACCCCGGGCGGTAGGATAGGTGGAAATTGTAATGCTCGAAAAATAGGGCCCACCGCGCCTGCCTTGGGTTGAGTTGCTTTAGATTCTTGATGGTAATGAGGTTTTGGTGGTCGGTCCAGACGATAAATGGTTCTCTGGCGCCCTGGAGCCAGTGTCGCCATTCTGCCAATGGCCACTTTATGGCCAGAGGCTCGCGGTCCCCTACCCCGTATCACTGCTGAGTCGGGTCAAATTTTTTGAAGAAGAAACTACAATGGTGTAGTTTCTGGTCTGGACCCCGCTGGGAGAGAACAGCCCCAGCCCCAGCGCCCACCTCTTAGCCACCTCCACCTCCACAACGAATTGTTGGTCGGCATCTGGATGGAAGAGAATTGGAGCGGTGGTGAATAGATAGAGTTTGGAGAATGCGCTGATGGCAGTGGAGTCGAGTTGGAAGGGATGAGATGAGGGGCGAGTTAGTGCGGTTAGGGGTGCTGTGACTGTACTGTAGCCCCGGATAAAGCGACAATAGAAGTTCGCAAACTCAAGAAACCGTTGAAGCTGTTTGAGAGTATTGGGTAGTGGCCAATGACGTACAACCTCAAGCTTCTGTGGGTCCATGGCCATACCATGGGACGAGATGACAAAGCCCAGGAACGTGGTGGAGCGCTTGTGAAAAGCGCACTTCTCCAACTTACAGTACAGTCGGTGGGCGAGCAATCTCTTAAGGACTGCCCTGACGTGTCGGATGTGTTCTTCGGCGGTGCGGGAGTAGATGAGTATATCGTCTAGTTAGACGAATACCCATTTTCCCAACATGTCCCGGAGAACATCATTGATAAACTGCTGGAAAGCTGCGGGGGCGTTACAGAGTCCGAAGGGGATAACCAGGCTTTCGTAATGTCCATTAGGGGTGATGAAGGCTGTCTTCCACTCATCGCCCTCTCTGATATGCACCAAGTTGTAGGTGCTCCAGAGGTCCAACTTTGTAAAAATGGTGGCACCAGAGAGGGCGTCCAGGGCTGAGTTGGTAAGAGGCAGCAGGTGTCGGTTTTTTATGGTGATGTTATTCAGCCCCCGAGAGTCGACACAAGGACGTAATTCGCCCAAACTCTTCTTTACAAAGAAAAACCCCGCGGCAGCAGGCGAAGAAGAGGGTCGGATGGCACCCTGACGGAGAGCGGAGGACACATACTCCTCCATCACCCGCATCTCGGTGGAAGAGAGAGAGAGTATAGACGGCCGCGGGGTGGAATGGAACCTGGCTTGATCTCAATAGCCAGGTCGTAGGGGCGATGCAGAGGAAGATGGTTGGCACGTCTCTTACAAAAAACCTCAGCCAGGTCTCGATATGCTGGAGGGATGGCGTTGGTGTTGACATTGGGGGCCTCGGTCTCCCTAGAGCACGTCCCAGCCGGCGTTTGTAGGCAGAGTTTGAGGCAGGTCGGGCCCCATTGCAGGATCCGGTTTTGAGACCAGGAGATGAGAGGGCCATGCTGTAATAACCAGGGGTATCCTAAGATGATGGGTGGTGAGGAAATGGAGGGGTGGTGAATAGATGGCAGAGGTGAAAGCGGATTTCTTCTTGGTGTTGGTCAATGGTGAGGGTGATGGACCGAGTCTGGGTGGTGATAGGGCTGGAGGAAAGGGGCCGACCGTCGATGGATGTCACTCAAACTGGCTGGGATAACGCCTCAGTCTCCACCCCCAATCTCTTGGCATAGGAGGAGTCAATAAAGTTTCCGGCAGCCCCGGAGTCGATGAATGTGGAACTTTGGAGGTGTACCTGAACCATGAGACGTGAGATGCTGGGTGTGGTGGCGGCGAGATGGAGGTGACCCGGTGAGCTGCCCCCCTGATTCACCGGGCCTGATTGTTTCCCAGGCATGAAGGGCATATAGCTCTATGGTGTGCCGCTGACCCACAATAGGCGCAGAGTCCCTCCCTGAAACGTCATTCTCGCTCTGCAGGGTTCAAGGAGGCGCGTCCTAATTGCAAGGGTTCCCCGGCTCCTGTGTCAACCACGGCGGGAGGTGGAGACCCGGCAGATGCCCTAGCGGTGATGGTGAAAGCTGGTGATCGGGGCGTGGAATGTAAAAAAAGGGGCGTGATGGGTGGCAGGGTTCGGGGGGCTGGCTTCGGATGAGCGAGCAGGCGCTGGTCAAACCGGAGGGCGAGCTGGACCAAACCCTCCAGTGTAGCCGGAAGCTCTCGTCCGGCAAGCTCGTCCTTGATGCGAGAAGCCAGTCCTTCGTAGTAAGCCATCCGGAGGGCGGCGCCCCCCCAGGTGGTCTGCATGGCGAGGATATGGAAACCCGCGGTGTAGCGGTTCACGGACGACCCACCCTGCCGCAGATGGTACAGTTTGCTGTCGGTCTCCACCTCGGCAGCAGGATTCTCAAAAGTCAGTTTTAGTTGGCGGGTGAATTCTCCGTATGAATAGGCCGTGTTCGAATCTGACCTGAGAACCGCCGTGGCCCATTCAGCTGCCTGCCCAGATAGCAACGAGACGAGAAGTGCAATGCGCAGTCGGTCTGTGGAGTACCTGGTGGAATTGAAACACTAATGAAACACAAACACTAATGCTGTTAAAAACACAGTGCACTTCCCATCTGTGCCATCCCACTTATCTGGTAAAGCTATGAAAATGTCAGTTGGGGGTAGTCACTGTGTGGTTTGGTGACATGGTATGTACCACACTCAACATGGACCAGAGGAAGCGAAGCAAAGAGTTGTCTCAGGAGATTCGAAAGAAAATTATAGACAAGCATGTTAAAGGTAAAGGCTATAAGACCATTTCCAAGCAGCTAGATGTTCCTGTGACTACGATGGTGACCATTCCTCATGTTCTCAAGTGGAGTTTGGTGTTCCACAGGGCTCAGTTTTAGGCCCACTGCTTTTTTCCCTTTACATGCTTCCTCTGGGCAACACAATTCGTAAACATGGTATTAGTTTTCATTGTTATGCTGATGACACACAATTATATGTCTCAGCAAAACCAGATGAGAAAAACCAGTTTGCTAAAATCGAGCAGTGTGTGCAGGATATACGAGATTGGATGTTAATTAATTTTCTTCTGCTTAATCCTGATAAGACAGAAGTTCTGGTCATAGGACCACAAGTAGCTAGAACTAAGCTTTCTGATCACACTGTAACTTTAGATGGCCTTTCTGTTCCATCAAGTGCAACAGTAAAAGACCTCGGTGTGATTATAGATTCCAGCCTTTCGTTTGAAGCTCATGTAGATAATATCACCAGGATAGCTTTCTTTCACCTTAGAAATATTGCCAAGATAAGAAACATATTGTCACTAAATGATGCAGAAAAACTAGTTCATGCTTTTATCACGTCTAGGTTGGACTATTGTAACGCCTTACTGTCTGGTTGTTCAATTAGGTGTATAAACAAGCTTCAGTTAGTACAGAATGCAGCAGCGAGAGTCCTCACTAAAACCAGAAAATACGAGCACATCACCCCTATCTTATCTACACTGCATTGGCTCCCTGTGAAATTTCGCATCGATTTTAAGATACTACTTTTGACATTTAAAGCACTAAATGGTCTCGCGCCACAGTATTTGAGTGAACTGTTAGTGTCTTACGATCCGCCACGCCTACTTCGATCAAAGAATGCAGGCTGCCTGTCAGTACCACGTATTATTAAAACTACAGCAGGGGGCAGAGCTTTTTCTTACAAAGCCCCAAAGTTATGGAATAGTCTTCCTATTAATGTTCGGGACTCAGACACAGTCTCAGTGTTTAAGTCTAGGCTAAAAACCTATTTATTTAGCCAAGCATTTTTGTAAATAGATTAACCTTAGGTAAAGGAGCAGATCTGGGGGACTCATAGACGTAGAGTATTCTGGTGAACTGGTATGTTTAGATGCTGTCCTCCCCACTCTCATTGTTCACTCAGGTTTGTTGACGGTGAGGTGATTGGTTGCTTTACATCTCAGGGAGCCCTCATGTTTGTGTTTCCTTCTGGCTCTCCCTTTTAGTTATGCTGTTATAGTTAGTCCTGCCGGAGTCTCTGCTTGCACTTTGCACTAAATATACATTCACCTATACATGCTGACTGTGACCATACCTAACTGCCATCTCTCCTTATTTTCTGTTCTCTCCTTTTCTGCTCTCTTCTCTCTCTCTCTCCCCCTCTTCTTTCCCTCTCTCTGTCTCTCTGTCGAGCTATACATGTTTCGCTCCTGAGTTGCCAGTGATCCAGACCCCTCTGCCCTCTGGAGCCGTCTAACCCATCCTGGAGTCCTGCTTCTGGTTGGAGATCTCGTCGCATGGATGCCCCGTGTGGTCTGCCTGGATTCGTATGGTGGCTGGGGATGGTTTCCATGAAGACTCTCCTGTCATCGAGTGATGCTCTGGGGACCTGTGACTTCAGTTGTTCGATACTCAGGACCGGAATCCCCTACAGTCTACCTGAGCCTCCGGGAACAAACTGGACTCCTTTTAATTTTAAAACATCTCTTGTTACACTGAACTTCCAGTCTTGCACATTATTATGCTGAGCAATTCCTGCTATCCGTTATCACCCAGATGAGGATGGGTTCCCTGTTGAGTCTGGTTCCTCTCAAGGTTTCTTCCTATTACCATCTCAGGGAGTTTTTCCTTGCCACCGTCGCCCTCGGCTTGCTCATCGGGGACAATCTTGTCATTTTGATTCATATACATTGCATAAAAACTTACTTCTTTTTATTGTGTAAAGCTGCTTTGCGACAATGTCAATTGTTAAAAGCGCTATATAAATAAAATTGACTTGACAGTTGCACATATTATTCAGAAATTTAAGATCCATGGGACTGTAGCCAACCTCCCTGGACATGGCCGCAGGAGGAAAATTGATGACAAATCAAAGAGACGGATAATCCGACTGGTAAGAAAAGAGCCCAGAAAGACTTCTAAATAGATCCAAGGTGAACTTCATGCTCAAGGAACATCAGTGTCAGATCGCACTATCCGTCGTTGTTTGAGCCAAAGTGGACTACATGGGAGATGACCAAGGAGGACACCATTGTTGAAAACAAATCATAAAAAAGCCAGACTGGAATATGCGAAACTACATGTTGACAAGCCACAAAGCTTCTGGGAGAATGTCCTATGGACAGATGAGACAAAAATGGAACTTTTTGCCAAGGCACATCAGCTCTATGTTCACAGACGGAAAAATGAAGTATATCAAGAAAAGAACACTGTCCCTACTGTGAAACATGGAGGAGGCTCTGTTATGTTCTGGGGCTGCTTTGCTGCATCTGGCACAGGGTGTCTTGAATCTGTGCAGGGTACAATGAAATCTCAAGATTATTAAGGGATTCTAGAGGGAAATGTGCTGGCCAGTGTCAGAAAGCTGGGTCTCAGTTGCAGGTCATGGGTCTTGCAACAGGACAATGACCCAAAACACACAGCTAAAAACACCCAAGAATGGCTAAGAGGAAAACATTGGACTATTCTAAAGTGGCCTTCTATGAGCCCTGACCTCAATCCTATTGAGCATCTTTGGAAGGAGCTGAAACATGCTGTCTGGAAAAGGCGCCCTTCAAACCGGAAACAACTGGAGCAGCTTGCTCATGAGGAGTGGGCCAAAATACCTGCAGAGAGGTGCAGAAGTCTCATTGACAGTTACAGGAATCGTTTGATTGCAGTGATTGCCTCAAAAGGTTGTGCAACAAACTATTAAGTTAGGGGTACCATCATTTTTGTCCAGGCCTGTTCCATGAGTTCATTTTTTTTTTTATAATTCCGTTGAAGCATGGTTGAAAAGCAATGTCTGACTTTCATTGGTTAACATTCATAGAATTTTTATTTATTATTACTTTTGTCAGATTAAAGTTATTTCTGTGACCATTGTGAGTTTTTCTTTCATTGACCGAAGGGTACCAACAATTTTGTCCACGTGTGTGTAATTATGAGATAATGTCATAATTATGAGATAATTCCTGTTTTTTTTTTTTTGTGAATGCAATGCGCTTCTGTACAATCAAGTGTTTCCCATTCACTGATTTGGAAGCTCCACCACAGGCCAACTCAATATGGTGTTCATAAAAGAAATTGCTGAGATCCCTTTCTTCAGAAAAGAATAACTGAGCTAACTTTAGATTACTGCTGGATTGTGCTGGTTAGGTTAACACTACCGGCAAAACCTAATCCTAATCATTTGGTAAAGGAATAACATTCATTTACTGTTTAGCTTTGTTTAAAAGCAGCCTAGCTTTCAGAAAAGCACCATACTGTAGACTATGACATGACTATGACATATAGCATGACTTTCTATTAGCCACAACAAGGTGCAGTCACATGCTTGTAATCGCATTACAAAGGTATATGTCCATGTAAAACAATAAATAAACCCTGCTAAGCCATGAGCGCCAGGGTTGCCCACTACACGTAGTGTGGTACCTTTAATACTGTATTATTAGTATATGTTGTTCTAGGGATACAAGATTATATACGGACGGTTCATCCAGCACCTTCACATAGTTTTATATATATTTTAGTTTTTTTCATAAACACTATTGCTTAAAACTGCCAAATAAATAGAAATAAATAGACGATAAATATTGCTTAACATTTGTTATATCAGTGTATTTGTGCTTTTTATTTTTTTCTGATTTATTTTTACTATCCTGTAACATTTCATATAGATAAAATATAACATAATCATTAAAATTTAATTTACATTAGTGTGACCATCCAATGTCTGTTGCTATTGTCATGAACGCGGGCACTGGTACAAAGTGAAAGGCAGATATGGAAAAGCAGAAATGCGCACCAGACTTAGGAGCTTTTCAGACTGACTCAAGATTCTATCTCACCTGATATGGCAGGGCAGATCATTCAGATCTTGCAGCATGCCTCCAAGGCAATGTTGACTGATCTGTCTCCACCCATCCATCTCATTCTTATTAGATATGAAAGCTTTGAGGGTGTATTTGCAGCAATTACCCATGAGCAGAATAACAGATTGTATGTTCTGATTATTATCAATGATGTGGAGTGGAGCTTTTTAATTGACTGAGGTGAATAAGCTTCAGTAATTCCATTAGGGATGGCTAGAATGCTTGGTCTTCATTTAACCAAGTCTAAAATTATCATTGCTGGGATGACTGGGGGAAAATTGTCATACTTACATAACAGTTTGCTTGTGTTTTGGCTCTAGGCCACTTGATGCATCTCTAATAGCGGAAAGGGTTAACACTCCCCCTATTTTGGGCACTGGTGTCATTTCATGCTTACATATGCCTCGGAGAGAGATACAGCAGGAAGTGTTATAAAAAACCCTTTGGCATTTGACGTATCACCAATATATGTATTGATTACATCCCTTCTTGAGTAACCAACCTTAAAACCATTTTGTTGGTTTTCATAGTTCACAGCCACTGACATGGCTAATAGATTTTTGGTCTTTTTCTTCACATCTAGACAGTCATTGTGAGCTTTCATCTTTAAGGGTGATGAATATAACACCAATACTTAAATTCAAATTTTAGTTATATTTTGCTTTTAACAATGGTCATTATCACAAAGCAGCTTTACAGCGTCAAAGGAAATTCTGGGAGATCAGTATGAACTGTGTGAGAAAATATGTATACATCAGAATTGTCAGATAGTCCCTGATGAGCAGGCCGAGGGCAACAGTGGCAAGGGAAAAACTCCCTGAGATGGCAGTAGGAAGAAACCTTGAGAGGAACCCATCCTCATTTGGGTGATAACAGATAGCAGATATTGATCTACAGTCATACTGTGTGTTAGGAGGCTGGAACTGGAAGTTCAGTATAACAGGGGAGGTGTTTAAGGTATTATGAAGTCCACTTTAATTATTTGAGGCTCAGGTCCAAAACTTGTAAGAATTTGTAGGAATTTCAGTGGATTATTGAATGACTGCAGTCACTAGTCATCAGAGAAGAGCTGTCTCCATCATGAAAACCATCTTCACGGTAAAGTGGACTCCGTCCGCTGTTGTAGTTTTCATAATATGATGTACTGTCACGCTGACATCCTCTGATCAAAGTAGGCGTGGCGGATTGTGAGCAAATAGCAGTTAACTCAGGTACTGTGGCATGAAACCATTTAGTGCGTTCTAGTTGAATAGTAGTAGTACGTATTTTAAAATCAATTACAATTTTGCAAAATAATAACATCCAAAATATCTCACATAGAGTGACAGAGTTACTTACAGTAGTTCTATCCCGAAGAGGATTTTTTGGAAATAATATAGCACTATATATCTTTTAGTGGTTAGCATTGTCACCTTGTACCTCCGGGATCAGGGTTCGATTCCCGCCTCAGGTCTGTGTGCATAGAAATTTGCATATTCTTGTGTGGTGTGTGCTTGGTGGGTTTCCTCTAAGTTCTTCCGGTTTCCTCTCACAGTCCAAAGACATTCAGATTAGGGTAATTAGTATTCCCAAATTGCCCATAGTGTTTGAATGAGCATGTGAGTGTGTATGTGTGTGCCCTGCAATCCAGGGTGTATCCTGTCCCATGCCCTTAGTCTCCTTCTAATGGAAGATTTGTACCGATGATTGTCAATCATGATGACAAAATCATGATTGGGTTGTAGAATTGACTTGATGCCTTTTTTACATATGTAAACCACATGTACTGTAGCTTCTTATGGTATCATTTTCTTTGCTGTTTTTTTAAATCCAATACCCTATTACTCAAAATCTCCCTACAGCTACAACTTATTTATAGTGAAAATAGTCTATACAACTCCATTATCAAATTGTCCATATCCATTATCAACCACCACTGATTCACTCTTTGTCTGGAGCATTGTTTAATGTTGCTATGTGGCTTTTTTATTGATTGTAGGTTACTGTATGCCTACAATGTGCTGTGACATCAGTCTACTGTACCTGTTTAAAATGTCATGCATGTTTGTTTGTTTTTTCGCGAATACGGCGCTCCTTACAGAGGAATATTGGGTCAGAAAATGCAGGTTAGAAAATGGATGCAATGAAAGGCAGAAACCTAAATTATATAAAAGTTCCTAAAAGCCTGTCTTTCAACCCACAAAATCATGGTTTCTGGCTGTCCATTTCTATGGGGAATAGTTTTAAGTGGTAGAGCAGCAATTACCAGAGCAGAGGGTCTGGTCAGTGTAGTGGACAGACTCCTGTCTATTTTTATGGGCAGCATTCCCCTGGCCCATTTAGCCAGGCAGTAATGAGCACTAATGAGCTGCCTGTGTCCATGCAGTTGGGCAAAAGCATCTAGCATCTGCAACTCCACCACACTATTTTATACATTGGATTAGTCTTGGGTCCATCTGAAATGCTGTCATACTTGAAAAACTGTCTATCATATGGCTAATGGCTTTTACAACCTAGGGCATTTTGGATCCAGTGACAATTCAGATGAAGTATCATCTTAGTGAGCATCCCAAGCTCTCATTCTTATGGAGCTTGGAAACTCACAAACATATAATATAAAATACATAAAATATGATTTTTTAAATACTTTAATTAAAACATCACATAAGAATATATATGTGATACTATTACTATGTTTACATTTTGCAATTGAAAAGAAATATTATTCCTGTGCAAAATATTTGCATATATGTATAAAATTACAGATATTTTATAAAATAGGCCAATGATGAAGTATCCCTACTGAAATAGTACATGCTTTCAGAATAGTCGAGCATATGTAGGATTTTCCAACCAAAATTATGTTCTTCTATAGCTAAGGATCATGGGTTAATTCTGTTAATTTAATGCGTAGCTGTCTGTGTGGCGTTTCTGTGCATGTTTCCTTATGTCTGTTGTTGGTTTCCTTAGGGTTCTTTGGTTTTGTTCCATGACAGAAGGTCATTTAGACTAAGAAGAGGTAGTTTCAAATGTAAAGAACAAGGACAAAATATGTACTGAAATGAGTGGGAATTCCTGGATTTCCTGGTAAACCCAAATGTTTCACTTTTTGACCTATAGTATCTCACAGCCTAAGTACACCCTTAAAAAAGTGAGTACACCCCTCACATTTATTTGTAATTGTGAACATGTCAAAACTGTGTCCAAAGTGTCAATATTTTGTGTTATCTAGCATGGCCTTAATCCTCCTGCACACGGAATTCAGCAGAGCTGCGCATGTTGCTGCTGGAACCCTCTTCCAATCCTCCATAATGATATCACGGAGCTGCTGGATGTTGGACACATGGCACTTCGCCACCTTCCTCTGGAGGATGCTCCATAGGTGCTCAGTAGGGTTCAGGTCTGGAGAAATACAATACTTGGCCACTGGCAAACACATGATAAATAGGACATGTGACTTTGCATGGTTAAAAATGTACAGCTGTTATCACTAGCTGGTACTCACTTTTGTTGCCAACTATTTTGACAATAATGGCTGTATGTTGATTTTTTTTCAATTTAATACAATTTTATTTATATAGCGCTTTTAACAAAGGAATGAAAAAGAAAATTTATGGAAGTATGTATCAGTGAGAAAAAATGTGTTTTTGCCCTGATGAGCAAATTGGTAGCCCCGAAGGCTATTCCAAAGCTTAGTAGCTAGATGTAAAAGCGGAGACACAAGGAAACATGGACAGAAACGCCACACAGACAGCTATGCACAGAATCAACCCTTTATCCTTAGCTATTTTAGAAGAATATAATTTTGGTTGGTAAATGCTACGTATGTTCGACTATTCTAAAAGCATGTACTATTTCAATTTTGTAGATTTTGATATTCTGGGAATTATCAGAAGGCTGCAGTTTTTATTATCTTAAGGAGCATGGTCTATTGTAATGTGTCAGATGACTGGTTAGATAAGTGGGCGCTAAACCATTTAGAGTCTTGTACATAAGTAATGCTAGTTTGTAATTAATTCGACACCGAACAGGTAGCCAGTGCAGGGATGATGGTATTGGGGTTATATGATATATTCTTGAGCTCGTGAGAACTCTGGCAACTGCATTTTGGACCAACTGTAGCTTGTTTATTGAGGATGCAGGACATCCACCTAGTAATGCATTACAATAGCTCATGAATGCATGATATGGATAAAATGTTTCTAAAATGTTGGCAATATTTCTAAGCTGGAAAAAGGCTGTTTTAGTAATATTAGAAATATGTTTTTCAAAGGATAAGTTATTGTCAAATATTATGTCCAGGTCCAGGTCCAGGTCTGTTGAGCTGGTAGTAATAGAACATCATTCTAAAGGCAAGCAATTGTGAGAGCTGTTGTGTACTGTTTTTTGGGCCAATAAGGTGGCCTGAAGGTGACAGTCAAATAAGGTGGAGATCCACATCTGCCCCATCCAGATTCTGCATTGGTGTCCCACAAGGCTCAGTGCTGGGTACTTCTGTGTTCTTCTTCTATGCACACTTTCTTGGTGAGCTTATATTCTCACATCATTTTTCATAACACTGCTAGGCTGATAACACTTAACTTGTCCTCTTCATTACTTATTCAGACACTGATGTTTCTACTCAGATCTCAGCATGTCTGAAATTAAATCCCAGCAAGACCAAGTTGCTGTATAGTTCTTTAGATGCATGCCCATCTCAAGCTCTTGTAAACTTCTTAAAGAGCTCTGAGAGCTGGACAACATTTAGATCCCACCATCTGGCACCACAGACCATCATGTGCAACTAACTTTCCTCCTTTTCTCACATACCTGAGCAGACTCAGTCTTGCTGGTTACGTGACATTCTGGCCATTTCTATCCATGAGACCACTTAGGTGCCTGTTTATTCCCTTGTCATTTCGAGATTGCAACTTGGTCAAGTCTGTTCTGACTTTGAGCACCATCTCACCTCTGCAGCTAATTGAGAATGCAGTTTTCAATCTCTCCAAGATCTTTCATACCACTCTACAGTATGTTCCCTCCACTGGCTTCTTGTAGCTGGCCAAATCAGATTTAAACTCTGGTACTTGCCCACTAAACTAAAAAATTAAGCAGCACTTGCATACCCTAAAGCAGCATTTGCCAAATATCATAAATGTTTGTATAAGCATTAACGTCTGTTAATGTGTTCTTACTTTAAAGAAAGTAAAAAAGGCAGCCATTACGGTATGTGAATAAAAAAACCTCAAATTAAATTTGTCTGACTCTCTAAGACATTATTATTATGAAATCATGTAGGTGATATTTCACACACACACACACACACACACACACACACACACACACACACGCACGCGCACGCACGCACATGTCTATCTATCTATCTATCTATCTATCTATCTATCCATCCCCGGCCAGGCTCGATTCCCGTCTCTGTGTGCATGGAGTTTGTTCACCCTGTGCTTGTTGGGTTTCCTCCGGTTACTCCGGTTTCCTCCCACAGTCCAAAGACATGTAGGTTAGGCTAATTGGCGTTCCCAAATTGCCCGTAGTGTGTGAATGAGTGAGTGTATGTGTAGTGTGTACCCTGCCATGTGCCCTAAGTCTTCTGGGATAGGCTCGAGGCCCCCCGTGACCCTGAATACAGGATTAAGCGGTATAGATGATGAGTGAGTGAGCCTTTTTGTTTTCATTTGAATGATTTTGAACAAAGGTACAATACTCTAGGGGCCTCCGAGTGGCGCAGTGGTTAAAGCGCTCGCCCTATCATCCGGAGATCGCCAGTTCGAATCCCGGGTGGTGCTGTAACCTCTCGCAGCCGGAGGTCTAGAGAGAGCTGATTGGCCGAGCTCTCTCAGAGGGGAGGGATGAGAGGTACTTAGTGCTCCTACATTAATCACGGCTCTACAGCCAATCAGGGGCGTCTGTGAGCTCGCGCAACGGAGGGAGCGGATGGCGCTGTCCTCCGAGTGTGTTACGCCGCCCCCAACGGTGCGCGAGCGAGCAGTTCGAAAAGATGCGGTCGGCTGGCGTCACGTGGTTAGGAGGAAACACGTGATAGT
The DNA here is from genome assembly GCA_030347435.1 of Clarias fuscus. NCBI lineage: Eukaryota > Metazoa > Chordata > Actinopteri > Siluriformes > Clariidae > Clarias > Clarias fuscus. The sequence continues at coordinate 30,170,210 of CM059211.1, read as the reverse complement.
CTTCGGCCCTCCCGGCTGAGTGGTAGTAGTAGCCTTAATGTGGGAGCCCCCTAGTGACGGGGAGGAATTGGAAACGACTAAATTAGGGAGAAAATCGGGGAAAAATCCAAAAAAAAAAAAAAAAAAAAAAAAGGTACAATACTCTAGGAACCTGTCACCAAGTTAACGTTTTTTAATTCCTTAGACCATTTATGGTAGGTTCTGACCACTGCAGTCCGGGAACAAGTTTTGGAGAACTGTTCCCGTCATGTAGCCCTCACAGTTTGACCCTTTGTAACATTACATCAGCCACAATCCTCACGACTGATAGGTGAAGTGAATAACAGTGATCACCAACTATACACAGAGGTACTCACTGGGGGGCCAGAGTTAGCAGTTTTAATGTTATGGCTGATCAATGTGTTTAGACATTGATACATACATACATACATACATACATACATGTACAAATGTAGGCAGAAAAAGGTGAGTAATTTATAAAAAAGTACACATGTAGGTTTTGTGGTTTTCATTTAATTAGATCCAGCCAATTACTTGGTCAACATCAACGCCATCCTCAAAAAGGTCCAGCAGAGAATGTACTTCCTGTGCCAACTGAGGAAGTACGGTCTGTCACAGAAGCTGCTGCAGTTCTATACTGCAGTCATTGAGTCTGTTCTGTGCACATCCATCACTGTCTGGTTTGGAGCAGTCACAAAACAGGACAGGAACAGCAAAAAACAGTAAAAACAGCAGGAAAAAAATTGGAGCTTCCTTGCCCCCTCTCCATGACGTGTACGCTACAAGAACCAGAAAACGGGCAGAAAAATTTCACTACAGACCCTTCACACCCAGGACACAACTTTTTTTTAACTCCTCCCTTCTGGCAGGCGTTACAAAACTCTATACACCAAAACTGTCAGGCATAGAAACCGTCATAAACAGTTGAACTTGTTGCCTGTCCTTAGCAGTGGTTTCCTAGCAGATATTCTACCATGAAGGCCTGATTCACACAGTCTCCTCTTAACAGTTGTTCTAGAGATGTGTCTGCTGCTTGAACTCTGTGTGGCATTGACCTGGTCTCTGATCTGAGCTGCTGTTAACCTGCGATTTCTGAGGCTGGTGACTCGGATGAACTTATCCTCCGCAGCAGAGGTGACTCTTGGTCTTCCTTTCCTGGGGCAGTCCGCATGTGAGCCAGTTTCTTTGTAGCGCTTGATGGTTTTTGTGACTGCACTTGGGGACACTTTCAAAGTTTTCCCAATTTTTCGGCCTGACTGACCTTCATTTCTTAAAGTAATGATGGCCACTCATTTTTTTCTTCACTTTTTTCTTGCCATAATACAAATTCAACCTCTTTGAATGAGAAGGTGTGTCCAAACTTTTGGTCTGTACTGTATATGTGATGAATACACTCAATAGAGTTTAATGCAGTCAGTAACATGGTGTTAAAGACTTAAAGCAGTATTATGTTTTTAATCAAAGCAATGTCGTATTTTAAAACAGTTTTAAATAAGTAATAAAAGTTACTTTTTATATAGTTTTATATAATTTTATAAAGTAACTTATTAGTTTAAATATACCTGAGTACAATTCAGTAGCTATTCCCCTCCCCCCCTTTTCTTTCACTTGAGTGCATTTTTGGTTGGACATTTGACACTAGGTAAGCATGTGACACGTTCATGTAAGTACAAATTCTCAGTACTCATTCTGTGCTGGAAAGCAGTGGTACCAGCTCCTCTTCCTAAAAGTGTATTATTGAGTTAATATGTCTAATCTACTAATACAGGAAAACAGACGTCAGTTTCCTCAAAAGTACAATATGTATCAAATTTGATTCATAACCCCAAATATGCTTTGAACATCATTTGGTTCATCACCAACATGATTGACAGATCAAATGATCAAATCTGCCAGTGTAGTCTCCTCCACATAAAACCATGTTAACTAGTAGAAGTTATTAAAACTTTTTTTTTTTTGGTCAGCATTGAGCATTAATGAGCATTAATTTAGCATGACAGATCTTCAGACAAATTCTAATTTTAAACTCTCTGCTTGTTTTTAATACTTTATGTGAATTTTTGCTCTGGCATTCTTCAGCTCCTGACATTTGTGATTCAGTTTTCCAAGGCTACAGATGCGACTAGTAAACATACTGACTCACCATTCATGTCATATTAACACATTGCTCTGTCTGGACGTATCAAACCATTATATAATGCTTTGAATAAGAAGAATTAGAGGGTAAGGAATAACAAGTTAAAATTTATTTGATCTATTCATCTTTCACAACTGGTCAGGGTCGTGGTAGATCTGGTGAATAGCCTGAAATACTGGGATTTACCTACAATGAGATGCCCTCCTATTGCCGCATACCACACACACACACACACACACACACACACACACACACACACACACACACACACAGACACACACACACACGCGCGCGCGCACACACACACGCGCACACACACATGCGCACACACACACGCGCACACACACATGCACACACATATTTACTCCAAAAAGGTATTTTTAAGTCACAATTCAACCAGTTAAAATGTTTTGAAAGGAAACACTAGAAAATTTGACATTCATGGCATTTGGCCAGCACTCTTATTAAGGGTGATTTACATTCATTTCATTTATACAAAGGAAAGGTTGAAGGTTAACTTGATCAAGAGTCCAACACCACTGAATAAGAAATGTCAAGTATGTAGACAGAGACAGTAACATGAGTGCAGGACATTAAACCGGGACTTTTGATTGTCCAGAATAACAGAACACAGTTATGAGAGTAAAAATTACCTATATTTCCTTATATAATCCCCAGCTACTTTAGACGACATTTTCCAGAATTTCACTAGTGCTTTAAAACCATTAGGATAGAAAGTTCAGGCCATGATCAGACTGTCTGCTTCACGTCTGAAACGCTGGCCTCTCAGCAATTACTTTAATGACCCAAACATGTGGAAATAGCTTGGAGCAAGGTTAGAACTGTATGGGGGATATGGCAAAAACCCCTAGCTGAGTTCCTGTAATACGCAGGTGATGTTCATGAATGAATGTATGTCTACAATTGCCATGGGCTGATGCATCTCTTTCACAAGTTGGTGACAAGATAACTGTCAATTTTTTGAGAATCAATCGTTCCACTTGTTAAATGTTCATGCAAACAACTGCAGTGGGCTCCAAGCCACCTCGATCAGGACAGATGTACAGTCTCCTTTTCAAAGATTACACCATTCAAATGTTTAACTGCACCATACTGTGCTTGAAGTCTCCTGTAAGGACCTATACTAGATGTATTCTGCCATAGGAAATTCTTCATGTCAGAGAATGCTATTTTGATGATGCTAGAGTAATACACTGCTCTAAAATTTTCCATATGTATTCAGATTCAATGACATCTAGTGATTTTTTTTTCTTAGACATCAAATATTCAGTGAACCTTATGCTCTGTGTATGGGGCATTGTCAGCTAGGTATAAACCACTCCAGTCAAGATAGAAATCCTTCATCATAGGATTAAGGTGATCAGTCGGAATAACTTTGCATTGATTTGCAGTTACTCTTTCCATTGAGGGAACATGTGGTTTGCAAAATGCATAATATAGCTACTGTGTTTATTTTTCTTCCTTAGTTTATTATGTGTGTATATTTTGGGTCTTTTAGACATTTTCTATACATTGAATCTGGCCAAGGATATGCATTATTACATTAAACACACACTAAAACCTACAACTGACTAAAGACATTTTATGATAAATGTGGCTCACTGACATTGTTTTTGAGTTATGCTGTAGGCAGCTCATTAGCTTGCCCAAAGAAAGTTGGTCATAACCACAATGACTGACAATACACATATGGAATTTGAATGGCTCTTCAAAGTTTTATTATCATTGAATGGCAAAAATAAAGATTTTCCAATACCCCAATCCCACCCAGCTCTTTAAGTTCCCTTTTCTTGAGAACCAACAGAGAAGCAACAGCAATAGATTCTTAAAAAATTATTCTGATTTACAAAATTCATTGAGATCAGACCATATTACATAATCAATCTTTGTTCCAACCTAATACAATACTGCTGGGATCTAGTTGATGCTCCCCTTGTGGTCTTCGGGTCCAAGTTCTTGCTCTCTGATTGTGCCGTGCCAGTCCATGACTTCTTTCAATGCATTTAATAATTACTTATTAATTACTTATTTTATTAAATCTACTACTTACAGAGAACAAAGAAGGAATGTGTCTGTTTCTGGGCCAAAACTCACTACACGCACATACCTTCAGGCCAACATCCCTTAAAGTGTACTTATTATATACAGTGTAAACATTTACTTTATAGGTAACCACATTTTACATGTTTTTATGTTGAGAAACATTGTTTCGAAATTAAATGCTGCTATCCTTTACTATACTCTGTATATGGAATGTCTATTACAGTCACTGATAATCATGTTTTCTTATCAGGTGACCTTCAGAGTGGCTAAATGGGAGGGAAGAAAGCAGAGCAAGGGAAGAGAAGAGTGAAAAAGAATTGAAGCCTTTATAATTGATTGTTCTGTACATGATGTTTGCACAAATCCCCTAATACAAAGCAAAATAACAGCAAGGAAACGGACAGCGATAAAGACAGCGAGTCAGAGGGAATTGGAGCATGACTGATGACTGACAAGCACACACAAACACAAACACACAATTCTTTAGAGATCATCTGAAGAATTATTACAGGCATGCTTAGTAAAATAGTTAAAAGATGTTGGTAGCATTCTTTTAAAGATATACATTATAAATTAGTGTTCTTTACTGTTTTTATATTGTCAGCAACTTACCATTGGTATATGATTAAGAAGCTCATCTACAGTTATATCATCATAGCTCTCCCGGTAGGAAGTTTCTCCTCCAGTTGATTCCTCCTGCTCACTGGCAGGGTCTTCTAGGCTAAGGACATATATACAGTATGAGTGAAATCATCCAGCATAACATAATTATATAATAGGTTGAAAGCACAAAATTTGAATCCATCCCACTCGATGATAATGATATAGTCATATAGGTCATAACATCTTAGTAGTCAAAAGAGCTTGGTCATAGATCAACAAACCTCCGCTTTCCTGTTAAGACAGAGTTCAGGTACTTTTTCACAGCCATTTGCTTGCGGAAACGACTGTAGTTATCTGTGAATATCGCATCAGAGTGACGCTTCACTGGCATCTGTCCTTCCACCAAATCATTGCTGAAATGGAGTGAGACAATGAGTTTCAGTAAAATGAACAGACTCGATCTATAGATAGTAGTGCTTGTACAGACAAATATAGATAGTAGTATTTGCTTAATTTACTTACATTAAGACTTAAATTAGTCTTGCTTAAGGTTTTTTTTTTTTTTCGCACTGCATGGGTTATAAACCGTTTTGTCTGAATTTGATCAGAACTTCAACTCAGTTATATCCAGGGTTATTTATTTAGACCTTTAAACAATGACCATAGTCATGAAGCAACTTTACAGAATCAAAAAAAGGAGAAAAAAAGAAAATGAGTTTGAAAAGTGCTAGTAAATATGTGTAAATCACAATTATCAGATTGTCAGCGATGAGCAAGCCGAGGCCGACAGTGGTGCTGTTAACCTACTCAGGCCAATTTCATGGTAAACTACATAATGTTAAAATGAATGATTTGAGTGTGTAATGGGGTTTGTTCTATCTGGATATTAGTATTATGTTAAATAAGATTTGTTTTCAGTATCTGTACCATTTTAGTACTTTTTGGAACACTCTATCTGGTTTTTAAATGAGTTTATGTCCTTTTAAACTGACAAAAATAGAAATGTTGGTTTCTATCATTTATCTACTCCAATAGCAGTTCTCAAACATTTTTGCTAAATATTTTACATTTGCTTGTTTTGGATTAAACCCCCGTCTGTTCAATTCAAATGAACTCAATAATGGATATAATAAAGTTTGAGAATGCTAGGTTGTGATGACTGTAACAAGATTACTAAATTGGATTATTGCTGTCTGTTAAACAGTAAAAAGATGGTGTTCATTACTCCTCATAAAATAATGACTCTTCAAAGGTTTATTATTATTGAATGGCAGAATTAAGGGATTTCCCGTACCCACAAATCCCACCCAGCTCCTGAACTTTCCTTTTCTTCAGACCCAACATTGAAGCAACAAAAATAGATTCTTACAAAATTTTTCTGACTTACAAAATCCAATGAGATCAGATTGTATTACATAATCGCTCATTGCTACAATCTAACACAGTACTGGGGGGATCTAGTGGATACGCTTGTGGTCTTGTGCCAGTCCTTTACTTAATTATGTTCATTCATTGTTTAATATACTACAGTGTCTGTTCCTGGGTCAAAACTCCATATACAGTAACCCTCACACACAAACACCTAAGTCTTGTTTAAGTCTACTTATTATATACATTGAAATAGTTAATACACTATTGGGCAGCGGCATAAAGCTTGAAATGAACTTTGAAAAAGTAAGAACAAGATAGAGAGAACTAAAACAAGGCACTGTATACAGCAATCTGCATGTATTAAACAAATTAGTATAGTACAATAGTGCAAACATTTTGCGTAAAACAGTTTGCATGCTTGGAACAGACAGAAAAAGACTGAGACGCAAAAACATGAGACTACTAAGGTTCCCACTGGACACACTTTGGACTGCAGGAGGTCTTCAGCACCATACAAACCCAGAATACAGAACCCAATAATCCCCTGGAAATGTTAACACCCCAGGCGTGTTCAGGACTAATTTACCAAAGGACTCTTTAAGGACCTGATGGTTAGTTTGCGCACCTACTGGGATAAAACATTCCCCCCATGCCTAAACTGTTATTCTTATGATTAAACAGTCTACTATTCTGACACGGTGAAGCTGATTTTTAAGCTTGTCCTCATGCATATATACCTGACACGTTTGCCGATCAGCGACTCCAGGTAGCGTCTGGCTGACAGTTGGCCCAGCAGTTTGCTGTAGCCGCTGGTGAACAGACCGTCTGCGTGTCGAGTGGCTCTGCACATAAGAGTAAAAAACTTTTTTTTTTTTTTTTTTGACAAAATCTCTTTTCAGATTTTATTCTGCTGCCAGAAGAATCTCCACAATGTTGCTGTATTATTATTATCATTATTATTATTATTGTAGGCTGTTTTGTGTAGAAATCTCGTTTAAACGATGAGAGTTGCAAAGAATACGATAAACATTAAATAAACCCAACGCAAACAGCGCAGTAAAAAAGAAAGAAAAGATAAAAAAAACACAAGTCATACATCGTCACATCGTCAACCAACCTCATTATTAGTTATTGTTTACTAATTACGCATTAGCAAATTTCCAGTGCTGCTAAATCAGAAAGTTCACGAAAGAAATGATAGAAATTCATATAAACAGCTTTAAAACCATATTTTTGTAGGTGCTCTCTTACCGTGTAGTGGCGAGCGGCAAACTGAGAGTCCGCGTGTAAAAGACGCCGCAGATCGCTATGAGGAACAGCAGCTGAGAGGCGCTCCTATGTAACATCGCCTTAAACCTGCACGAAAGCAGCACGTTTATTATTCTCCCCCCACAGCACATGGATTATCTCTATGTATGTCAGATGCATGCGTAAAATGCAGACATGTAGCACTGAAATGTTAAGCGATATTATCTAGCCATGGAATTTCTATAGTTTATTGAGAGAAAAGTCTTTAACCCTACACATATTGCTCAAAAACATAAAGGAAATAATAAATACTTGTTATAGTTACTTGTTCTTATGTTATCTTATGTTACTGTAAGATTTAAATGCATTTTTTTTTAAATTAGGAGCCTATTTACATGATTAGTAAAAATACATCTTAAGTAAAACATGTGCAATCCAGCATTTAAAATAATCTAAGTTGATTTTTTCTACTTGGATAGGCAAAAAGCAGCACAGAGTATTCTACGTGGCGACCAAACAGTAGAAAGTAATATAAAGCATGTAAACACGCAGTCAGTGCTAGAATTAAAAGCTGAAAATGACTAAGATTTTGAGAAAGTAACAAGAGAAGAAGTTCTTACATGTGCTCGGATGGATGTGGATGAGTGTGTCACCCCTCTTGGAGCGCTGACCCTGGTGCTGAAACAGATGATTCCTAATCTCAAAAGAAGTTTCCTTTGCGACTGCTGTCTCTTTGAATGGCCTCACCCACCGCGCCTCGTTTTATACGCCTGGTTTTTTTTTCCGTGAGATGATAAACACAATCAAATCACATCTGGGCAGCTACGTCATCAGAGAAGTCCCACCAGACTGATGTGCTAGTCACTGGTGAAATTAAGGCTTTGCTTTGCCCAGAATGACGTTTTTACGCCATGCTTAGTATGATTCATTAGACTGTGATGTATGCCCTTAACATATTGCCTTATTAAGAAAGGATGGATAAATCCAGAAAGGTTAGAAACTTAGAACATTTAAATATCCAATGAAAACTTAAACACCTAAGAACACCTTTTCCTAAGATTGTATGTATTAATGGGTTGGACAAACTCTAAATTACTACGTATTTGGTATAGGAAATGGTGTTCAAGTGCCTAATGCCATGTATGACATTTTGTCCACAGTATGCAGAATTGTCCAGTGTGCCATACTTCTCCTTGTATAATACAATAATAATGTGTTTGTGACTTTTATGTGATTTTCTTATTTCACATTTTGCTAGAATTACTATTACAAAAAATAGAATAGTAAATAATCCATATCCTTCAATTGGAAACTGTTGGGAGACTTTTTTTAAAATTATAAAATAGTATACTTTTTTATCATGTTTCATTGATGTGGTAATTTTCAGGACTTCATATGTGGCCTTATGGTCTACACAGTATTTTTCTAGAACAGTTTTTTTCCCCCAAAATTGTAAACAATGTTGTTATTGGGGTTCAACAATATTAAGGATATTAATATATTGAAGATAGTTCAACAATATCAAAGCAGTCTGTGTCAAATCAACTTTTTACTAAGTAAATAGCCTTTGTATAGCAGACTGAAACTTGTGTATTGTAGCCATATTTTCTTTTACTGTATACATGTCTTTTGTTCAGAATTCAGACTGCCAGTCCTTTTCTTCTTTTTATTTATTTATTTATTTTTTTTACAATGTATTGAGTAGAGTGGTGACTGCAGAGTTGGAGACATTATGATCCATACACACAACAGTTGAGAAATAAACTTAATTACATATTGCTCCTGGTTATTCCCAGAAAGGGAGGAGAAAATCAATATTGATTGAAATGGAATCTAGTTCAGTTTAATCTATCTGAATGGAGTTATATAAAATCTGGTCTTAATTGTCATACATATTAAAAATAAAACTCTTATCCTTTGAAAATGTATTTAACACTTACTGGTCACTTTAAGAACAGCACCTGTACACCTGCTCATTTATGGAGTTATTCTATCTGTCAATCATGAAGAAGCACAGTGCATAAAATAATGCTGGTCAAGAGCTTCTGTTAATGTTCACAATAAATTTAAGAACAAGGGAAAATCTGATTTGTGTGACGTTACCCCAGTATGGTTTTGATGGCCGATTCTAGGACTTCAGAAAATTCGGATGTCCTGGGATTTTCACATCTCAGGACATCCGAGATGAAGCATCTCAGCATATATAATATTGATGTAACCCTGATGGCCTACAATGGCCCTGATAGAAGATCACAATAGGTTCCACTACTGTCATCAAAGAACAAAACTCTGAGACTACCATGTGTACTGTATATACTCAAATAAACTTGCCAGGTTCCTCTCTTAACTGTCCAGTTTGGAGGTTTGACATTACCTGGTGCTATAGACCTGCATTATTTTTCTTTGCATTGCACCATTGTCACATGACTGCATGAAAAAGAACTGTAGATGTACAAGTGTTCCTAATAAAGTGGAAAGTTTAGTGGAGAGTTGCATCTCTTCTGCAAGTTGGGAACAAGTTATACATTAATTCTGAAGGATCACACATTACACTCTCCGAAAGTTAACAGGCATGACTGCATTGGGCTATGAGTCACCTCAAACAGGACTGTCATTCAAGGACATACCGCCTTCTTTAAAATGTTTACACCATTTAAATGTTTTATTGCGGCTATTAGTCTCATCACCGTGCTATGCTTGAAGTCTCCAGTAAATATCAATTGGTTTTTCACCTTTAATTATGAAAAATTTCATCACCATTGCCAGTTTGACTTTGACGCCCCATGCATTTTCATCAGAATGAAAGGTTTGACTGGAATATCTATATAAATAAAAGAAAGATTTTGTCTGTACATTGGTAAGAACTTGTTCTTTCACTGATATCTTTATGTTTCATACATTGGAGGACTCGAAACCAGTCTCAGAAAAATTGTGTAGTGTGTATCTATATGTCTGTCTGTGTATCTGTTTGTATGTCTGTCTGGCCGGAGTTGGTCACAGCAACTGTCTGGACAGACTTAAATGATACTTTGGCTTAGGTATTTGCCTGCAGTTAAATGTGTGCCATAAATGAAATCAAAATGTTGAGTAGAAGCGATGTTATGAACAGTTATGTGGCAGATTTAATAAACTACTAATAAGCTACTTGCTCAATGTAAGCAAACACCTGCACCAATAAATATTAATTAGAAAATCTAAAGTGAATATTTTTAGTGGGATTACTTAATATTTTCAAATAACAGCACTGAAGACAAAACTTAATATTTATCCGGTCTCCTTTTTGTTTTCTCATCTGTGATTCACTCTCCAATTACAGAACAGGGACTGTATTTGGCTGACGATGAAAGAAGTATAACTTGGTATAAACAAGACATAAGATACTCAAACATACAAAATTTTATATAATGCGTTAATATGTTAGGCAGTGAATTCTGCCGTAAAGAAAGACAGGCAGACATGTATGTGGGCTTCAACCTGAAACAATAACATCACTGATTAAATTAAAACTGATCAGAATATTTTTAGCTGTAACCTTTTAACTACTTCTACCAATGACAGACACTTCCACTAGAATTTACCATTCTAAAATACATTATGAAATATTAAGAACATTTACTGTATAATTCATTAATAAATCTACATACATAAATAAGGTCTGAATAATCATACACTGTATAAATTCTAATGAACATTGTATTTTCTGAAAATCTTCATTTGCCTGTTACAATAACCTCCACTCTTCTTGGAAGGCAATCAACTAGATTTTGAAGCATGGTTGTTGGGATTTGCAGATTTAACCACAAAAGCATTAGCGAGGTCAAGCATTGATGATGAGTGAGGAAGCCTGGGTTGCAATCAGCACTCCATTTCATCCCAAAGCTGTTCAGTGGGGTTGAGGTCAGGGCTCTTTTCAGACCACTCGAGTTCTTTAACACCAACTAAACATAAACATGTACATTATTAAGAAGCATTCCTAAACTCCATACCATTTTAAAAGATTTTGTTCTGTTTCCTTAAATGCATACAGTAATACTTATGTGAATAATTTACAGTATAATGCCATGAGCTGGTGTCACCCATTAGAGGATGGGTTCACTTTTGTGTCTGGCTCTTCTCAAGGTTTCTTCTTCATGTCATCTCAGGAAGCCACAGTCATCATTAGGCTTTTTCATTAGTGATATGGATCTACATCCAGGTTGCTGTAAAGCTGCTTAGTGACAATGTCTGTTTGTAAGAGGGCTTTACAAAAAAAAAAGTGATTTGACTTAAACACATCATAATCTTAAACTAATATCAATGATCAAGCAACTTTACTATCAATCATATCACAAAGTAACCTAATCCCTACATTTTGCACAGCTGCAAAATGTATAGCTGAACTGTACTACACCCATATGAAAAGATACTGCCTGGAATTGAGCTAAGAACTGTCCAGTGGATTATTAGAAACTGGAAGGATAATGGTGAACCATCAACTTTGTCGAAGGAAAAAAAAACATATATTGAGATCATTTAATAAATATTTGGTGAAGTTGCATCATTTAAAAAGATCAACAGTAAAAATTACAGCTATGTTTAAAAGGCAGAGTAAGAGCATTCTCAGAGACACAATGTGACAAGAAGTCACAGAATAAACAGCTGCGTGTCCATAAGAAGAGTAAAAAGAGCCTTTGGAGGATTGGACTGATTAGTCTAGATTGATTCAATTCCAGATCAATTAGTGTGTGTCATGCACACTCGTAACACGACCGGCACTAGGACACGGAAGTAATACGGTCGGGGTTTCAGGAAGCATAAAAGGAAACAAGATGGCGCTTCACATTGCTCAGTCATTGAGTTCGCCCATGCCTTTGCTGACGCTACGCCGACTATTCTGTGAGTACTCACCAATTCGGGTTGCTTCTAGAACGCGGGTTTATTTGTGTAGATCCTTGCTCTTCGTGTAAGAGAGTTCTTAAACTAATCGCATGGTTATCCTGCCTACTCGCGCTGCTTCCGCGTTTGGGTTTACCATCTGCGCTACACGGGCTAACTGCTAAGGCTTTTCTGTTCATCCCTCGGTTGCTTGTGACAGAATGACTGAGCCAAAAGCAGTAAACCCAGCGGAGTTTGCTCGCCTCTGTGATGTGGTTGACCAGCATGCCGAATTGATCAATAAGCTCAGTGGTGAAGTCGCGTCTCTCCAAAAGGACCTCCAAGACGTCGCGGCCTTGCGCCGCGAGGTGGCGGAGCTATGGCAGGAGAACTTCTCGTCTCGTTGCTATCCGGGCAGGCAGCTGAGTGGGCCACGGCGGTTCTCCGATCAGATTCAGATACTGCTTATTCATATGGAGAATTCACCCGTCAACTAAAGCTCACATTCGAACATCCTGCTGCTGAGGTGGAGACCGACATGAAATTGTATCATCTGCGGCAGGGAGGGTCGTCCGTGAGCCGATACACAACGGACTTCCGCACTCTCGCCGTACAGACCACCTGGGGAGACGCCGCCCTCCGGACGGTCTACTACGAGGGACTGGCTTCACGTATTAAGGATGAACTTGCCGGACGGGAGCTTCCGACCACGCTGGAGGGACTAATCCAACTCGCCCTCCGGATTGACCAGCGCCTGCTCTCCCGTCCGAGGCCAGCCCCCCGGACCCTGCCACCCATCACACCATCTTTCTCTCACTCCACGCCCCGACCACCAGCTTTCAACACCACCGCCATGGCACCCGTCGGATCTCCACCTCCCGCCGTGGTTGACACAGGAGCCAGGAAACCCATGCAATTAGGACGCGCCTCCTTGAACGCTGCAGAGTGAGAACGACGCTTCAGGGAGAGACTCTGCGCCTATTGTGGGTCAGCGGCGCATCATAGAGCCATATGCCCTCTTCGCCCAGGAAACGGCCAGGCCCGGTGAACCCTGGGAACAGTTCACCGGGCTCTCTCCATCTCTCCGCCACCACACCCAGCGTCTCTCGCCTCATGGTTCAGTTACACCTCCAGTTTGGCCACACACGGGTCAGAAGTACCGCATTCATCGATTCTGGTGCTGCGTTATCCCAGCCGGTTCGGATCACCTCTGTAGATGGTCGGCCCCTCTCCTCCAGTCCCATCACCTCCCAGACCCAACCGATCACCGTCACAATCAACAAACATCAGGAGCAGATCCGATTCAACCTCACCTCCATTTCCTCCCCTCCCATCAGCCTTGGACATCCATGCCTCTTTCATCTCCTGGACACAGAATCGGATCCTTCAATGGGGGCCGGCTTGTACCGAGCTTTGCCTACGGGCTCTGGCTGGGACATGTTCTAGGGAGTCCGAGGCCCCCGATGTCGACACCAACGCCATCCCGGCCACCTGTCGGGACCTGGCTGAAGTATTCTGTAAGCGACGCGCCACCCACCTGCCTCCTCATCGCCCTTACGACCTGGCGATCGACTTTCAGCCTGGTTCCATCCCTCCTCGCGGCCATCTCTACTCACTCTCCACCACCGAGATGCAGGCAATGGAGGAATATGTTTCCAACACCCTCCGCCAAGGTACCATCCGGCCCTCCTCTTCGCCTGCGACCACGGGGTTCTTCTTTGTGAAGAAGGGGGATGGTGATTTACGCCCCTGTGTCGACTATCGGGGGCTTAACAACATCACAGTCAAGAATCGTCACCCACTGCCTCTTACCTGGATGCCCTCTCTGGTGCCACCATTTTCACAAAGTTGGACCTCCGGAGCGCCTACAACTTGGTGCGCATCAGAGAGGGTGATGAGTGGAAGACGGCCTTCATCACACCTACTGGACATTATGAGAGCCTGGTCGTTCCATTTGGACTTTGCAATGGACCTGCAGTTTTTCAACAGTTCATTAACGACATCCTAAGAGACATGCTAGGTAGATGGGTCTTTGTCTACCTGGACGATATTCTCATCTACTCCCGCTCCGTCAACGAACACATCCAGCATGTCAGAGCGGTACTTAAGAGATTGCTCGCCCATCAATTGTACTGTAAGTTGGAGAAGTGCGCTTTTCACAAGCGCTCCACCACGTTCCTGGGTTTTGTCATCTCGCCCCAGGGTGTGGCCATGGACCCGCAGAAGCTAGAAGTTGTGCGTCATTGGCCCCTACCCAAGACACTTAAGCAACTTCAAAGGTTTCTCGGGTTTGCGAATTTCTATCGTCGCTTTATCCGGGACTACAGTACAGTTGCAGCTCCCTTAACCGCCCTGACCCGACCATCTTCTCATCACTTTCACCTTAACTCTGCTGCCATCTCTGCATTTCATGAACTCTGCCACCGATTCACCACTGCTCTGATTCTCCTTCACCCCGACGCCACCAAACCGTTCGTTGTGGAGGTGGACGCTTCGGACGTGGGCGCCGGGGCGGTTCTCTCCCAGCGAGGTCCAGATCAGAAGCTACACCCTTGTAGCTTCTTCTCCAAAGAATTTGATCCCACTCAGCAGCGATACGGAGTAGGGGACCGCGAGCTGCTGGCCATAAAGTGGGCTTTGGAGGAATGGCGACACTGGCTCCAGGGCGCCAGAGAGCCGTTCATCGTCTGGACCGATCACCAAAATCTAATCACTATCCGGAGTTTGAAACAGCTTAATCCAAGACAGGCGCGGTGGGCACTGTTCTTTGAACAGTATAATTTCCATCTGTCTTACCGTCCGGGGTCGAAGAACACCAAGGCCGATGTCCTCTCCCGACAACATGAGGAAGACGCCCCCCGGACGGACCCCGCGCCAGTTCTCCCACCATTCAAAATCATCGCACCACTCTGTTGGGATTTGGAGACGAGGGACTCTACGTCCCCCACGCCCTAAGAAGCGAGGTCCTTCAATGGGGCCACTCCACTCCGTTCTCCGGCCACCCGGGCGTGGGGCGCACCCAAACATTCATACAGCGCGCCTTTTGGTGGCCCACAATGACGAAGGACATCAAAGAGTTCGTCAAGACGTGCCCAGTGTGCGCCAGGGCGAAGAACACCAACCAACCAACAGCCGGGGAGCTCCAACCACTCCCCGTCCCCCGTCGGCCCTGGACGCACATTGCCCCTCGACTTCATCACGGGCCTGCCGGTCGCCAAGGGAATAAACACCATTCTGACCATCGTAGATCGGTTCTCCAAAGCTGTGCATCTGGTGGCCCTCCCCGGACTCCAGTCAGCTAAAAGGACAGCCGAGCTGATTTTAGAACACGTAGTCCGTCTGCATGGGTTCCCCAAGGACATCGTCTCGGACAGGGGGCCTCAGTTCACGGCACGGTTCTGGAAGGCCTTCTGCCGTCTGATCAATTCCACCTGCAGTTTGTCATCTGGATACCATCCTCAAACTAATGGTCAGACGGAACGGACCAACCAACAACTGGAGCGCTACCTGAGGTGCTTCGTCGCCGATCGTCAGAACTCCTGGGCCCGCTATCTCATTTGGGCAGAACTTTCACATAATCTCCATGTCTCCTCTGCCACCTACCTAACCAACGTGACAGAGTGTCCAGGCAAGAAGGGAAGCACATGAAGTGATGCACCTAACATGCATAGTGGCCACTGAACACGCCTCTTGGGGCAAGGTAATGATCTGTGGTTGCTACAGTTGGTCAGGTCATTATGTAGCAATAACATGAAGTCAGCTGATGACCTGAATGCAATGAGATTTCTGCATTTATTTTATTTTTATTTCCTGGTGTGGAAAAGACAAATTTCAGGACTCAGGAAAAAAAAAAATGAAAAAGTGGTTCTGGGAGTGCAAGGAATAATTTTCACCCATGAATTGCCCAACATAGTGCATACCATAATCAAAGCTAAAGGTGGTGAACCAAATCTTAGAGCATGTGACTTTTTTTGCCCAGGCAGTGAAATAAAGTTTTTAAAATAAACTGGACAGATTTCTACCCTGATATTTTATAGGGAAAAAAGAAAGCTAATTTACCTCTAGGCACTGAACAACAAACATTTTTACAAACACTGAACTTTCAGCAAGATATCACACATACATTAATTTACATTCAAATTAACATTATTACTTTATTGTAACATGGCTTGTGTGTGTGCGCGCGCACCCGTGTGTGCGTGTGTGTGTGTGTGCGTGTTTAAATCAGAATGCAATATTCACACTCACACACTAATAGTTACACTGATCTACAGTAGCTATAAGACTGAATGTTTATAGATTATTTTGTAAAGAACTGTCAAAATTTACTCATATATTTATTTCTGTTATTTTTTTTTAGTTATGTGATTATATGGAAGTCTGTGAAGTTGCAGGCTTTTAATGAGCCTCTAGGGTGCTTCTGGGCTGGTTTGCTCACACCAGACTGCTGCAATGCAGTACTCAATCACAGCGCTAACAGAATCACTCAAGACATTAAATACATTAGGGGCCAAACTGTGGGGAAACATATTTATTCCACTGGTAGGATGATTTAAAACAGAGATTGTTACAAATCCAACATGCAGAAAATCTTATATTTAGTAAAATGGTAACAGGTTTAAAGCAGGCTGCAACTGCATGTATACATGTCAGCTGTTTAAAATATATATATATTTTTACAACCATAAACATCCAGCAGATCAATGTGTTTGCATGTACCTACACCTGTTGGAGGAAGGATAATTTTACATTGCTTTACATCGCATTGCTAATTGTTAAATGCCAGTGAGCTATGAATTATAGAGCTTTTGGCCTATGGGGTGAAACATGTTGACAAATTGGCTGAGATACAAATTGGTTCTGAGTAAAGTGCTCACTGAGGCATCTAGCAGTGAGCATGCCCACAGGATGAGTCAGTTTTACGCAGTTCTCAGCAGAAACACTCAGTACTCGGTTAGTGACCTTAACAGCATCCCAAATGATTTCATCTGCTCTGCTCTCTTCCACGGTCAGGCCAGTTCTCTATAGCATGATTAATGAGAGAGGTAAAGAATAGAACCGACTTTAATAAATCACACAGATAGAAGAGCTTAAAGCAGAACAGACAGAAGAGCTGGTCAGAGTGGTGACTGCTCTAACAATGACGCATTTGTGCTGCAACTCATCAAATCCTACAGATGAACTGTATTTGTTTTATGCATGTGTTATATAAATTAATACTTGGAGCTGAACTGGTTCCGGCACCTTGTCCATTTATTCATGATTCACAGTATATGATCAATATGTTAAGTGCTAAGTAGAATACAGTGGATTCAAGAAAAAAGGAAAGAAATATTGCTTTATGAAGAAACGTAACCAGGGCTGCCAAGTCTAGTGCATTACATAGACAGAATTCGGGTGGGGGGTGATGGAGTGGTGGCTGCAGGACTAAAAACGTCACTACATTGAGTCTAAAATAACTAAAATTGAAACAATTTTGTTGTACATATATTACGGCTGGGCAAATTAATGCATTAGTGCTAGCAATAAATTACATTGTTTAATGTGTTAGAAACATTAATGTCGATAATGTCAACATTAATTAAACTAGTTTTTTTTCTTCATTTTCCTAGTCTTCCCTATTGTGGTTGAATCACTCATAGTTCTTTTATGTGGTAGTACCACTGTTGGCCGCAAATAGCCTCTAACCGATCTCCATTCAGCTAGGCAGTGGCTACTGGCTCTCTGCTCAGCATTTCATTCTGAAATGTCATAAAACTGCCCTGTGTCCTTTTGTTTCCATTGTTCTAACATTTAAACTCTTTATAAGTCTTTATATCTAGATAGACAATCTTATCATTTTGATTCATACACAAGGCTTTGCATACAAACTTACTTCTTTTGATTGTGTAAAGATGCTTTGCGACAATGTCAATTGCTAAAAGTGCACTGTAAAAAATAAATCGTAAATTTTACGGTAAGAAACTGGCAGCTGTGGTTGCCAGAATTTTACCGTAAAAATACGGTAGCAATGTTTTTGGTTTTACGGAATTGCACTCATTATACTGTATATTATACGGATTTAATTATTTTTACGGTTTATAACTGTATAATTAACATGTTTATGTTGTTATAAAAACAGTTTATACCCGTCAAAATCCAGGGTTTCCATTATAACAAATACATATCATAACCATGTTTTTTAGAACTCAGAACTGTCTAATTTAAAGATTTATGTTGTAATAATAACGGTTTATTTCCATCTTTTTTTTACAGCTCAGAACTCACTCACTATCTATATAGCTTTATCCTGTATTCAGGGTTGGGGGGGGGTGGAGCCTATCCCAGGAACACGAGGTGGGGTACACACTGGACAGGGTTCCAATCCGTCACAGGGCGCACACATACACATTAAGGGCAATTTGGGAACACCAATTAGCCTAATCTGCAGGTATTTGGACTGTAGGAGGAAACCAGAGTACCTAGAGGAACCCACCAACCGCAGGGAGAAGATAAGAACACAGAAACAAACTCTATGCACACAGAGACAGGAATCGGGCCTGGCCGGGAATCGAACCCAGACCCCGGGGGTGAAAGACAACAGTGCTAACCACTACACTACTGTGCTTGCTATGCGATTATTGCCGTTGTTTGACTATTTTTTATTATGAATAACCACGGTAAATTCATTCAGATATTCTTTACTTGCATTTATTTTCAAGACACTTACCACTGCGCCACAAGTACTCTAGATTTTTACATTGGTGGAAGTTTTACTTAAGTTATTGTTACTTAAGTACTTACGATTACATAAAACATCAAATTTGTTCAGCTAACTTAAAAAGTGTCATTTCTACAAACTCATAAATGCCAAAAAGGTCTATTAATTTGACCTAATTGCAATTATTTAAGTTAACAGTACTCAATGTGTTTAATTACTTTGAGCATTAGGGTTTACAGTGCATGGCAAGCGAAACACCTACCACGGAGGCACCAGTGCTCTGGTACTTTAGGGTGCCCAGATTTGTAAAGATTATACTTACAGCCTTATGTGAAGACAGACCAATTCAATGTGGGTTTACATGTGCATTGATGACGTCAGACACAAAATCGCTGAAAGATTTTAAGTTGGTGGAACTTTGAGGAGACAGTTACCGTGGCTTAAAATATCAAATTTGTTTAGCTACACTTTTGTTTAGCTTGAAAAGTGTCATTTCTACCAACTCATAAATACCAAAAAGTTCTAAATACTTAATTTGAACTAAATGTAATTTTTTAAGTTAACAGTACTCAATGTGTTTAATTACTTTGAGCATTAGGGTTTACAGTGCAGCAAAACAATATTTAAATTCTCAAAATCATATATACAAATGTCGGGGTGGACATTTTTTAAGCGTTTTACGAAGACAATCTAAGCATAGAATGTTACAGAAGGGCTTTTATTATAACTTTACACAGAAAAATATGATTTTATCACACACATGCTAAAACTGTTTATGTCCCCTGTCCTGCATTTTTAAATGCACACTGCACAGGGTTGTCAAATATGTTCATGTATTTTGTAACAGGTTTTATTTAGGGAAGGAAAGAGTTAAAGGAGGGAGGAAGGGAAAAAGGAAAGGAAAGGTCTGCACATGCAGGTCTGGTGGGCAGCGCACAGGCTGGTGAGAGGTCATGGCAATGAGAAGGGTGGAATACCATTCACAACTTTGAAGTCCTTGGGGCGCGTTCCATTGCCCCGCTTGCGTGCCACTCTTCCTCGGTTTCCCCGTATCACCTGCACAACTTGCACGCTGTGTTTTATAGTGCGGGGAAGTGTAGTAGTGTAGTAGTGCATATGCACTAGTTTTCTATTTTTAAAAAAGTCTAGACAGATATAATTCAGATTTTTAAACTCTATCAACAAGGGTTTAATAAAATATAAACTGATGCTTCAGTATATTAGTAACAAATACCTTCTCTGAGAGTTTATATGTTACATCCATGAGGCATAATGTAATATTCATAATGCTTATGGAAAACTGTTGAAGACAAAATAATGTTTTCCTTTTTATAAATACAGTATATCGTAAATTTTACTGCAGTAAACCATATTTTCACGTTTTTAACTGTTAAATTTAAGGTCTTACTCTGTAAAACTAATTACAGTTTTTCACTATAAATTCTACGGTTATCGCAAGTTTTGTGAAATACGGTTTTATCCTGTAGCATTTATACGGTATTTTACTGTTAAATTTACAGACATTTTTTACAGTGTGCTATATAAATAAAATTGACTTGACTTGACTTATATCCTTTTCTTTGACCAGCAAGGAGTGATTATTTATTATTATTTTTATATTGGTATAGGGTTAAGGCCCTTTGATTAAGAGTTACGTACAGTACTGACTAATATCAGATATGACAATAACTGATTTTCCAGGACTTGACCATGGACACCTGACCATAACATGTTTATGTGTCTTTTGAACCTCCCCATTCCAGATTTAGTTCCTCTTTGTTGCTGTAACCGCCTTCATTCATCTGGAAAGGCTTTTCACCAGATTTTGGAGTATGACTTTTGGGGATTTGTGCTCCATTCAACCACACAAACATTAATGAGTTCAGACACTGAATGTTGTGTGAGGAAGCCTGGGGAGCAGGCTGTGTTCCAGTTTATCCCTTTGGTGTTCATTGAGATTAGGGCTCTGTGCAGGCCACTCCAGTGTTTCCTTTCCAATCTTGGCAAACAGTTACTTCATGGAAATCATTCTGTGCATTCCCATGCTGGAACAGGATTGGGTCTTACAGTTTCAGTGAAGGGAACCTGTGTTACAACAAAGCATACAAAAACATCCTACACAATTGTATGTTTCTAACTACTTTATTTGGTAACATTTTGTGAAGAAACCACATATGGCACCTTTGTTTATTTATTGCCTTATGATATTCAATTATTCATTTATTTCAGTGATCACTGGGCAGTGGTACGATGGCTTAGTGGTTAGCACAGTCAACCCTGTATACAGGATTAAGTGGTATAGACAATGAGTTAGTCAGTGGTGCAGTGGCTCAAGAACCTATCCTGGGATCTAAAGGTAATATCAGTATTGCTTTTTACATGTTTTTTGGAGCTTTGAGGAAATCAGAAAAGCCAGAAAGCACATACAGTAATACAGGAATACAGTATGTGACCTGTCGTATCAAGTCAGGTCACAGGAAGTGAAATGTATCACATCTTCAATTTCATCAAAAATACCTTATAATCCTGATTCTTCAGCAGAATCAAGAAAGTTTTAATCCTGAACATTGTTTTAGAGCAATTTAATGAACACTATCCATGCTGGTTACTCCAGTTGTGACAGACAAACATGCTGCTGGTGAAGTTCTTTATTGGGGTAGCAGGGAAATTGTGTTGTCTAAATAAGACTGAGGGTTTCATTTACTATATCATGGAATCCTCATTTACATTTTATAAAGGACACATTGGCCATAATCTAGCAACTGGACATGATACTGTAATACATTTGGTATCAAAATGGTGATTATTACACCAGAATCTGAAAATATGCAAAACACAAATCGCCTAAAATGCGGCTTAATACCTGATTTGATGTAATGGGTCATAAAAATCATATGTCACACTCTTTAACTACACGCTGTTCTTAAAACATAGCCTATTTGGAAAAACAAAGATTTCAGTCACCCTGGATCACAGCACCTACAGTACTAAAATGTTTCCACCACCCGTTTTTTTTATTCATATGCTTGACCCATGTAAAAAATAAGTGCATTCAACAGTATGAGTATCAGGTATGCACTTATCTGAAGCTACAATCATATCCCCTGGGCAGCCAGACTTCAAACCTATCCGATGTTATTCCTATAAGTATGTGTTAAAGATCAGTGCAAGCATAATACGTAGTTTACCATGTTCTCTGTTAGAATTTAGAAGCACTGCTTTCAGGCTTTACAGGAATCATGCCTCTGATAACACGTCAATTAAGACCCATCTTCAGCGCAACCCTTACTGATGCTGTAAACACACATCTGGATATCTGGCCACACGGAGGATATTAGGTTCAACTATGCTTTCAGAGCATCATTAGGACTCTAATCAAGACCAAGGTCTGTTGCACATTGCTCTTGGGACATTGGTCATCATGACCAATAACATTAAGAGCGTGGTCCTTGCATACATGGTTGAAACACAATTTGACATTAACAAGATGAACTACGTATTTCAAGTATGTGAATAAGGGTCTTCTTTGGAATATGGAACAATTTACTCAACAATAATATCTTATACAACTCTATAAGCAATTTTATATTATATAAGGTACAATGGCTATAACTACCGTATAAATGAGATATCCATCCACTTTCAGTAATCTTCTGTAGGGTCACAGCAGCCTGAAGTCTATCCCAGGGAACACTGGGAACATAGTAATAATATCCTGAATGGCAAGTTGTACACTATGGGCAATTTTGTATACTTTGTATACACAGCATGTATTTGGAAACCCACCAAACTCCATGCCTACAGACTGGAGGCAAGATTTGAACCCACAGCCCGGCATTTCAAGCTTTTTACTGATCCAAGAGGGATAGAAATGCTGGAATCGAAGAATCCAATAATCTTACATCATTTGTGATACCAAGACACGACTGAGAGGTGCAACTGTCATATGTGAGAGGGTGGAGCTTTATTGAAAAATAATTGAGTAAAATGAGAGCAGTGAAGATGCATTCTCTCGTTCCACGTCTTTTGGGAACAAACAGAACAATTGCCAGACACATTCATCTCTATTTACTCTTTCAGTGCACACGGCACTAAGACATCACAGTACCATTTAAAAAAGCCACACTAAAGTTTATTGTTTGATTTATTCCTATTCCTGTAAATACAAATGATTGGATACAGAAGACTATAGGAAAAAAATATATTTTCTGTTAAGTCTGTATGCAGTATTATATTGTTTATAATACACCTTATAATTATTATTTAACTGATATTTTTGAATCATAGTGGAGCTAGAGCAGTACTTGGATTTAAATTTTATGTGGCATAAAGAGTAATAGTCAAATGTATTTCTTAGTAAAGCAGTCTGTCACACTTGGGTTTATATCAAAGGCAAACATGTGGTATATCAACTTTAGGGTTAAACTCTAATCTAAGAGATCTGTGTATCTGTTTATCTATTCATCAATTTTCCTCCCTTTTGTCTTTAAGTTCTGTAGATTTGTTCTGCATTAAATCATAACAGGTTTTGGTCTCTTGTGCTGGTAATTGTTCTGCCACTGGCTCTACACTGGAAAGACCCAAGTAGATTCTTGTTATTAAACTAAGAGATCGTGACTCCTCCTGTCCCCTCAGACACCTGCTCATGTCACCAAACTGATTTGAACACAACTAAGCAACCCCCCCTCTCCCCCTTTTCTCTCTCCCTCTGTTTCTCTCAAGATTAAAAAATTCAAAGGTTGCTTAATTGGCATTGCTAAAGAAGAAGAAAATAGCATAAATGAATACTAGATAGAGACAAATATACACATTTAGCAGAGCAGTCAAAAAACACCAGTTACGAAAGCCATCAAAAAAAGAAAAAAATGTAACAACAACAATAATACAGTATAATAATAATGAATGGAGAAAATATGCTCAACAAAGAAACATTAATGATGCAAAAAGGAGGGGTGAAGACCAGAAAAAGAAAAGAAAAACAGATACAGAATATAAGGTGGGATTGTGCATGCATGTCTGTGTGTACCATCTGACATGATGTAGTCACTCACTGCTGGCAGCTGACTATGTATTGTTCTGCTAGTGTGCAGCACTCTGTGCTCCCCCAATAGGCGGAGCAGGTTGTCAGAACCTAGGAGGCATTTAAATTAGGGGATGGGTTTGTTGAAGAATTAAATGTGAAGGCGGTGATATTTAGGGCATTTAATCAGAAAGCACAGCTCTGTCTCTATTTTATTGTGTATGCGCACCACTGGCACAGTCCTCGCTCTCTCTGAGGAACAGGACTGCCTGTGTCGCCTGTCTCTACGATCAGACGGTGCTCACTGAGTCTGTACTTAATCAGGGTGTTTTTCAGCTGTGGATCAGTCACTGTGTTCACATAATCTGCCACGCTGTGCTGTCTGTTTAGGGCCAGAAAACACTGCATCTTACTTTGCAGTTTAGTTTGGGTTTCCTAATAGATCAAATAGTGTGCAGTTTGCAGTTTCTAATTGTGTTTCCTAATTTTTTTCCTGGTCCTGAGACTTTATGGTGTTATTATGTGACGGTGTTGTGTTAGTGTGTGACAAATGTGTTGTGAAGCAGTGACTCAGGACTAGTTGCATAAGTGTCTTTGCTAAACTCTTGGTACTGCTGAGTTTATAGTGGTATAAGGGTGACTCACTCTGTTAGGTGTTTCCAGAATTTGTTTGGCCTTTTTTGTATTTTTATCAGTAATAGATATTGGCTAAATTCTGCCCTGCACCTCACCTCTCACTACAACCCATATTCCATATCTTTCACTGGCTGAGGTGGCTTGGAGCCTAAATTTGGAGCCACATTTAACAAGTGGAACTGCTGATTCTTGAAAATTGATGAATAATTTGTCGCCAACTTGTGGAAAAGACACATCTGCCAGTGGGAACTATACTCACAATCATAAGCACCACTTGCATGTTACAGGAACTTGGCTGGGAGTTATTGCCACAATCCCTGTACAGTCCTGACCTTGCTCCAAGGCATGTTCTCATGTTTGGGCTATTAAAAGGAGGTTCCTGAGAGGCTAGGATTTCAGACATGAAGCAGGCAGTCTGGCTTATTGAGAAAACTTGCTACTTGATGGTATCCAAGCACTAGTGAAATGTTGGGATAAATGCATTAGTATGAGCTCTGTTAATATGCACAATCAAAAATCCTGGTTGCATCCTGCTCCTCCCAGTGTACAGTACATCCTGATTCTGGCTCATTAGGTCACAAACAAAAAGTGTTATCAGTCTAAAAACTCTGCTAAGGAGGTAATCTCTGACATCTCATCAACAATGGGTTTCCACCCACAGTCCTGCCTCTTGGATATTTTTCACTCTAGAGACTGTTGTGTTTGAAAATTTTAGGAGAGCCAAGTTTTCTGAAATATGCTAAACATCCTGCCTGGCACCAACAAATCACAGAGACCACATTTCCCCCTCATTCTCATGTTTGATGTCAAGGTCATATTGACCATTAACTTGGTGTGTTTTCACCAGAGGCCATAAAAGGAATATTCTATTTTCTGCACTGATTTATATTTTATTTATTTATTTTTCTGCAATGTCACATTACTCAGTAGCTGTTACGGGCTCATAGAAATAGACAATCTGGACCTTACATTTTTTCATATGTCTTTTTTAAATTTCATATATATATATATATATATATATATATATATATATATATATATATATATATATTTTTTTTTTTTTTACCTAGACCAGATTGTTTAAATGTTATATTTTTAATATGACAATTACATATGGGTCTTTAATATAAAAAAAAGGCTGGTGATATTTTTGTCCAGCAGGGGGCTCACACCCTTTGACACAGTGAAAGGCACTGAGATGGAGTGGGGAGGTCACAATGAGACTAGTTATGTTTAAAGTCCAAAGTTCTGTGCTATACTTCAGGTCACACTAGACACAGATATTGTTGTGTTACTCTTCAAGTCATAACTGATTGGTTGGTACAGTATGAATATTACTAAATATGAGTGAACATGCCATATTGACAGGGGTCTTTTTTATCAGCACTTTTTTATAGTTCGATCTCTGTGAGAAAAGACTAGTCATGATACTCTATACACAGAAAGTATGACTAATTTTATAACTGACTTGTGATTATAAAATAATTCATTTGTTTATATTAATTGATTACCAAGGACATCTTTGTCACCAGACCCTTTCTGTTTTTCAACAGATATACAGTGTGCAATTACATCTACAACCTGTAAAGTAAACAAGTAGCTGTCTCTATTGCTGTTGGACATCTGGAATTTCCTTCGATATCAATAAAGTATTGATGTATCTGTCCTTCTGACAGCCAAAGGAACATTGGTACATTGTGGAAAAAAAGGGCTCGGTTGATAAGCTAACGTGAAAATTGCAGTGTACATTGACTGTAAATTAGACTATACAGAGTTTAAGATTTTGACTAGCATCCTAATTAGCACTGTATTATGGCTCGAGTGTTTTACAGTCCGCGTGCAGATTGGACGATGGGCAGTTCACGCGCATTCCTCTGCTGCTGTGTGACGCTGCGTAGTCCCGCGTGCTCTCAGCTCTCGTTGTTATTGGCTGCTCTCGGCGCAGAGACTCACGGGATTGCAAAGATGTCCGCGTTCATTTGAAAGTGGTTTTTTAACTTTATTTTCACTGCTTAGTATTAGTTTTAATTAGCTTAAATTATTCTGAAACTGAAAGTGCATTCTGGCGACATCCAGTGAAATATAAGCACCGGACTCCACGACAAGAGCCAGGCTATTCCTTATCACCAGGTTTGTTACAGGTGCACAGCGTATCCGCTAATAGTCGCTAGCGTGACTAGCGAACGGTGCCGGTGTGTCTCTAAAGTGAGAACAGCTTGGTCACACACAGGTAGTGTACAGATGTTTGTCGATGCAAGTAAGCAAAACATAATATATTACTTTAAAAAACGACCTGTCAATAACAGCTAGTTATTAACGGCTAATTTACTAGCTAGCAAGCTAAGTATCAACATGGCACCGTATTGGGGAAACTGCATTTGTTTCCCAGTCCATTAAATCACGAGTTTACTCAACCTAACTTTTAAAATGCGTCTCCGCCTGGTTGCCAGTTCAGCCTGTCAAAAACCAAAACATCACCTCAAACTCTAGACAAGTCTAGTATCAGACCCGCTCTTGGCAACCAGACTGTAATATACTTTTAAAAATAAACAATATTGAAACATGCGGTTCCCTTACGTTTTGTTTACATCAATAGTGAGAAATGATTGTCAAAACAATTGCTAATAGTAATTACACAGGTACGAGGGGTGTTCAAGTCAAACCGTGCCTTTTGAGTGTGCAGAATAACTGCACAATTTTGTGAGAATAAAAACTATGTTTATTTCTGTAAATAATCCCCTGCCTTGGTGACAAGTTATCCTTCTATTGTCAAGGATCAGGTGTTCACTTGCTGAATGTTCATAGGAAAGACTGCTGTGGGCTCTGAGCCACCTCGGCCAGGATTTTTGTTCACAGGCTTCTTAAAAAAATGTTTGCACCATCCAAATGTTTTCCTGCAACCAAAAGTCTTTTGTAAATATTGGTTTTACACATTCATTCACAGGAAATTACATCACAAGTCTCGAACACCACAGAAATGAACGCCACAGAAATGGGGATTAATACTGAGTCCATGCAGCAGCAATGGACTTGCCATTTGCTATAGCCAAATGTGGCTTTTAGGCTGCAATTCTTCCATAAAGATCACTTCTGGTCAGATTCTCTGGACAGTAGACTGGTATACCTGAGTCCCGCTGGGTTGCACCAGTTCTGTGCTGATGGCGCTGCTGCACATAATCTGCCATTGAAGAGAAGCAAGTATGATGTGTCCCTCATCTGCTGTATTGAATTATCTTGGCCGACCACTCTGCCTACGGTCCTAAACATTGCCCTTTCCTTTGTGCTTCTTCAAAATAACTTTGAATAATAATAACTGGAAATACCAGTCTGCTCAAATCATTGCCTGGGAGAGACCTTGCTGATGATGTCAAACTACCATGTGACTTGTTGTTGTGCTCAGTTTAGCCATGGTGTATGACCTGTAATTTTAAACTGTCTTTCTCAACCTCACCGTAGGAACATTTGGTTGTTTTTCAACCAGTTTTAAGCCTCCTGCACAAATGTTTTTATTTCACTTAACGGCTATGTTTCAACCTACATATGAAATTGATAAATCTGAATCTAATCCTACAGTCTTTGTGCAAGAGTACAAAGTGACACTCAAGTCAAAGGGTAGTCACACCAATTGATTTGATTTAGATTTTTCCTCTGTTTGCTCACTTTGCATTTTGAAATTTAAATGAAAATATATATTTTTGAAAGCATTCTTACTTTCTAGAATTTCTTCGCACCTTCAAACATTTGCACAGTACTACACACTGAAACACACACAATGTACTGTATCACTCATCATCTATACTGCTTAATCCTGTATTCAGGGTCACGGGGGGCCTGGAGCCTATCCCAGGAGACTTAGGGCACATGGCAGGGTACACCCTGGACAGAGTGCCAATCCATCGCAGGGCACAGACACACACACATACACTCACTCATGCACACACTACGGGCAATTTGGGAACGTCAAGTAGCCTAACCTACATGTCTTTGGACTGTGGGAGGAAACCGGAGTACCTGGAGGAAACCCACCATGCACAGGGAGAACATGCACACAGAGACGGGAATCGAGCCTGGCCGGGGATCGAACCCGGACCCTGGCGGTGCAAGGCGACAGTGCTAACCACAACACCACCGTGCCGCCTCTGTATTTTATTATGTTTTTTAAAATTGGAAATTCTTTTTGGTAATATATTCCCCAAATATATTTTTGAGAATCACATGCAGTTTTGTCACAAAACTCTAACATTATCAATATCTATCATGATGTCATGTTAAATGGAAAAGTGGCATACTGACACCTTAAAAATATTTAAAGAATTAAAAAAAAAAAAGTATTTACACTTACACTATCACATTCTCTCGCTCAGAAATAAAATGCTGATATTGGGGACTCATGTCGAACGTGCATGAAGAGAGAGCTGCCACGATGATAGCCGCTGGGGAACTGCAGCCGTTTGTCCCGTTCGGCCGTGAGCACTGCCAACGCCACCCAAGCGCCGTGAATCTCCAGCTGCGCCAGCTGCAGCCTGCACCCGAGCTCTGGTGCTCTGATGGAGCTGCAGGACTGGTGGGCTCTTTGCAGGAGGTCAGCCTCCAAGAGAGAGAAAAAGTAGGTGACACTTTACCTGTGTTTCAACACTACTGTGTCTGCTCTCACACGCCTTATTCATCTTGGCCTTTCTGACCTGGATTAGTTCTGTGTGCTGTTGGAGAACGATATGTGATAACAGTAGGGGAAAATAGTGTTGTTACTTGTACAGTTTTTACTGACAGCAGGCAGGAAGTGCAAAAATGTATTGGAAAGGGCAGACAGACAAAAGTTTTGATCACAAAAAAAATTACCACAGTGTACATTGATCTTTGTCTTGCAGGAGTCCTGGCAGCTAAAAAAAGGCTCAGCTGTGTTGACCGATGAAGCCGAGTATGAAGAGGAGCTGTATGTTGCAGGGCACATGGTCATCTGGAGTCGTGGGACAAAAAGTCAAGC
Organism: Clarias fuscus; assembly: GCA_030347435.1. Lineage (NCBI taxonomy): Eukaryota > Metazoa > Chordata > Actinopteri > Siluriformes > Clariidae > Clarias > Clarias fuscus. The sequence goes on along the minus strand of CM059211.1, from coordinate 30,140,593 downwards.
TTCATATGTGTACAAGGCTTTCACTGTGGACAGCCCAGTTCAGCAGGTATCAGGGGCCTGGGGTGTGTGGGGAACAATAATCACATAATAAACACATAAGCACACAATCAAAGTGTGTCAGATATTACCATGAGTGCTAATTACATTTACTAGACATTTTAACGTAATTAAAAAGGTTTTAAAGATTTATTTTTTCAAAAACTAGAATTATGCCATAATGTAAATTTTACATTATGTATTGTAGAAAAAACAAGAAGAAGCAACTCCAGCGAATTATATGGAAAAGGTCACAAAGCATGATGTTTTGACCATTTTGCATATAATTTTTTTTTTTTTAATGAGATGAGGACCTTGACATCAGCACGGAGCCATGTTATTTCCACACATTTGTGCTAATAAAAAAAAAATCCATTAAATAAAAGTATTTTTAGAACAGGTAGGCTATTAATGAGAAATAAAAGAAAACACGTAAAACAAGATAATCATGTCAGATCTTTCTCTGCGTTTAATGTCCAATAGACAAGCATTTTAGGAAATCAGGAAGGGGCAGTGGTGGCTTAAATGATTATGGCTCTGGGTTAATGTTTAGCAGGTTAAGGGTTCAAGCCCCAAAACTGCTGAGGCCACCACTGTTGGGCCCTTGATCAAGACCCTTAACCCTATCTGCTCCAGGGGGTGCCGTATCATGACTGACTCTGTGCTCTGACCCCAGCTTGTAGGGAATGCTATGAGAAGAAAATAATTTCCCTGAGGTGCCTTGTTTTTGATTTAGAAATATGTCACAAACTTTTTTTGATAATAAGATATTTTACCAAAACGTAGGCTAAATGTAGGCTGAGATTTTTTTTTTTGTAAGAAACTGCTTCTACTCCAAAGTTTACACTTGCGAAGAATATAAGAGATTATCACATGCAAGAAGTGACCAGTCCATGGCACATATGTTTTTCTCTTTTAATGTTTGCAGTCCCTTTATCTTGATGGCCTCCCTGACATATTTTCTCCTAGTTCTTTATTTAGATTTTAAGATTCATGGTAATATGACTGTGGTAAAAGCGAGACCAAAACTTACCTCTACTGCTTAGTGTGTTTGTGTGTGTCTATGTGTGTGTGTGTGTCTGTGTGTGTGTGTATTCACGTACTGGTTTGGCCCCTTTTGCACCAACTATTGCCTCAATGCAGCGTGGCATGGAAGCTATCAGCCTGTGGCACTGCTGAGGTGTTATGGAAGACCAGGATGCTTCATTAGCGGCCTTCAGCTCTTCTGCATTGTTCGGTCTCATGTCTCTCATCTTTCTCTTGGCAATGCCTCATAGATTTTCTTTGGGGTTCAGGTCAGGCGAGTTTGCTGGCCAATCAAGCACAGTAATCTCATGGTCATTGAACCAGGTTTTGGTGTTTTTGGCACTGTGGGCAGCTGCCAAGTCCTGCTGGAAAATTAAGTCAGGATCTCCAAAAAGCTCGTCTGCGGAAGGAAGCATGAAGTGCTCCAAAATCTTCTGGTAGACGGCTGCGTTGACCCTGGACTTAATGAAGCACAATGGACCAACACCAGCAGATGACATGGCTCCCCAAATCAACACAGACTGTGGAAACTTCACACTGGACTTCGAGCATCTTGGAGTGTGTGCCTCTTCACTCTTCCTCCAGACTCTGGGTCCTTGGTTTTCAAAGGAGATGCAAAAGAAATGCATTTTCTCATCAGAAAAGAGGACTTTGGACCACTGAGCAGACCAGTTATTTTTTTTTCTTTAGCCCAGTTAACACGCTTCCGATGTTTTGTTGTTCAGGAACGGCTTGACGAGGAATACCACATTTGAAGCCCATGTCCAGGATCCGTCTGTGGGTGGTGGCTCTTGATGCACTGACTCTAGCCTCAGTCCACTCCTTGTGAAAGTCCCCAACACTTTTGAATGGCCTTTTTCTGATAATCCTCTCCAGGCTGGTGTCATTCCTGCTGGTTATGCACCTTTTTCTTCCATACTTTTCCCTTCCACATAACTTTCTATTAACATGCTTTGATACAGCACTTTTTTGAGGCTTTCCCTCCTTATGGAGGATGTCAATAATGATTTTCTGCACAACTGTCAGGTCAGCAGTTTTTCCCATGATTGTGCTTCCTAGTGAACCAGAATGAGAGACCATTTAAAGGCTCAGGAACCCTTTGCAGGTGTTATGGCATAATTAACTAGAGTGGGACACATTGAGCCTAGAATATTGAACCTTTTCACAATATTCTAATTTGCTGAGATTGTAGATTTGGGGTTTTCATGAGCTGTAAGCCATAATCATCTCAATTATGACAAATCACAGCTTGAACTATCTTGCTTTGCATGTAATGAGTCTATATCATATATTATTTTCATATTTTAAGTTGTATTACAAATGAATGAACTTTTACATGATATTTAAAATTTTCAAGTTTCACATAGTGTGTGTGTGTGTGTGTGTGTGTATATATACAGTATGTATGTATATATATCCCATTGAGATTACTTGATGCGTTATCATTCTGATTGGGCTGTTATTCTGGTTATTAGAGGAATATTAGGGTTCATGTCAACACACTTATTGTCATCCTGGAATATATCCGTGTCCAGATGATAACACAGCCTCCAGAGAGTTACACAGTAACTTCACTTAATGCTCTTCCCTTTTTACCCTAGTGCACCTATCATTTTGGAATAGTGTAAATCTGGAAAATGTTTTCCCTGTGGCCACACAGCTGTTTAGCTGTCTTGGTCAGTCTTGATTTTTCCAACCACATTTCTTCATATGAAGTTAGTAGCATCACCAGGTTTTAATATTTCATTGGACAATTCTTAAACCAATTTCAGCCATCTCCGTAGTTGTTTTTCTTGCTTCATGTAGGTCAATAATTTGATTTTTCTTGCACAGTCACAACCTTTCCAAAACCACAAGATATAAAATTTTTGTTAAAAAAAAAAAATCTGAAGCTTCTCATTGCGTCACTTTGGGTTAAAATAATTGTTGCCAGCTAAAACATATTAATCACTACAGGAATTATCTAATCAAAGGGTTTTAAGCATTTCAATATGTCAATCCAAATGTTTCAAAAAAAATTTTTTTATTGTGCTTTCTCAACAATTATTATCTGAATATATTGTGCAAATTGTCGGTATAAAAGGTCAGATTAATAAATTTTCATATTTTTTTTAAAGCAGCTTGACGGAATCAAAAGAAAATTATGGAAATGTGTATGAAATGTGATTAGACATGTATTACGACCAAATAAAAATTTATTACATCGCTCAACGATATAATCTCGCTGTGTGGCAAGCAGTTTTCCCCAATCAAGTTTAAGATGAGTATTAAAGTGGTGCCTGTTTTGATTTTTTTTTTTAAAGAGCTTTTAAAATCTACTTTCTTTTACAGTGCATTTGAAAGCATGTGAGAGAGAACACCCAGCTGCTCTCATAAAACTGTTAAAGCGTGTCTGACATTATGCTTTGTTGATGGCACAGGGACAAGATGCTTTATAGAGTCATTATCGGCTCTCTGGAATTAGTTACCTCGTTCATTTTGTCTCGAGTATTTCGAATTGTGTAAATGACTCAAATACACATCAGAATGGAGTTTCTCCCTGCAAACAGATAGCACAGGGTGGCTCTCCCCCCTCCCCCCATATGTACATGGCAGAGGCAGAATAGAACACTAGCTGTCCTCTTTAGGGTTATATGCCTTATGCAAAATACTGTAAAGAATCTGTTTAAGAAGCTAATTTCTTGTATTTAATCACATCTCATTTAGGCCCTGTGGTGTAATTTCATTGTTCCTCGATCCCGGAAGGAGGGTATGCACCTTTTACATTGTTGAGTAGAGTAACTATGTATTCTCTCCAAATTTCTTGTTAAAATGTTGCTATAATTGAGCCATCTTGTACATTTCATTTCAGAAAAGGGTGCAGTTGAACAGAGTGTCTGTATCATCCAAAGCACGTGTGTGAATGTACACTCTGTGAGTGGGAAGGACTTCATCTCCCCACTGCCTTTTCAGGTAAGTTGTTTTAGGGGAACTGTACATCATAATTACAGTATGCTATATCAGTATTGTATGCCAAATAATTTACAACCATTTGAAATTACAAGGGGTATTCAAGTCAAACCAGGACTTTTGATTGTGCAGAATACAGCTATGAGAGTAAAAGCTACTTTATTTCATTATAAAATCCCCTCCTGTACTAACGCATTTATCACCATTCAAATTCTTTTTCCTGCGGCTAAGAGTCTGGGTACTGTGCTTGACGTCTTCTGTAAATGTCGGTTTATTGCCTTCAATCTTGTTCATTATTCTGTATGTTAATGTTGCTGTAATGGGTTGATAACGTGTATTTTTTTTAGAAATCCTTGACAAATACTTTACAGCATATAGGTATTTTCTTAAATATTGTTTATACGAAGTTTACCAGATAACTCATTATGTACAAATGTTACCATTTAACTGAAATGAATAAAGTGTAACTGCTTTCATATGCCTTTATATTTACCACTTAGGTCTCTTCTGTGTGGCCAACTAAGTTTGGGTTGCTTTTAGAACGCAAAAATATCGCATCTGATGCGCCAGTGAACCCCTCAAGGTACTCATTTCTAGTTTAGTTGTTTCTCCTCCTTATTGTGTAGTGGTGCTGTTGTTATTTTATCTAACTTCAACACATTATTTAGTTAAAGTGAGTTAAGTTGTTTTTGTTAATATCTGTAGATTTCTTCTTGATTTTTTTTTTCCTGGTCAGGGAGCCTCTTCCCACCCTCTTTAGTATGCTCCACCCACTGGATGAAATAGCCCCTGTTGTCTGCAAGTCAACTGGTGAGACTGCCAAACTTAGCTACAAACATAGTTATCGCAGCTACTTCTCTGATAGCCACCAAATATTCCATATTCTAGGTTGTTTAACACATGTAGTTGTAAATGTCAGCAAATGAAAACTGAAATTCTGAGCTATTGTCTCATATTATCAAATCCGAATGTGTTCAGTTTATAGCAAAAATAAAATAACTGCCTTGTCTTTTTATAAATTTTTTTAAAGGAAATTGTTTGGGGAGGCAGTGTTAACTAGACTTTAACTAGTTTGTTTGGCTCTGGCAGGGCTGTTTGAGACACAGCGTCTACAGTACGTATCTGACAGCACACTCCGAGTGGTGTTCTCATGTGGTGACCCCTCCATCATCATGACCTATGACACGCTACAGTGCAGCCATACAATCTGGGCTCTGCGAAAAGTCACAAAAGAGGCAAGAGTCCAACTTTCATAGACAGTTGTGTTACAGTTTTTAGACAAACAGGATGTTTTATTCTAGGCTAATGCAGCAAAATGCTTATCCTGTATATACATTTCCTTCAGAGACAATCCTATGTAAACAATGACTATGTGTATAAATTATAACTGAGTTTTACTTTGTAGGAGCAGTCTACAGTTTTGAAGTGTCCCAGTCAGGATGGACTGGCTCAGACTAGCACAGCCGTACCCTCTTTCCTTGGCACACACCTACGGACTGTGAGCCGGTTAGACTCCCCCAGCTCGCCACTGCACTGCCATGCTCTGCATAATCAGAGCCGTGTGCCCGCCTCACCCGCATTGCACTCCCGGGCACACTCTCCCAATATCTCCAACATGGCAGCTCTCAGGTCAGACAGGCTCTGCGCTCACCAGACATCTCGCAGCTCATTTAAAACACCTCTTGACAGCTATTTAAATATTTCTGCCTTTTCTTAATTTCACCTTTGTGAAGATGCTCAATACTGACATGCTCTTATTAAGCCCTCCACTCTTCAAGTTTCGAAGACCATTACATTTGTAATAGCAGGATGTTATTAATGTATAGGTAATAATATATGCGAAATATGTGAGTGTTTACAAACTAAATCAGAAAATGTATCAAATCCTATCTAGAACTGGCCTGGTGTGCATACTCAGCATCTAACAGGAAGGCAGGCTTATTTTGCTTGTGGCATCATTTTCATCAGGCGTCTTTTTTTCTTTGTTTGTGTAAATAATTAGCCGTGCCCACTCTCCTGGCATGGCAGCACCTTCTTTTACTGGAGCACAGCGCTTCAACATGTCGTGCCACTCACCGTCGGCACGTGGACACAGCCTGCTGGCGTCCCCCAACAGTACTCTGAATGAAACAGCCCTAATGCCTGAGATGGAGCCCATCTTACCTGACCTTTGCATTGAACAGCTGTGGACAGAGACCACTTGTTCCTACAGGTTAGTCTCAACCCTTATATAAGTCTGTCAGATTGTACCAATATAAAGAGGATAGCTTGGACCTTGTCCACATGTATAGTCGTGGCCAAAAGTTTTGAGAATTACATAAATATTGGAATAATAATAATAATAGCAATTTGCATGTACTCCAGAATGTTATGAGGAGTGATCAGATGAATTGCATAGTCCTTCTTTGCCATGAAAATGAACTTAATCCCCAAAAAAACTTTCCACTGCATTTCATTGCTGTCATTAAAGGACCTGCTGAGATCATTTTAGTAATCGTCTTGTTAACTCCGGTGAGAATGTTGACGAGCACAAGGCTGGAGATCATTATGTCAGGCTGACTGGGTTAGAATGGCAGACTTGACATGTTAAAAGGAGGATGATGCTTGAAATCATCTTTCATTGTTAACCATGGTGACCTGCAAAGAAACGCATGCAGCCATCATTGCGTTGCATAAAAATGGCTTCACAGGCAAGGGTATTGTGGCTACTAAGATTGCACCTAAATCAACAATTTATAGGATCATCAAGAACTTCAAGGAAAGAGGTTCAATTCTTGTTAAGAAGGCTTCAGAGTGTCCAAGAAAGTCCAGCAAGTGCCAGGATCGTCTCCTAAAGAGGATTCAGCTGCGGGATCGGAGTGCCACCAGTGCAGAGCTTGCTCAGGAATGGCAGCAGGCAGGTGTGAGCGCATCTGCATGCACAGTGAGGCGAAGACTTGTGGAAGATGGCCTGGTGTCAAGAAGGGCAGCAAAGAAGCCATTTCTCTTAAAAAAAACAACAACAAAAAACATCAAGGACAGATTGATGTTCTGCAAAAAGTTTGGCGAATGGACTGCTGAGGACTGGGGCAAAGTCATATTCTCGGATGAAGCCTCTTTCCGATTGTTTGGGGCATCTGGAAAAAGGCTTGTCCAGAGAAGAAAAGGTGAGCGCTACCATCAGTCCTGTGTCATGCCAACAGTAAAGCATCCTGAGACCATTCATGTGTTGGGCTGCTTCTCATCCAAGGGAGTGGGCTCACTCAAAATTTTGCCCAAAAACACAGCCATGAATAAAGAATGGTACCAAAACACCCACCAACAGCAACTTCTTCCAACGATCCAACAACAGTTTGGTGAAGAACAATGCATTTTCCAGCACGATGGAGCACCGTGCCATAAGGCAAAAGTGATGACTAAGTGGCTCGGGACCAAAATTATGTGATTATGAAAGAATGGGTTGCTATCAATCAGGATTTGGCCCAGAAGTTGATTGAGAGCAGCCCAGTCGAATTGCAGAGGTCCTGAAATAGAAGGGCCAACACTGCAAATACTGACTCTTTGCATAAATGTCATGTAATTCTCGATAAAAGCCTTTAAAACGTATGAAGTGCTTGTAATTATATTTCAGTACATCACAGAAACAACTGAAACAAAGATCTAAAAGCAGTTTAGCAGCAAACTTTGTGAAAAGTAATATTTGTCATTCTCAAAACTTTTGGCCACGACTGTACATGTAGATTTCTACAGGCTTTTGTGTGCATTTTGGCTTTTTAGGATCTTGTTTTAGATTGGTGAAAACAGTTAGAAACCCTGTTTTTGGTGTGGACAGGCAAAATTTGTTCTTACTTTTAGTTCTGGACAAAGAAATCCAGAGTTTTTACCACTGGGTCAAATAACATATGACCTGAAACAGGATCAAACTGCCTGAGCCTTTATGATGTCAAAATGATTAAACATGTGATGACGAGAAACTTAACTAACAAATCTCCATACTAATGTAAAGGTTTTCTAGGGATCAGTTCTTGATTTCTTTTTATTATTCATAGGCTATTACTCTGTTACACAATTACGTTTTCATGAGCTGCATCAGTTCTACTTCTAAAACTTCTCTTTCTTTGTCCTCAGTTTTACCTTCAGTATCCGCAATGTTGCAAGTTTCAATTTTACTTAGCACTGACAGTAGAAGAGTGTCTTCTACAGAAGTCAGTCTTTTGTTAGCGACCATACTGAAGTTCAGGTTAAACCCTCCATATGTCTCTAATATTGATATTTTTGCATTACTTCACAAGTATGATTTTGCATGTTTTTTACTATTGCTAGTCTGTTCCTCATTTAACAGCAAAGATACTAAAGACTAGATTATGCTAGATATGATGAGGATTGAATTAACTTTTGTTTTGATTGACATTACTTTTTACCATTGTTATTTTCACTGAGAGCTGTGTCACAAAACTGATCTCTGCTGATCTAAAAATGCTTTTGGTTAATCAACCATTCAACAGGATGGACTGTTCTATGTTTGGGTGCGCTTCATACTATATCACTATAGTATGTCACGTGCATTGTAGATGTGTGAATATGTGTGGCTGGGCTATTCCTAGGCATATTTGTGTGTTCTTGTGTGTGAGAGTGAGGCAAGCTGAGTGCATCAATGCTACGCATGCAGTAAAATGAGATTATTATTGTAAAGTTTAAAAAAAATGTACTGTGTATTTAATTCATATGTGGAGGGCAATCATGATCCAGTGGTGGCCCGTCACAAACAAATCAGTGTGTGGGGAAACATTGTATTGTGCTGCTTGAACTGTTTAAAAAAAAAATAAACTGAGAGGGAAATGTGTCTTTATATCCATAGAGTATTGTGTATTGCAAGCTGCGTACACTAAACTGGCTCCAAAACTGAGTTAATACATAGTTTTTTTTAGCTTATATATGTTTGAATTTGAGTGGTAAAATGTTGCTGTTCCTCTATACTCCTCCAGGTGGCACACTCTAAACTAATCACACATTGGCAGGCAGCACAGCATGCTGTGCTGCCTCCTGCAAATTAGTTGCCAAGTTTGTTTAGAGTGGTAACAAAATCTGAAAAAAAAAAAAAATATATATATATACCGTACAGACCAAAAGTTTGGACACACCTTCTCATTCAAAGAGTTTGAATTTGTATTATGGCAAGAAAAAAGCAGCTAAGTAAAGAAAAACGAGTGGCCGTCATTACTTTAAGAAATGAAGGTCAGTCAGTCTGGAAAATTGGGAAAACTTTGAAGTGTCCCCAAGTGCAGTCACAAAAACCATCAAGCGCTACAAAGAAACTGGCTCACATGCGGACCGCCCCAGGAAAGGAAGACCAAGAGTCAGCTGCGGGGAGGATAAGTTCATCAGAGTCACCAGCCTCAGAAATCGCAGGTTAACAGCAGCTCAGATCAGAGAGCAGGTCAATGCCACACAGTCTAGCAGCAGACACATCTCTAGAACAACTGTTAAGAGGAGACTATGTGAATCAGGCCTTCATGCAGTGGCGGCTGGTGCAATTTTTTTGGAGGGGGCGCAAACAAAATAAAAATTAAACTTTTAATATTAATATAAAATGATAAATGGATATTTACAGGCATCATTACTACTTGTATAAATAAGGCATGACTCACATCATCCAGTCAGCAGCTCCGCTTGCCATAAGACGTGCTGGAAAAGACTCGTTGAGAATGGTCCAATCACATGAGCCCAAATATTTGAAAACAATATTGATTCGCTAAGAACAAAAGTGGGAGGGTTCAGGGCGCACAGTGCTGCGACCCAAGGATGATTTGACAAAATCCAATCAGAGCTCAGCCTCAAGTCACATGCTTTTCAAAAATGTACCTGCTACATAGACACTCGTTTGTCCGGCGCCCCGCTTACACGAACACAAATGAACGTTATACAGTTTAGATTTTTTTTAATTGCAAATAAATTATATTAAGAAATACAGCGGAATATTGTGACCAAATGACTTTCTTTCATTATTAAAATAAATAATTATTATGTTAAATAATTACATGTTAATGGAGCATTCTTCTCTGCCTAACTTTAAGGGGGGGGGCGGCGCCCCTGCGCCCCTCGTATTGACCGGTCGCCACTGCCTTCATGGTAGAATATCTGCTAGGAAACCACTGCTAAGGACAGGCAACAAGCAGAAGAGACTTGTTTGGGCTAAAGAACACAATAAAGAAAACTTGTGTATGTCCAAACTTTGGTTTGTACTATACATGTATTGAATGTTTGATATTTATAAATCATGATACTAAGAAAATCGCAATTCATATAAAATCAGCACCTAGTTATGGTGAGAAAATCGCATCAGATGGACACTGATGATTAATGGGTTATTGATTGTTAATTTGTTTCACTATCAGTTAAGAAAAATGTGCAAAATCTGCAATTCTAGTCCATACCTTTCATCTGCGTTTATTTCTGCCCTGATTACCGGTTGCTTTTCAATATTCATTACATCTTTTTTCAACCTTGGAAATTATTTTCTTTAAAATCTTGGTATTGTCTCCTTTATTTAATTAAAAATTTTGTTTAATTAAGCATGGCTAATAAAATATCGCAACACTGATCCAATTCAGGCCTCAGTTAATTTGTGGTTTCCAGCCTTTATCTTTTTGTTTGGCCTTTTGTTTGCACGTTCCCACATCTGTTAATTCTAATTTGTATATACAGGGTATGTTTGTTTATTTTTCTTGGTCTTATGTTGTCTGAAAATTTGTTTGAGGATTCTATCAAGATTCTTTTAAAGGTGATAAGTGAAGTTGTCACACGAATATCATAGCTGTACTGACAATCAGTACAACAGCACAAGCTCGTGATGTTATATCATGTGAGTGAGATATTGCTTTTGCTCTCTATATCACCACTTATGAATTACTCTTGTCCAACTCAGTCGGACTAACTGTTTTTAATTTGTCACATATACATTACTGCATAGTGAAATTCTTTCTTTGCATATCCCAGCTGGGGTCAGAGCACAGGGTCAGCCATGGTACAGCACCCCTGTAGCACACAGGGTTAAGGGCCCAACAATGGCAACCTGGTGGAGCTGGGGCTTGAACCGCGGACCTTCCGATCAGTAACTCGGTGCCTTAGCCCTCTGAGCTACCACTGCTCCTAAAAAAATCTATTTAAAAAATCTGCTTAAATCTGCTTATTTATTTTAAAAAAATCTATTTTAAACATCTTGAAAATCTATTTGTGTTGCTTAGGGAGAAGAGCGGCCAGGCATCCAAAGTGTTCATTACTTCTGACCTATGTGAGAACAGATATCTTTGCTTCCTGGTTGAATCCCACCAGCAGCTCAGGTGGGCATGTACTCTCTTTCTTATCACTCGAAAATGCCTCCTTATTTTTGCTTTTGTTATCAAAGCTAAGATTTCCATTAGTGTGTGTTATAGTTCTGATTATCCACCTTTCTTGTCCACACTTGTGTGGTTTTTCCAGATGTGTTAAGTTTCTTGAAACCAATGAAACTTCTCAACTCATATTTGCATCAGTTACTTCCATTCCAGCCAAAGATGCTGCACCATTGGAGGTAAGAGAATGAGCCCAAGGTACTGTACTGAAATGGACACTGATTCTAGACAAAATTCAATACCAAATTGTTAAAATGGTATGAAATAAAATGTAAATTAAATTCTTTTTTATGTAATTTTCATAAATAGAACAAATGTTTTATTTTGATGCTTAGATGTTTATGTAACAACCTCATTTCCCCTCTCGACTGTTCCACCTCTCACCAGTATTAGTATACTAATCACTGGCCTGATTGTCTGTCTGTCATATCTACTTGTTTCTCACTGGTTCATGGCTTAGGTTAGATGTTTGAGCTTGAGTGATTCACAGGTCACTGTGTTTCTTAGTAAACAAAACTTATTCATCTGAAACTGGCTACGTACAGAGGAAAAAAACTTGCCATCAATAAGAACTTAAAAGTCCTTCAGGAAGCTTGGAGAATTATTCCTCAAGACTACATTAAAATAAACAAGAAAGTCTATGTCTTTGGAGACAAAATATAAAGAAATAAGGGACTAATTACTTGCCCAATACTGCATATGTTTAGTTGTATGTAGAATCATGGACAGTCAAAAAGCCACAAAATGTGTTTTGAGCAATCAGTATTAAGTATATAGATCACATAAAATCACACATGTGATTTATGTATATCTAAGCTGCACAGCTTTCGTGGCAGTAAGTCTGGCCAGTGTAGCCATATAATGTTTAATATTTAGAGAAATTATATTATGTTAGTTTTTTTATTATTATTATATAATACAAGTAATATTATTTTAAATTGTTTTAATAATAAAATAATCTGGAATATTATCAACAAATATAAATATAACATCTACTGTAATATTAAAACCTTGATTAAAATATAATGCTATTTCTGTTATAGCTTCTACCCAGGCCTTAGTTTCTATGTAAGTACTTTCATTTTTGGTTTTATAGGACATAGATGCTTTGCTGGTGCTGGAGACCAATGGCAGCTTGGTGTTATACACAGGAGTTACAAGGGTAAGCATATATTTGTATCTTAATATAAGTAAAGTGAGTAAATAAATGAATTTGAACAAATTTTGAATGGCATCTCCTTCACAGATGTTTGAAATTATAAACAGTTTTCTTTATCTGTGAAGATAATCAGTTCAGAAGTGAGAGTTAAGTCATTAAACCTGCTATTTTAATATGACATTTGGCATTGTTGCTTATTTGAATATAGCCTATGTCTATGTAGCCTATGTCCTCCAAATAGAAATGAGTAAAGTGTGTAAATGTGTCATAGTCATAGCTGTAGTTGTCAAAGCTAGGTAACAGTCCCTGATTACTGGTACAGAAACTGCTAAGTAATCTTTATTTAAACACCACCACAAATGAAACGCAGCAAATCAATCTTTCACCAAGAAAGCTGACTACATAAATACTACTCTCATTCACAGTGATGCTACGCCCTTATCACTATCTCTACAGAAGCGCGCCACAACCACACAACGGGGCATTTTCTCAGAGGATGCATATGTGCAGTAACTAGCTAACTTGGTTTTGCAAGATAAAAAATGGGTGGATTTTCTGCGTCAGTGCTGCAAACAGATTAGATTTAGCTTTTAATGTGACCACAACTACACACAACGTCCTAAACCATTGAAGGCCAATAAGGTTCAGCTCTATAATTTATTTCTTTGCAGTGCTGGTCTAGTTTATTTCCACAGTTCTTAGGCATTATCCTTTATCCAGGGTATCACAAACTGTATTGTAATTTCTTTTGTACCTTTAAATAAGCCGGATATCTAAAGAACCTGGCAATCAGCATAACAATAGCCCTATCATATTTTAATGTTCTAGTACAGCTAGTATTATACATTACAGGCTTGTGCAGTGTAGCATCTTACAGCACCATGATGTTCAGTGACATTGGTTATATTATGTTGCAAATTTTGTATGGGACTTAACTTTTATTTATTTGTTTTTTTTAAAGGTTGATTTATAAATATGTTTTTGCACAACATAAAATAAATGGATAAAAATAAATAAAAAGGATAAAAACAATTATTCATTAATGGCTTCTGAGGCTTGTAAAAAACAAGGAAAGGAAATATTATTTTTATGTTTTGCTTTATCTTAATTTCTTAAATGTTCTAAGTTATATTTTCAATTCAGAAGCCTAATATTGTCAAAAATATACATCTTTTACAGATTGTGATGATTTTGTTTTTTTAACTTCTGCATACAGTTTTTAAGGTTCTCTGTCATTTAGAAGATTTTTCTTCTGTTGTTTTGCAACTGGCATTAAATAATTCAGTGTTTTTAATAGCTAGAATAGGCAAGTTCCTGATGTCTTAAGTTTTACAGTTATGGCTGAGTGAGCATCATATACAAAGGTAAACAATGCTATACCGTCTATCTTCTTACGGCTTCTATAGGAAATGACGGGCTTCTATTGCAAGTCTGTTGTTCTGCAGGTGAGAGGGCTGACTTTATACCTCAGCCTGGTTGTAGATGAAGCTCACATGAATGTGTCTCTTTTTTTTGTAGGTGAGCAAAGTATTTGTGCCTGGCCTTCTGTCACCAACATTCAGTTTGCCAACCCCCTTGCCACACTTAAACAACCCCCTGGAGAATGTGAGCACTCCGGCAAAAGCAACCGTCCAGCATATGAGCAGACTTGAGGAGGTAAACACCAGCGACCTTTTGAGGGAAAAAATCTTATTAACATTAAGAGCAATTTGTATGAACTGAATTGAAAGAGATAAGCATGAATGAGTAATCTACTCTGTAGGTCTGAGCTTTTCATCAATAAAATTATCTGATTAAATTTAGAGGTACTTTTAAAACAAATGCACCTTCCTTAATCAAAAAAGGCTGTCTAAACAATGAAACAAAAAGCCTTGCTCTATCCTTAACTTAGGTAAAGTCAGAGAGTAAGTTTGATTGATAAATATATATAAGTTAACCCAACTAAAAAAAAAGCAGTATAAGCTGGCAGGAAATGAGCTTTAGAGCAAATTGAATCTTTCTACCACTTGAAAGATATGAAGGATAACTTTACATTATGTTAATTACTTTTACTGTGTTTTTTCCGACTATGCTTTTCCATTTCTGTAACACTGTCACAGCTGTGTCCGATGCCTTATAACTGTTATAATGTGAGGTGTCATGTTTTTTATCCATACCTCCCACAACCATCTCTTCCCACCACCTTCAGACCGACATGCCTTCCCCGGTGTCAGAGATGAGAACAATGCAGCATCATGAGTCATCATGGATAGAAGATTCTCCTTTCCAGCAGGCCACACCACATATCCAGGCCCTGCGAGACCCAGTCAGCAACCGTCTCACACTGGTGAGCCAGCAATCAGTACTCACACACTCATATTTTAAAGATGTAGGACCAGTGTTATGTCAGCTATTTAAAGCCAAATTCATATCCCCTCCCTTTCAGTGTGCAGTAATAAAAATGGGTTTAAAAATCAAACAGTACAGAACAGATGTGATAAATCTAAACTTCTTGCCCCAACAAGTGATGCATTAAAACAGTCGAATTGGATTTTATATACATTTAAGCATTGGTGCTCTTATTTACAAAAAAAAATCTTTATTGCATAACATCATCTGTAGGTATATGACTGACATTAAAAGACTGTACAAAGGCTGATTATGCTCTGCCTGTATGCACCATTTGATAACATGGGATGTTTAGGAGTGAGATAGAGTAGAGATGGGGAAGAAAATCAATTCATTTATAAATCACAATTCTTTTGTGTGGCCTTTCATTTTTCACCAATTTTAAAAAGAAATATTTTTTACTAGGTGATTGGCCTGTGACCAGAATTGGATGGTTTTCAGTTTGATTGATCTGTGATCGACTAAAGAAAATTAATGTTTTAAGGAATGGACTACATTTAATTTTTAAACTTGATTTAGATTTAAAAATATTTTTTGTTTAAAATTATAACAAAATCGGTAGGGGAATGTTATATCGGATTGGGATATTTATGAAATTGGGATATTAATGGAACTGAATATTTTTTCCCAATCAGCACCAAGATATCGTGATAATATTGTATCGGGAAGTGACTGGTGATTCCCGTCCCTACTGTACTTTACTATATAGGATTTGTGCCCTTCACACTTCACACTAATTCAATACCAGTGGTGTTTGTTAATTAAAGTAATTCTCAAATAAGAAATAGAGCTTATTTTATAAGCTATACACACTTGTCTGTGGAGCATATAGAGTACACCATTGTACTTCTTGGAATGTTTTTGGCATATAACTCATGTAAAACTCCACATAAGAGTAACTGGAGCCTGATAATTAAACTCGAAGTAGTTGCTGTTTCAGAGGGTCAAAGCTACTTTAAGCACAGTAAAGCAAAATTTTATTTTTTTTAATTCTCTAATTTAATAACTTGTCTGATCATGTTTTAGGCCAGGGAGTACCAGATATTTCCTTTCAGGCAACCGCTGATCATGCAGTGTCGATGCATGCTTGAACAGTGATGCTGACTGAATGCCATGTTTCCCAGCCCAGGGCATTGTCAGGAGATTTTTGCCCTATTGTGTTCCAAAAATAATATTCTTCCTCAAACTGGTTAACTATTTGTGTGTTTCATATCAGTCAGGCTGACATTATAGAATCTATGTTGCGCAAATGTGTGCATGCTCATCCTGGTGCCCCAGGAATCTGTCACAATGTTGACATAATTCAGTTTAAGGTCATGTTACAGGGCCTGATTTGTCAGGCTTGCTGTAGCATGTTTCACTGCCATGAGTATTTTACTTTTAAACCTGTCACAACAATCTTTAATGGATTTTGGTTGACATGCCATTTGAATGGGTTTTATAAAAGCTCTGTTTTACCTTAACTGTAGGTCCTTTAGGTTGCTAGATTAGTAAAATAGATTTTTCTGTCCCCTGTTTTTCTACATAATTATTAATTTGTCTTTTTTTTGCCTTTTTATCTTTTAAGGAACTGAGCAATGGCTCAATGCTGAGGATCACTGTTCCTGAAGTGGCTACATCGGAGCTGGGTTAGAATATACACGCACACATGCTTGTCATAGGCACTTTTAAGATCATATATTAGAGTTTAGTGTATATATGGTAGTGGTGAGCGCTGTTGCCTCTCACCTTGGTGGTTTGTTTCCTACTTTGATTTTGTGTGCGTGGAATTTGATGGTCTCCTTTGTTTGCTTGGTGGGTTTCCCCCTGGTGATCCGTTTTTTTCCCAGAGTACTATCTGGCTTTTCCAAATTGCCCGCTGTGTGTGTGCGTGCGTGTGCTCGTGCATGCGCATGCACTTGTGCACACTGTGATGGTTTGGAACTAACTTTCTCCCACAACCCTGTACAGCATAAGCAGTTTGGAAAAAGAGCGAGTGTATACACGGTTCAACATTTTGTCCTCCACTACATCACTGTTGCCTTCACATCTATATTTTGAGTATATTTCCTGGCTCTGGAGGGATGATCTTCAAAATTCTGTTGTGCTCATGCTCCGGTTGCAGATTGTATAATTCCTACAAGATTAGAAAATCCTCCATGTAACATGGAGACAGTACAGGCCTTTACTAATTCATGTTTTGTTAAAATTACCTCATCTCTTAATATTTTCTTCCTTAAAATGATGGCATATTACGACCTGTCTGCCTTTCGTTAATAGGGCATTTGGTTTAGAAGAAAGCACTCCCTACTTTTAATAAATTGACATTTTCACCAGCTGTGTTTTGACCTTTTGGAGTTTGTTTGCCAATTAAGATACTGGCAGATTCATTAGAAGCCTAATTGCCTCTTGTGTATAGGTGTTTGAATGTTAAATTTAATGCATTTTTTTTTCATGTAGACCACTAAATAATGAATATGTGCTTTGGTTGTCCAGTAGTTCACTTTACTTTCAGCGTTATCCAACCTTTTGTTTATCCTTTAATGATTTGAATTTGTATATTCCGCAATATAGAATGCAGAGTTTCATATTTTAAATTTGACCAGTGGTGAATTTTCAATAGTTCCTGCTGTTACATTTAATCCTTTGCACATCTACCTTCAGCATGAATAAAATGGACACCTTCTCATGCTCCTCATTGCCTGTAGTGTTCACCAAACAGTCCCCAAAAAATCCCCTAATGGCAGAGACCCTTCCATCTTGCACACTTCTCTTTTTAAAAAAAAAATCTATGTTTCATTACCATTCCCTTATCCATTTTCTCCTCCAAGTGAAATCTAGCACAGCTTGGTCCTTCTATTCTTTTGAGCGTACCTCAACTGCCTTTTTTTTTTTTTTTTTTTTTTTTCAATCTGCTGCCTTCTCTGATTGGAACCTGGTCTTCTTAAATATTTCACCTTCTTGTGTTAATTAGAAGTGAAGGTTGCTTTGAATGTTCTGAACAGCATGGCTTGGAAAGATGTTATGTGCTATTAAGTTGAGAAAAAATAATATTATACTAATTATGTTCAGTATGCACCTTGTTTGACAGATGTATTCAGGAATGATGAAGTGACTAATCTCTCAATCGCGTCACTAGTAGGTTTACTAAATTACTACTGTTTGGTGTGTTTTTAGTGAAACGATGCCTGCAAGCCATTCGGTTCATTTTGCCCAAAGACACAGCTATGAAGGTGCTGGTGAAGTGGTACAATATCTACAATGCTCCTGGAGGTCCCAGCATGCATCAGGAGTGGAATCTGTTCGTCACATGCCTGATGACATTAATGGGCTACAACACGGAACGACTATCATGGACACGAAATGTTAGTTGTGCCTGTGCAATATATGAGATGGCTATTATTATCAGAATTGTGACGTGTGTTTTGTGCTGCAAGGATTAAATGGCATCTCTTATCATTGATGTTGACCCATGAGCGTTTTTTCTCCACAGCTCCGTTTTGAAGTGCCCCTCTCACCAGTAATTGCTCCTAAGAAGGCACGTCCGGCAGATACAGGCTCTGATGAAGTAAGTAATCTGATTCTTTTTAAACACTTGGTTTGAAAAAAATGTTAGTTTAAAACAGTGATTTTGGCTACAGTGGTTTTGAGTGATGGGCTACTTAGACTTCTGTAAGCCAAAACCCATAGCAGGCAATAAAAATCATGTTACACACTAAGATTTTCACCATATGTCTATAACATTCAAACATTTATTTGGCTTAATCAAGGACTGGACGTACCTCTGTACTTCAGACTACCACTGCCAGGTTTCGGTGTATCCAGCCCCAGGCATGGCTGGTCTGGATGCAGAAGTGTCTGCTGGTATTATGGATGAGAGTGGGCCAACAGCAGGGCTGGAGCCCTCAGCTCTGCTCTTCACTCACATCCCAGCACTTTTCTATGTGCTCCATCTGCTCTATGAGGACTTAAAACTGGATGAGCTCCAGCGTAGCGGCGCCCGTGCCCTTGTTGGCCTCCTGCAACAAATGGCCAGGTACAGCAACTTGCATTGTAAATACTGAATATTCCAGACTTTTCATAACAGTAAGAGAAGTTAATAAAATAAAATGATGAGGTCAATGAAATGCTTTGCCATTTCAGTTATGGGAGCATGGTCAGATGAGCGATCTTGCCCAATTGTTAGGAAAAAATGTCAAGAGCTTGATTTGCTTTTGTGGTGAACATAAACACAAGCTTGAGTGGGTTCTATTGTAAGTTCTAGTGTGCAACTGTGTGTGGGCTGGAAGCCCCCCCCCAGCCCCCCCCCCCCCCCCCACTTACCCATATTTCTGCTTTTGTCCCAAGAACCCTGTTTTGTCAAGGACGGTTTTTCAGTGTGCATGTTAAAGGATTTAAGTAATTACTTGCTTAATGCTGTAGTTCTCATCTGTTGTTGAAATGGATAGAATTAATAAAAGGCATAATAGTTCTGAGCATAAGAAAATATGCATTTAAGCTAATAAATAATTCCAACAGTGACATTAGATAACATAATGATTCCTCATCATTATGCTTTATGATCCCGGCACATAGGCATTTTCCCTTTAAGAAAACCTACTACGTGCTCCAACTGACTATGGTTTCATGATCAGTCTCCAGATTGATCATCTGACCTGCACGAGCAGTTTGATCAGACTAATCCCTATGCCCTCTTCATCTCATTAGGGACCTGCAGCAGGAGGAATACATTGATCTGTACTGGCGTGATTACCCCTCATTCATCAAAACCTTCAAGGAAACCTGCAAGATAGATCAGGGTAAGTACCTGATCAATTGCTTGGGGTCTCCTCATTAGCAGCCGAAGACATCTCTGTTCAGTTGACAATGAATCACACAGTAATTTGAGTTGCTCTTGGTATTGCAGAATCAAGGCTTGGACCGTTATGCAGTCATTACTGTTTAAATGAAGGCTGTGTTTGTGTGTTTGTCTAAAGCTCAGATAGAGTTGATGAGCTGGCCAGTGTACCTGACTGGAGAAGTGCCCTGTGTATTTGCGTGGCTCAGCAGCTATCTGAGGGGACAGGAAGTGCCACCATTCCCCTACCTTCCTGGCATTTGTGAAAGGACCAAACTGATTGTCTTGGTAAATTTCATAGGTTTTTACCTTTTACAACTTCACGCTAAACACATATGTATTCTCATTTAAATTTGACCATTTCTACAGTTCTCATCTAAATATTTTTAGGAGATACATGTCCAGAGCTGTGATAGAAAATATCTAGGGTCCATATCTTCAGTGTAAGCTCTGACAGAACTATAACCATGTTTCTAAATTCAAACACCATTCTGAGGAAATAGCAAGAATTTAGGTGATACATTGAACCTAGCTAATCATAATGACATTTTACTTGTACTGCTTCCTTCCTGATCCAACACTGACATGCCCCTATTATGTGTATGACTGTATGCTATATACCTTATATAAGTATGTCAATAAGTTTTTTTTTTTTTTTTCCTCCAAAGAGAGAGCAATGCCTGTGTATGTTTGCATTCTGAAAGTTTTTCTGCTGAAATTTAAGCCATGGAAACAGCGGGCTGAATCATTGGGGTGGGGGTGGGCATCTCTACCCATCAGGGCGAGTGAGATGACGCACAACCGCAGAGAGGCGCTGACAAGCCACCATGCAATTATGGAGTGTGTTTACCCCAATATTTCTCTTTGTACACTCCATTTTAACCCTATGTCTTGTCAGTGTTTGACTCAATCACTGTTTTTTTTTTTTTTTTTAGAATTAAAAACAACAAAGACGTTTTCTGATCTTCCAGTGGAATTGTTGTGCTTTATTTTAAGCAGAGTTTCTTGTTTTCTTTAAATCGATATGACATTCAGAGGTAGCATTCCCTTCTATTCTGTGGTTAGTATGTACAGTAATGTGGTTGATGACTCCAGTCTTGGTTAGAAGTAGTGCATATATGCTATTTCTCGCTAACACGACCAGAATGACTTTTAATGTCATTGCAGCTGCAAACCGAAACCACACGGGTGCTGTCCCACTGTTAATGACAGTCATTTGTACATTTGCTCACTTTTTAAAATTGTCTCTGTTCATCTGTCTCCCCTTTTCGGTCTCTCGCTGTCTCGCAGAGCTATGCACTATATGTCGTGGGAGATGAAAAAGCTGCTTCATCTAATGTGTCAAAGTACCTGTCTAGGCTCTCTGCAGGTGAGCTGTAACTCTTCTGGTGTGTGTGTGTGTGTGTGTGTGTTTGTGTGTATTTCCCTATATTTTTTTTCTTCTAATTTTTGCAGATTTCTCCTTCGCATTTATGCCAAAGATTAGAAGTTGCTTGTTTGAGAGAGATTAAACACAAAAGAGAACTGATCACATCTCTGTGCAGAATGTTTTCTTGTACATGTATGAGATTTTAATCCTTTCTGGGATTTTTTGTTTGTTTTAGGGCAAAAGAAAGGTTTCAGTGAACCTGCTCTTAGAAGGTAATCATCAGATCTCTCTAAAAGGGCAAAATGTGCAGTCATAACAACTATAATTGTACAGATGTCTGCAATTGGCATCAGAAGCCCTTTAATTTTCAGGCTATGTGTTTCATTGCATGTGTGTGTGTGTTTGTTTGTATGTCTTTGCAGACAGAGCAGTATAAAGCAAAGCACTCCAACAGGCTGTCTTGCAGAGAAACTGGTAGTGTGGTTGACCTCTGAAGGTATGATTGACATTCACTGTTAGCTTCACACCATGCTGTAATACTGTGTTTGTGTAAATCCGAATAGTAAATGTAGTGCATTGGAATTTTATAGGCATATATAATTGCGTTTAATTTGATTCTTCCTACTAGCTCCAATTTGTTTACACACTGTTTATCAGTACAGTAAAACTGAGATGAGTTGAGAATAGGAAAGTAATTAAGAAAAAGGACTTTAGTTATGTTTATTTATTTATTTATTTATGTTTATCTTTTCAGGCTTTATGTTGAAGGATCTGGAGTCGGTGCCTTTTGGTGTGGCACTGCCAATCCGAGATGCCATCATCCAGTGCAGAGAACATCCCTGCTCCGATTGGTCTGAAGAGGTTTGTGCTCTGATTGGACGACAGGACTTAACCAAACAGGCTCACAAGGTTTCCTTGGCTAAAGGAAAACCGGTAAGTAATTTAAAATTGCTTCTAGTTATTTACTTAAAGAATAAGTAGGGTGCATGGGGCAGTATACACCAGAAATGTGCAGAAGTCAGTATTGCTGAGTCAAGTCTCAAGTCTCTGTGCTTCAAGTCTGAGTCAAGTCTTTAGTCATGCACTTGTTGTTAATACTCAAAGTGTTAACTGTAGGTGTTGTATTGCACACAAGTGAAAACCTGCAATATTGTTTCTAGGTAAAGCACTGCCGTGCACATTGTGACTCAGGATTAAGCAGGTATTAAATTATTTGGCCATTCCAACAGTAAAAAAAATTATATGCCTTTAATTGTCCTGACGGCGGCATTGTCTTTAACTTTGACATAGTTTCTATAAATTGCAAAGTGGAAATAATTTTTTGGAAGTAGATGTTCTTTTTTGGGTTGGAACACCAACTGGCTGGCATCCATCATTGACCGAGCTCAATATCACAATAACCAATGTATTTTGATTTTGATTGTTTTGTTTTGTTTTGAAAAAAAAAATGTACTTGTCCCAAATGATGTACTACTTAAAAATATCACACTGTCTAGTATTCACACCAGACCTGTAGCCTATGGTCTGCTCAAAGATTAAAATGTAAACGTTAAATGTAAGCATTTTCCTGCTGTATCTGTTGCAAGTCAGACCCGAGTCTAAAAATGATTCAGAAACAGTCTCTTTTTTTATCTGATTCTTGAAATGCGTCACCCTCAAAGAGGTTTCTAATATGTTTTAATGTTAATATGTTCTAATAAGTGCTTGAGGATGAAGTTGTAAGATGCAAGGCTAAAGATCTAAATATTCTTAGCATATGAACTTTTTTCAAATTAAGTTTGAGTTCTGTTCTAGAAGCGTTTGTAAGTCAGATTTGTTTGTAAGTCAGACTTGACACAAACAATATAATAAACAATATAAAGTATACCAATCCACTTATCTAAATCTGTCCCCTTTCCCAACACGTTTTCATATGGCCATTGTGGCCGTTTCCAAATCTGTAACTGCGCATAAGGAAATTAATCTCACAGTGAACTGTTGTCTCTGTGCCTTTACATCACGAGGGGAATCCCGGACCCCATTTTGTCTCGGAGCGAATGTCCCCATAAGAAATAATGGAAACTCCAATGATTCGTTCCACAACCCAAAAATATTCATATATAAATGATGAATAGAAAATGTGAACTAAAAATAAAACTGATTAACCTGCACTTTCTCTTTGAAAAGAATCACCCCGGACAGGAGAGGAGGAGGAGGGGGGGTTAGTGTGTAGGACGACTTTCACACACACACGCACGTATGTGCACACACACTGATGTTGACTTAAGTTACTTGCAATGCAAGGATTTACTGGTATGTGAAATGTAACACTGTTATCTATATGCCTTAAAATTGCGAGTCGAATCCCAGATGCCATTCTGTCTGCTGTTTTCCACTTTCCTGGACAGGATTTTCCAAAATTAGGATTATTCATCATCTGGACAGCTTTACAGAACAGCAAATTTTTATCGTGTTCTCGATTGATTCGTTGAAACTGGTGAAGGCGAGACATTTTTCCCCACACATACACACATACAATATACCGGCCTTTAGACATTATATACAGTCCCTTACACACTGAAAATAGTGTTTACAATTGTAAATATCGGTATTGGTATCTCATGTACTGCATTGCCTATTTTACAATTGTATAGTCATTGTACAATACACGTGAGCTATGTCCGTGAAAAGTTCATATAACTGTGGTCCATTCATATCTGTGAAAAGTCTCGGACTACCTGTATTAACAGCTGTCACATGGCAACACCACTGCCACATTAGTAAGGGTGAGAATTGCTCATCATCCACTGGAAGTCAATGGCGTAATAAGTAGCTGTGCTCAAGACTTACTTAACAGCAGGAGGCACAATCATCAAGGCAAATAAAGATGGAGAGGTACTCGCCTTAAATAAAAATAAATATGTCTATGATCTTATCTTATGTCACGTTAAATAAAGAAAGCAGTATCAACTGCTGTATTGACCTAACATCACTAAAACAAATATTAGAAATATAAACTCTTTAACCTTTAGTATATAAGTAAATAAAGTGAACTGTAAAATTAGTTAGTTGTATTCCTGGTTTTGGTCTGAGCTGCTCTCTTACACAATTTACTACTCTGTCAGAGCACAAAAATGACCATACTGCCTTTTTTTATTGACCGTTTCTTCCCTGCTTTCTGCACTCTTCTCCTCCCTCACTTCCCATACTGCCTCTGTTGTTGGGTGTGTTTCATTTCGGTGGCCGAAGAGCATGCAGTTTCCATGTACTAGCTATTTTTAAAATTTACTGTATTTGTAAGAATAAGCAATAATGCCACTAAGTATGAAAAAATGAACACAAATAAAAAAAAAATCGTATTCATCACTAGCCCAATTAATGTTAGCTAACATGACATGATTCTCTGATTGTAACATTATCGGTTAAGCTTGAATCTCGAAGCTAAATATGTATTAGGAACAGTAAAGAAGAACTGTACTTCAGTTGCAGATGAGGTAAGCAGCTATAAACAGTAAAGAAGAGTAAACTCACCTCACCAAATCCTTTATAAAATGAAGCTTCACTACTGTCTTGGGACCAGCTTATCTGGGAATAATCTGTGCCATGACTAGTGTTTCAGTAGCTGAATTAATGTTGGCTTATATTGTTTGGCAATAAACAAAACCTCACAACGTTGTAGTGCCATTTTAGAAACTGTCAGTTTTAGTTACATCTTCTTTTCTTTAATGAAGAACACCTGTTTTTCTTACTAATTTTAATGAACTTCATTCTCAAAGCACAAATGTTTAAACCCTCACACATTTAATTTGCCAGTTCTACCCAAGTGTAGAGTATGTAATAATACTCAGTCTGTTTATCTATTTAACTAGAAAAACAGATAGATAAATAGATTGATGGTCATTTGTTTGCGTTGTCCTGTGTGTGTGTGTGTGTGTGTGTGTGTGTAAGATGGTTGCCCTGAATGAGCCACTAGAATCTCCAATCACGAGCGAGGCAGATGAGGAAGAGGATGGTATGACAGATCTTCATCCGGAGGTGACGGGACTGATCTGGAGCCGTGACCTGCGTGTTCAGGAGGTTCGACGTCTGCTCCAAAGCTCCAGACCTGTGCGTGTCAACGTCCCCCACCTGCCAGAGGTCAGCGACCATGAGTATATTGAGGAGAAGGAGAACAAGTAAGAGAACTTACCCTTTCTTGATGTATATGATGAATGATTTTACCTCATTATACAATTTAAAAAAGTCACATTAATAGTATAGGGATATAACAGGAAATACCTCTAGTATTGACCTTTTGAAGACATGTGACTGCCATATTGTCAGTTACAACAATGGAAGGCAGAAGTACCATTAACTAACATTAGGCTACTATGTATTTTCTTTTTTTTTTTTTTTTTTTTTTTCCCCGATTTTCTCCCTAATTTAGTCGTGTCCAATTCCTCCCCGTCACTAGGGGGCTCCCACATTAAGGCTACTACTACCACTCAGCCGGGAGGGCCGAAGACTATCACGTGTTTCCTTCGAACCACGTGACGCCAGCCGACCGCATCTTTTCGAACTGCTCGCTCGCGCACCGTTGGGGGCGGCGTAACACACTCGGAGGACAGCGCTATCCACTCCCTCCGTTGCGCGAGCTCACAGACGCCCCTGACTGGCTGTAGAGCCGTGATTAATGTAGGAGCACTAAGTACCTCTCGTCCCTCCCCTCTGAGAGAGCTCGGCCAATCAGCTCTCTCTAGACCTCCGGCTGTGAGAGGTTACAGCATCACCCGGGATTCGAACTAGCGATCTCCGGATGATAGGGCGAGCGCTTTAACCACTGCGCCACTCGGAGGCCCCTACTATGTATTTTCATTGATTTTTACATTTAAATTAAGATTTACAAACATTAAGATTAACTACAGGATTAACTAATGCTTCGTCACTTGGATACAAGAGTAACTTTGCAATTGATTGCTTCTGTTCTGCTAATAATTATATATTATCATAATAAGGCTATTAATATGCATGTAAAATTGATTTGGTATGTTACGTTTGATTTGTTAATATAACATGGTCACACCATACAGTGTACAAATAACTGATTTATACTGGATGCGGTAGTGTTTGCTAGCAATATCATTAGTTTAGTTCATTAGCATCATTCAGTGCTTCTGTTGCAAAACCAGACGCTGCTTAAGGCATTGGACTACAGTTTGGAAGGGTTAGGTAAGGTTCAAATCCCACAACCACCAAAAAATGTCACTCTGGATAAGGGCGTCTGTCAAATGCCTAAATGTAACTGTTCCAGGGTTGAATCCTAAATATATAATCCCAAAATAGTGATGTAGTGCGCTATGTAGGGTGTTGAGTAGGGAGTGGTAGGAGAAGGATTTGTTATTCGGGATTCAACCTTGTGAATCGGAAACTGTGGCTAAAGAAGACAAAATGTTAGCAGGTGCATTTTCTTGCTGAAAGTTCTTCCACAAATGGTTTTTGGTAATGTCACTTTCCCCGTCCAGAAGTTGGCAAAACCATGGTGGACAGACATCATGATGTCATCTGCAAAAGGTCAATATTAGGTAAAAATATGACTGAAATGTCAGACTGTATCTTCACATGGCCTCATTAGTAAAGTAAAACAGTTTGCTGCTAATCTGCAAGTAAGAATCTAAACAGATAAAGTGACTGTCACAGTCCAAAATTAATGTGATAATCATATTTCTAATTATTACTTCCAGTGCTGTTGAAGTAGTAAACATGTAAAAATAAGCAACTGTTTACCTATCTCTGTCTCTCTTTCATTTTTCACTTTACATTTAAACTTGCCAAATGTGTAGTTATAAAGTATTCCACTGTTCTGCTTTGCCACTGTGTTGCCAGGCTTCTCCAGCTGTGCCAGCGCACCATGGCTCTCCCGGTGGGTCGAGGCCTGTTCACACTGTTTTCATATCATCCAGTACCAACTGAGCCCCTGCCTGTGCCAAAGCTAAACCTGACTGGTATGGCTGGGCACAAACACGTTTCCTCCTATAATCTTACATCATACATGATTAGTGTATGGCAAAAAAAAGTGTGAAGCAATCAGTCAAATGTCTAGCACTGTAAAAAGCAATATTTGCCAGTATGTAGCTTTGACCATAGGGGATCAGAAATACTATATTAAATGTATTCTGGGCACTCTCATGCTTTCTCGCATACATTTTGCCGAAGCAGGCATACTTTCTGTTTTTTGATGTTCAAGATAATAACCTCTTCCTCTGTTATGTGGTTCAAGAGAGCCACACAATTAGAGAACAGTTTTCCAAGACCAGGCATCTGGTCTCATTTTCTGGTTAAACAAAGTATGTTGAAAAAGGTAGTTCTTGAATTACGTATCGGAAAAAATAACTTCAGTTTTCAGATGATTTCTTTCCATTTTTAGTATGAAGAAAAGGAGAAAATAAAAATTAGGATGAATCCTTTAGGGTTGTGCTGATTGTTTATTGTTATTTACAGTTTCGGGAAAATTTTGCATGCTTAGAAAAGGGTTCACACTATTTTTGGGAGCTTATTTTTTAAATAAATAGGGGAAAAATGCAAATGTTGTTTCCATATCAAGTGGTCTGATTCTTCTATCAGTTTGTTCATTTGGAAGGAGTTTTATGAAAGGTTAAAGAACATCCATCCCTTTATTTCATCTGACAGGACGAGCTCCACCCAGGAACACCACCGTGGACCTGAACAGTGGCAATGTTGATGTGCCACCCAACATGGCAAGCTGGCCCAGCTTTCACAACGGTGTAGCAGCTGGCTTGAAGATTGCGCCAGCTTCACGTGTTGAATCGGCTTGGATCGCCTACAACAAGCCCAAGAGTACAGAGCTAGCCAATGAATATGCTGGCTTTCTTATGGCACTCGGCCTTAATGGTCACCTCACCAAACTTGCCACACTTAACATCCACGACTATCTAACTAAGGTAAACAGACCTTTTATGCTTTTAATTTTAAGAGACATGTCTCTAAAGCAGTTCTTACTATAGAATACCAGTATCAACCAGTATCTTTTAATATTCAAACATTCTGATGACTTTATTATACTATAATCATTGTAACCAATGTTAGTCAAAAGTTACGCTTAAATCATGATTTGTATGATCATGATTAGGTAGCACAATATGACATGGCTGATGCGTCTTAGAAAATTTCTTAGGCAGGTGCATGATCTATAACTGGATTTGTTTATTGGAATGGCTGAAAAGGACTGATTATAATAATTTAAATTGGGTTCTTGAAATTAAGTATTTTTAAATAAATAAAAACAAGGCAATGGAAACTGGAAATAAACCCTGAAAAATATCTTCAATTTGGTATTTGAGCACATTGTGTTGTTTATCTGACAAAAAAAACATTGCAAAAATATTGAGCGAGCTGGGTACATTATCAAATTAACTTAATGTAAAGTTATACTTTTTACTAGAGGGTAATGTCTGAATGCACATTTCTAGTTCTACTCAATCCCTCAATTAATAGCCCTGTTGTAGTGACTACTGCTAACCAGTTATTATTGCAAATCTACTGCTTTCTGCTGTGCTAGTGTCAATGGCTATGAATGGCACAACTCAAATAATATCTGTTGGTTGTTTCGTTGTCCTTTCTATCGATAGATGAGGTAGAGTGGAGGTAACAAACTGACAGATAAAAACACACACACATCAAAATTTCATTACCTAGCTAGTGAAAGGTGAAGTAGACTAATATAGTTTAATTTAAACATGTAATGATCTATTAATATAGACTATAAAGTAAACCAGTTCTTGAATAACTGTGAGGGATGACCTTATATAGCCAAAGTCTGTTTAATGATAAAATTGATGAAGATGAATCATCCACTTGGGCTCAAAGATTGACTAGTTAGTGGTCAAAGGTCAACATCACTGTCACATTACATCTGTCTCATTGTGAACACAATATTTGAGGAATGGGTATTTTTTCAAATTTGCCACAGACATCTACAGTACTTTGACTTGAGAATGAACTAGTACAGTTCACTCTGAGCTCTCGTTCATTTGTCCAAATCTTGTGAAGCGATATTTCAGGAACGCCATTAAACAATTTATTCTAAATTGGCATACAGGGTGATCTAAAAAAAATTTTTTTTAAAAAAGCATGTGAAACTTAAATTAAAAAAAAAAGTAAAATAGGAACTGTACAAGGGCAAATAACCAGTAAAGTCACAGACGTTATCAACAGTCCCAACAGTTCCTGTTATCAGCAGTACTCCGTCACTTCCTGAAGAGCACTTGAGTGTTGTGACCTTAGTCTAGTTTGTCATTGATTTTAACCCCAAGGTACCTAGCCAACCCTCCTCACTTCCTCTCACTGGATGACAGGACGAGGGGCCTCGTTTCACTCTTAGTGCACCACAACCTCATTCTTTTATTGAGCTCCAGGTGATTTTCATCATGCAGTATGACCGACCACTCCTTTTCTCTCTAACTGAATGCAGCATTTTTCTCACTGAAAAGCTTTCACAAGAGTCATGTCAATATACCCAAGCAATAACCTCTATATGCACAATGACTAATTTCAGTCTTTTCTTTTCAGATCTCAGTGATTTAAGAGCTATTGTAAAAGCCATTTAAAATATCCTGTATGATCCAAAGTCTACCAAACAGGAGATGAGGGAACGCTTCCTTGTTAAAGGGAGTAGTTCTCCTTGAAATGGTAGTAGCTGGCCTCTTTTCGTTTCATGCTACGCTCGCTGTATCGCTTTTATGATTTGACATTTAAATCTGTCTTTCATTAATCTCAGTGTAATTCACTCCAGTTTTAGAGTTACACATTCTAATTGTCTTTTTCTGACTTCTGCTCTCATCCTGTTGTTTTTCTCACATGAAAGACGAACTTAAAGCACAGTTTCACTATGATGCTGCATAGCTTTCTCATTTCCAGTCAGGCCAGGCTCTATCACTACTTTCAGTGGTTACAATGCACATATACAATCTATGGCTTCATCTTTACACTGCGCATTTTCACTGGCCCTTTACCACATTAAGAATGG
This sequence comes from Clarias fuscus, assembly GCA_030347435.1. NCBI lineage: Eukaryota > Metazoa > Chordata > Actinopteri > Siluriformes > Clariidae > Clarias > Clarias fuscus. Next base: position 30,110,479 of record CM059211.1, on the reverse strand, counting down.
CAACCTGGGCTTTCTAGAATATCATAGTACTCAATTACGAGAAGCCAGCGAAAAACATCCTGCTTACACACATTCATTTGAAAAGTGAATGAATGAAAGAAGGAACCGTCTGTTCTTGTCCTTGTCTCTTAAACTTTGAAATTTGCGTTTCATAAATCACACATCAGCTTGTCTCTCCTTGCCCGACCAAACAAACGTCACCATCTAGATTTAACTAAGCAGGTAGAGATTTAGCTTTTTAACTAATAGGTAAGAGCCATTGGTTGGATAATTACTGCAGTGGTTAAGATCTTGCCAGCTGAAACAAGTTATTTAACCCTCACAAATGCATTGAGTAGTTCCTCATTTCTTAATCAACATGGCGAACTTGTGGCGAAGATGTTACTCTGTTTCAGGAGGGTCAAATTACTGCCCTGTATCAAGCAAAGAACACAACTAAGGAAATTGTGCAACTACTAAAATTGGGTTAAGAAATATCTAACACATAATTCAAACCTGTAAGGATAATGGTGAACCATCATCTTTAAGGAAGAAATGGGGTCGGAAAAACATCCTGAATGATGGGAGATCACTTAACTGCTTAGTGAAATCAAACAGTAAATTACAGTAGAACTCACTGCTATGTTTAATAGTGTAAAATTTTTTATAGGTAATACTGAAAGTGAAAGCATTTACATGCACAATGCGAACAGGTAAAGGGATTGGGACTAAACAGCTATGTAGCCTTAAGAAAACCACTTATCAGTGGGACTAATCATAAAAAAAGGCTTCAATCTGTTTGGGAGCATAAAGAATGGACTATGGATCATTGTGAAAAAAGATCATGTTTGTTCATTAATGTTCATGTCAAACATCAAACTGAGGGGAATTTGTGTCCATTTGACCATGGCCAGGTTGGTTGTCAGGGCCCGGGTCTGTTAAAATTAGGCATTTGAACATTAGAAAACACTAGTCACAAAGTACTAAGATCACATTTATCCACATTTTGAAGTTCTTCTTTTGCATGGGTTGATGCAGTCACATGACTGGCTGATTGGATAATTATGTGAATGAGCAGGGGTATATCTGTTGCTATTTTATTCAACAGTGACTACACATTTGCACAGAAAATTTGTACAGACCAATATATGCATTGAACAAATGTTTGTAAATGTTTAAAAAAAAATTGTCACAATTAACAAATAAGTACCAGTGTTTCTGATTTGAATATGATAATCTTTTTTGTTTTTCCTCAGGGTCATGAGATGACGAGTATCGGGCTCTTGTTGGGTGTTTCAGCAGCTAAGCTGGGCACCATGGACATGTCGGTCACTCGTCTACTGAGCATCCATGTGCCTGCCCTGCTCCCACCCACTTCCACCGAGCTAGACGTGCCGCACAGTGTGCAAGTGGCCGCAGTTGTTGGCATCGGCCTCGTATACCAGGGTACTGGACACCGGCACAACGCAGAGGTGCTGCTTGCAGAGATAGGTCAGTACGGGATGTGATCTGTATGTATGAATGTTGTGTGAATGTGTGGGTGGTCAGAGTTAGGCCCTGGTTAAGAAGCAAGAGTGCATAGATATTTTTAGGTTCCGGAAGAAATATCTTCTGATTGTGGAAAACATATTACTGGGTTTCAGAACAATAAAAGTATTGGCCTGCATCAAGCAATGAAAACAACTAGGGACATTGCTGAGATTGTTAGAATCTGTCCAACACATTAATAAAACCTGGAACAATGGTAAACCATCAACTTCATGAAAGAAATGTGGTCAGACAAAAAAATCCAGAATAACCAAGATCAATCCTACTTAAATTCTTGGTGAAGTTGCACCGTTAAAAAACTGACAGTAGAAGTAAGACAGTTTCCATGTGCAATGCTATAAGAACTCGCAGGATTGGGACTGAACAACTGTGGGGTCATAAGAAAAACTATTTGTTAGTGAGGCTAATTGAAGGCTTCAGTTTTCTATGCAGATTTTGGAACAATGGAAAAACATCATGTGATATAAAGAGTCCAGATTGACCCTATTTCCAGAGTATTGGGTACATTAGGGTAAGAAAGGAAGTGCATGCCATCAATATATTTTCTTCTTCCCTGATGACATGAGTATATTCCAGGATAACAATTACAAGATTTATCGGGCTCAAGCTTTGAAAGAAGGTTCTGGGAGAATTAAGAGTCATTACACCAATACCCCTTAAAGGTCTCAGCCAGAAATGTGTGTGCCTCTAGACAGAAAGAAATGTTGTAATGTTGCACAAGGTTTTTGGTCAACAAAATCTTATTATAAATATCAGTGGGAAATGTTTTAAGGTTAATTAATGTATATTTGACTTGATTAATTATATACAGTATTTATCTTACATATATTTTATTTTAAATTTGGGGATGCTTTTTCTCATTTCCCTCATTTTAATCCTCTCTTGTGCTTGTCAACACTTGCCACTGAAAATGGCAGCCATATGGAAATTGAACCAAATTATTATTTTTTTATTATCCATCACTTTTCTGCACAATAATGTTATTAATAGTAACGTTATTACAACTTCAAACGCTCTCATTACCTTTCTTTTTAAGACCACTGTTTTAGACAAATTGGTTAATACGCAGGGGAGAAAGCAATATAGCAGTAGCCTAACACTCTGGATGTGAGCATGCTTAATAAATGTGCATGTATCTGTGTCTTCACATAGGCCGTCCTCCTGGCCCTGAAATGGAGTACTGCACAGACAGAGAGTCTTACTCTTTGGCAGCAGGGCTGGCACTTGGCATGGTTTGTCTTGGGGTGAGTGTTCAAGTGCTGCCAAATTATGCAGAGAATGTTTTCTTTCATGCAAATTGCATTTACTTGGAAAGACACCTGCCTTGCCAGTTTATTAGCACACTTGTGTATTAGCAATTCTCCTCGTCATCTGACAACATTCTTTCTGCTTGTTATCATTCAAGCTGCTAACACAGCCAAATCTCTCACACTTCAAGAGTAGCTTTCATATTTTTTTTTTCCTGCACTGGGGGCACTCCCTTTTACATTCCAAACCATATATACTGTGTATGCCACAGTGAGCAAGAACCTGTATATCTTGTGATCCTATTAGTTTTTATTTGCCACGTATGAACTATTTTTGATTTTAGAAATAATTGTACACCTCAAACCATGACTGTGGTTCTCAAATATTTATATTTAACTATTATTTACTTCATTTTTTCATTTGAGGTTCCATTTTCTGTCAAAGACAAGTTCAAACAAAAGTACCTTTTTAAGTTCTCAGAGCATTTTGTTACAGATAAAAAACATTATGCAAGCATATATGAAGTCTGCTGGTGAGACTGAAAGCTGTGTTTTTTCCCATGCCGACTAAGCCTCTCTCTCTGTAGCATGGCAGTAACCTGATCGGCATGACAGACCTGAATGTACCAGAGCAGCTTTACCAGTACATGGTGGGAGGACACCGGCGCACACACACTGGCATTAACAGAGAGAAGCACAAATCCCCGAGCTACCAGATTAAGGTCTTAACAAAGAAAATGGAGCAAGAGAGATATAAACTACTAAAAGTTATTAAGGACAGAATTAAATCATTTTGCTTTTGTTTGAGGTCATGTGTGAGAAATTTTATATGCTGTAAAATGATTAATTATAGGAAGGAGACACGATCAATGTGGATGTGACCTGCCCTGGTGCCACTTTGGCTCTTGCCATGATCTATCTAAAAACCAACAATAGGCAAGTCTTTTCTCTCTTACTCTTTTTTCCACCCTCATTGTCTAGCTTGTTCTTTTCTCAAAACAATTCTTCCAATGTCTCTCTGGTCTCTGTGTGTACTCAGCATTGCAGTCAATAACTGTGAGGTGTTACACCCCTCTCACACCTCTCTCACACTCACATTTTAGATCTATAGCTGATTGGTTGAAAGCCCCAGATACCATGTTCCTGCTGGACTTCATCAAACCTGAATTTCTGCTGCTGAGGGTGAGAGGAAGAGGGAATAAGTGATGTATAAATTATATTTCTAAAGTTCACTGTAACCTTTGAGCACTTCCCATTATGTATTACAATTGTCTGACCTCATTTTGTCATGTATTTCAATATCCGATTACAGCTTCACGTGTTCTAAAATTATTTAGCAGCAGCAGTAATTACATCAATAGGTTAGAAAACACTGGCTATAAATGTAGCTATATATGGCCACTGTTAAACCCAAAAGGTTACACAGACCTCGGCTAATGATGGTCAAAAACAACTACAAATCTTTCCTGTTACCATGTATATGTGAGCACTATATAGCTCTAAAGCATAGTGATGGCAGCATCATGTTGCAGGTGTTTTGCTGTACTGGTGCACTTTAGTGGTTTCTTAGTCAAAATAGTGAAATGACACTTTGACACTCGTCATTAAATATGTACCCTAACTGATTTACTGTGTGAAATGTGCAGTAATATGAAATGTCTGTGTAAACATGAGCCTGGACTGTAACTATTTTTTATCAAACCATTCACCATTATGTTTTAAAGGTTTAATTGAAATCAGATGAACACATACCCAGGGTATAGAATTACACCTTAAGGGGGAACATGACTGCAGAAGATAATCTTAGTGCTTATCCTGTGTCTCCAGACTCTGGCCAGATGCCTCATCATGTGGGACGAGATACTGCCTAATGAGGAATGGGTGACTAGCAACGTGCCTCAGGTATATAGTATACTTCAATACACTTGTACAAACGTGCATTCCCCCAACAGCCATCCATCCCCCCCAATATTGCATTCATCATCAAAATGACTCTGTGGGGAGAAAAAAAAACAATACCCTAATAACTTCATCATCTCTGCTTAACTTCCTCTTACTTTGTTAGGTTGTGGGGTCACTAAAATATTTTGCAATGCAAATTTAGTTTTGCAAGCCAAAGCTGTATTAAGCCATTTTGCTGCAGTTCTGGGAAGCCAAAGCATGTTATGTAACTAACAGGTTACTTCCATGTGTGCTGCAAGGCAGTGATGTAAACATTCAGCATCTGTTGAAACATTTTTTCCCAGATGTTTTATTTGATCACATAATTGGATAGTGACAGTAATAGCAATACATTTAGCTGATAGAACAAAAGTGACTGAATAAAATCAAGCAATATTTCCCTGTGATTTATTGACATTGAAGAAATGATCATAAAGCACACATTTCCTCACGTTGCCTTTGTACAATGTATGATTTTCTGTGTTAATTGTGCGTAAAACAATTCTGTGCTTGGTTTGTATGACCTGCTACAAAAAACCTGCCTAAATAGGATTTATATAAATTGTATTTTTGCTCTGAGAAGGATGTCCAAAATAAACAGTTGTTGTTTAAAATATTTCATTTTTAAATCATTTGCCCTATTACCCCACCCTCTAAGCGAAGACTGGCCACAAGCAGAAACCAGGCTTATGAACATTGCAGAAAGTTGCCAATGTTAATTTGAATGCGAGTAGTTAACATCAATGCAGTTTTATTCAAATTGTTTGTGTGATTATATCTTTTAATTGTACACATCACTGAGGCACTTGGACAGTAACCGTACACGCTGATAGTATATTGTTCACATTTATGACATGCATTATACACCTTGAAGACTCAGGGTGGGCAGGAGTGTGAATGATGGTAAGAATTAAAGTGATAAGCTTTTCCAACTGTAAACTGATAATTTTTTTCAAATTTCGCAGTAATTATATTTTTCCATGTGTACAGTAGATTATAAACATAGAGGTAGTTGTGGTGTATAATACATTTTTGTTGTTTTCACTTTTAGTAATATAAAGATTGTAAATAAATGGCATAAAATTTCAAAATTGGATTAAGTCAAAGATTATCTCAGGCTAACACGTGTGCCATTACATACTTATTTGGTAGAATGTACTTGATTTACTATGAAATTAAGTTTAAAGCATGGGGCTCATCTACATTTTAAACTGCAATTATATGCTCAGAGTTGCAGATCTCCCATAATGAGACTTTAGAAGGTCATTACCATTGAGTCCCTTTTGTCTAGTATACAAATTTTGATAAATCCTTTCATTGTTTCATTGAACCCTGTGCCCTGAAAAGGGTCTTGATAGGTGTTTTGAAATAATGTAAGAGACTTTCAAAATGCCCTAACATGAACACTACTGTATATTTTTTTTATTACTGTGGTGTTTTGAACTGTACTATCTATAATGAACTCTAATGTTTAACTGGTGAGTTTGTTTGTTGGTAGATTATCCAAGAGAACATTGGACTGCAGGAGGAATCATTAGTATCTGAGGATCTGAACATGGAAACTTTGGTGTAAGTTCATGTCATAAAATTACGTTGGGGGTCATGAAGGTTATTAGAGATTGATTCTAGTGCATCCTTGAGTAATTTAAAGTGGTCCATCAGTTAGCGTTTTGTAGTTGGAATAAGATACATTTCCAGTTTTGAGCCTCAATTACAAATGTACCATTATTCTCCTTGTTCTCAAGGAGTTTTTCCTTGCCACCGTCGCCCTCGGCTCGCTCATCAGGGACAATCTTATCATTTTGATTCATACACATTGCATACAAACTTACTTCTTTTATTGTGTAAAGCTGCTTTGCGACAATGTGAAATGGTTAAAAGCGCTATATAAATAAAATTGACTTGACTTGACTACATGCATGAATGTAAGCAACCATTCTAAAGTCAGATGTTCCTCTACTCAGACAAGCTCATGATTATATCATTGCTGGGGCCTGCATGGCTGTTGGCTTTAGATTTGCTGGATCTGCAAATTCTGATGCTTTTGACTGCCTGGTAAGTGGCAAAACATTACATTGGAGTTTTAGTTAAACGTCTTTCGTGAGTTTACAACAATTTGTATCTTAGTATTTCTTTGTCATCTGTTTTTTCCCTTTAGTACAAATTTGCTCGCAATTTCATGAAGTCACTTACCAGCTCTCCATCTACAGCCACAGTTGTAAGTTGGATCCTAAAGAAGGAGAATTCAAATCAATTTAAACACTCCATCATGTTTTATTGAGTTGTTTGATATGTTTTTTTTGTGGTATGTGTTTGACAGTTGGGCCAGTATAACCTACAGACATGTCTGAGCATGGTGCTTCTGGCCACTTCCATGGTCATGGCTGGCTCAGGAAACTTAAAGGTGCTTCAACTCTGTCGTTTTCTGCACAAGCGTACTTTTGGTGAGATGAATTACGGATTCCATATGGCTCACCACATGGCCTTGGGCCTGCTTTTTCTTGGCGGTGGCAGGTCAGTGTTTCTCTCACCTATAACACTGGCCCCTTCGTTGTGATACAAATACACCTTTATTGTGTTGATAAGCACGGGATAATTACACATTAACTAAATAAAGTATTGTTAGATCTTCTACTCTTTTTTATAGATGAAATAACTGTCAGAAGTTTGGACACATCTTTTAATTTAATGTATTATTAAAAAAAAAAACTTTGAATGATTTTCTGGTTTATTTTCTACATTCTAGAACAATATTGGATTTTTTTTTTCAAAAATATGAAATAACACATATGGCATTAGATAGTTAAGTAACAGCAGCAACAACAGTCAGTTGTTATTTTAAGACCTGAAAGTCAGCTTTTCTGGAATAGTTCTTGCAAGAAAATAATAAGTGCATTGGCAAAACCCATCAAGCACTATGATGAAACTGGCTCTCATAAAGACCTTCCCAGGAAAGCATGACCAATACTTACGCCTGTTCCAGAGGAGAAGGTCAGTTAGAGTTATCAGCCTCAGAAATGACCAATTAACAAACAGCACCTCAGATTAGAGCCACTATGAAGGCTTCACAGAGCATAAGTAACAGACACATTTCATCACCTGTTTAAATGAGAGGTTAGTGAATATTTTGGATCCCATCAGCATTGTTTGAAAATGTCAAGAAACAAAAATCAGGAACAAACATGGAATTAGGAGGCGTGTCCAAAGTTTTGACTGATAGTGTATACTTGAACAAATGTACCTTTATGTTACACATCGTGTTTATATGTCAGATTTCTGTGTTAAATTTCCAGTTACGTTTTTAGGACACTCATCTCTGAAGTAATTACAAGAACAAGACTCGTACAGATTCCTACTATACAAATTTAACTGTTGGTGTATTTCTTCATCTCACTTGCTGTTGTAAGACTGTGAGAAATAGCTGACCACATGATGTCTCTTGTGTAACACAAAGTTGATCAAAAGCATATTGTGCAGAAATATCTCAATGTTCTGTCTTTCTCCTCCGCGTATTGCACCTTACTAGCCTGATGCGGGTGTATAAGCTGTTGTCTGTAAATGTTGTTCTTATGTAAAGGTTTTGAAAGTGGGGAGAAAATGTCATCACTAACAGGGATGAACACACCACAAGGGCCTCTTTTCCCTTCTGGACCTTCTCAAGCACATTCATCAGTGCAGCTGTTATTTTTAACCGAAAGACATTCAAAAGGGTTTAAATTGCTTTTAAAACAAAACTCTGATTACTCATTAAACAATGCGGGACTGTTTCACGGGTGTGGAACAATAATGCTTTATGTGGCTTTGTTCACAGACACACACTCAGCACCTCCAACTCTGCCATTGCTGCTCTCCTGTGCGCTCTTTATCCTCACTTCCCTGCTCATAGCACAGATAATAGGTAAACATGCTGCTCTCAATTGGCACCCATTTTCTCTCAACTGCCATGTGCTTAAAGGTATTTTTGTATTATTTCCATAATTGAAAAATTTTATTGTGATCTTTGTCAGAATAAATGTAATATGGTTGACCATGGATACCTCTTGGGCCAACTTGTGCCTTATTTGCTGTGGGAAATGTTTAAGACATTGAGTTCAGTGTGTTTGCTGGGGTTTTTCGTGCAGGTATCATCTCCAGGCTTTGCGTCACCTCTGTGTGCTGGCAGCTGAGCCTCGGTTGCTCGTTCCTGTGGACGTGGACACACTGAAACCTTGCTATGCCTTGCTTGATGTCACCTACAGGGTACTACATATGTGTATATACTGCAGGTTTTTTATGTGAAGTAGCTGGAGTCAGATATAAATATTGACATGCATATAAATGTTGAATTTGTACCACTAAAGCGAATTTACTTATGTAAAAATGGTAGTGGGCTAGAATGCAAGATCCTCGCATTTTTGTCATACTGGCTAGACAGCGGGAGGGGGTTGACTTTAAATTACCTGAAGATTGGAAAGGCACTGTGAACTACAATTACTTAGACGCCCCCCCACCTCTGTGTCTGATTACACACCTTTGTCTTGTAGATGTGTAACTCTAACATGTACTGGATTTCAAGTATACGGTTGTGTGTTTTAATAGGAAACACAGTGGTATGAGGAGACAACCGTGGAGTTGATGGCTCCCACAATGCTCCCTGAACTTCATCTTCTCAAACAGGTAACACCCAAAGGGACTAAATTCAAACAAATGACTAAAGGTTTAGTTAAAGAAAAAATATTAACCAATCAGGTAATTATCCAACAGCTAACAAGTTGATTGAATAGGTTAATTAGTAAAGGTGTTTGTTTGTTTATTTCTAATATTTTGGCCAGTGTTGTTTAGGTTAGTTACACCAATACTGGAGCCAATTTAAGTCAACCACAGGCCTGAGAATAAAAAAATAACTTGTGGTCTTCTTGTATTTTGTCAAAAATTTCTATTATAAGAAATTTGTCAGCCTGGAGTAAGTAAGTTCTGTTATGTCTAAATAAAAAAACAGTCAACACCTGTGTGTGCACAGATTAAAGTGAAAGGCCCAAGATACTGGGAACTAAACATCGATCTCACAAAAGGAACACAGCATCTGCAGTAAGTCTAAATGGAGGGCTGTATCGTAAAAAGCTTGATTTCTAGTGTTTGTATATAACTGCAGACACTGAGTTCTGTCTTTTTTGCTCCAGGTCCATCCTTTCCAGAGATGGCGTTCTTTATGTGAAGCTGCGTGCTGGTCAGCTGCCCTATAAGGATGATCCTCGGGGTTGGAAAAGTCTGCTGGCTCCTAGTGTCAACAACAGAAACCCAGAAGTGCGCACCTTCAAGGTCTGTCTGTGTGTTTGATAAAAAAAAAATGCGGATCAAGGCACAGAACACACACTTGATTGAATGAAACATAAATATTTATTGTAGCCTAAAGTCCACATTACTTTTTATTGGGGTTATTTGAAGCTGAGAGGATTTATCTCAAGGAGCTGTATGATGTACAAAAAAATAAAGTGGAAAAGAAGTTTTAAACCTCACAAATGGGTGGATATAATTTTATAAAATCAAAAAATTTGAACAAAAATAACTACATTTGACATAATATTTTTTGAAAAATCAGACTGACAAATCAGACATTATAAATCATTTTTGTTCTTATCTGTACTATAACGTCTGTCTCCCTTGATTTTTCTTTTTTTATTTAAGTATATAAAGTATTCATGTAAATAATGTCTTTTAGTATTTAGGAGTTTACGTGGTGATAGTAGGGATGCTACATCGAATATTTCCTTGCATTTCAATACTTGCAAAGAAAGAAACTATAGTAATTTACAATTTATAGTAATTTTCCTGTTCTTGAAGCTCTGAACAGATTTGCCCTTTCTGCTCCACCTGACTGCTTTCTCTCCATCCTAGCAATGTCTGTTTACACGCTTTGCTGCTCTGCAGAGGCACGGAGTGAACATAGCATAATGATGCCTGTCAAGACTAACAAAATCAGATTAATGAACAGATTAATATTGTTATTATTTAATTGACTAATTGAATGCTAATTTGAAAATAAGCACTAGTACATTTGGGTGGGCAATAATATAAAAAATAAATAAAAAACACAGCTGGCTGGCATCAGCCAAATCAGTCGCCAGGGTACAGGGAATTCGTCCGGTGCTCCCGATGGCCAGTCAGGTCCTGCACACAACCCATTTTAGGGCTCATAAATAATGGAACAGACTAGGATAATTACAAGCAAAATAATTGCCTTAACTACTTGGATGGGGTTCCTTTGGATTCAAAGACTGTCTGAAAACCATGGACATGACCAAATGCTGAATTGAAGGAGCCTTGGGGTGCTTTGCCAGGCCTTTACTGCAGCTGCCTTGAGCTGCTGCTTGTCTGTGGATCTTTCTTCCTTCAGTTTTGTCTTCAGTAGGTAAAAAAATAAGTATGCTCCTTTGGTTTGAGATTTGGTAATTGACTTGGCCATTGAAGAATATCCCATTTCTTTGCCTTGGGTGTCTTTCACTGTATATGTTTGGTCATTATACATCTGGAATAAGTTCTATAACTTTAGCAGCATTTTCCTAAGCAGAGATTATAGCCCTATAAACCTTTTATTTTGGAGGCTTACCAATGGTTTGCACCTTGTTGTGAAGTGCCTGGATAAAACTTCAGGAATCTGTCTCATAAATGAAGTCTTCAATGCCTATCTCCCCAAGAGACATGCCTACCTCCTCAAGAGTGTTCTTGATTTGGCTTGAAGTTATGAAAGGGTTCTTCTTCACTATGGACAGAATTCTGCAGTCATTCACTTTAGTTGTCTTCTGTGGTCTTCCAGGTGTTTTGCTGTTGCTAAGTTTACCTGTTAATTCCTTCTTCTTAAGAATTTTTAACTGTTGTGCTGGCCACTCCTAAAGTCTCCCTGATGGCTGTATATTTTATATATTTTTTTCAGCCTGCTGATTTACTTGCAGACACCTTTTTGGAACCTATGTTGAGTTTTCGTGTGAACAGCTAACAAATGCAAATGTAACAATTGAAACCAGCTCTAGGCCTTTTATCTGCTTAATTACTAGAGAGTAACAAGGGAACGGGCCACACTTGGCCATGAAACTGCTTGTCAGCTATTTGTTGTTTTACTCACGAGCCCCCCAAAATGGGTGTGTGTATGAAAATGACTGAAATTCCTGAATGGTTAATGCCACACCTTTGTCACACCCTTGAATTAAAGCTGAAAGCCTTGATTTAACTCACATGTGGTGTGTGGCGGTAAGTTTTGTTCCAGAATTTATGATCCTGACTGTAGAATTTGTGTTAGCTCTAAGCGGAACCAACATTCTAGCGATTTCACTTTTTCCTCACAGATCATGATAAGGATGTGCTTATACATATACTATGGAATGGTACAGTTTGTACTCCAGAATATCATAAATTAACTGCGGCACAGGTCCACATGTAAAATTAATTATCAGTAGAGTTAGCACTTTTACTGTTTTAAACATCATTCCATTTTCTATACTTCTTATCCTGTGGAGAGTTGCAGGGAGTCTGGAGCGCATCCTGCAAAAGGTGCCATCCCATTGTAGGGCACAAGCATGCACACCTCATATACCCAATCATACACTTTGAGCAATTTGGAAATGTCAATAAGCCTGCAGGCTACAAGCTGTGACGCTGCTGGGGAGAAAGCGGCGTAACCGGAGGAAAGCCACCAAGCACATTGAGCATGCATAAAGGACTGGAGGTGACAGCTTTTAGAGGTGCAAGGAGACAGTGCTAACCACTGAGCCACTGTGCCATTGCATATACATTATGACTGGCTAGAAGTCCATTGTTGATCTTGGTTAAGTAGCTAATTTGTGAATTGAAGGGGGAAAAAAAACAGGCTTGGTTACCAGACTAATACAAACATTTTTAGAAGGTTTATGCTAAGAAAATGTTTGTAGTGGTAGCGCATTTGAACCATGAACCAAAGTAATGCAACATAGAATCACACAAGGCAGAAAGTTAGGAGGGAACATTTAAATTAAATTAGTGGGATATGTAGAAAAAAAAGTAATTAAAGCAGTAAGTAAGATTTCAAATTAACATTTTTGTTGGAATATGTATGTTTTTGGTTGCCATGCCTTTTTACATTGTACTTTGTTTTCACACTGTCTATCTCTTTTCATCTGTTCCCTGCAGCCTGAAGCCATTTCTACATTCACATCAGATGCTGCCTTGGTTTCCTTTGCTAAGTACTTCTGTGAAGCCTCTGAAAACATGAAGAATGTGAGTTGAGTGAAAATAATGGTTTTTGGTTTAAAAAAAAAAAAAACGGATTACAGCTGGCTTTGAAGCACTGCTGTATTGTACCTACTTTGCACTACATAGGATTGAATGGTTTAGTTCTGCCAGAAAGCAGCAATGTGACCATGTGGTTTGAAGCAAAAATATTGGCTGACAAAAATTCTCAGCCTGGTTATTTTAACCAACTATAAGATTTTGTAAATGCTTTCAAGTTGTGCTCCGCCCATCCTTATACACTGAGCTCAGGAAGTATTTGTTTCTTCTTAATGTGGTTTTCCTCCTATTTTTCTTGTGTATTTCACTATTTGTTATTTCACTTGGCTTTCTGTTCCACAGAAACAGGAGACTGTGGCCTTGTACTCGGCTATTCTGTATGAATGTGTGACCCAAGAAAATCCGGAGATGCTACCCACCCATATCTCTATTGACCAGGTAATTTTTTTTTTCATTACAACAGTATTTACTAAACTGGGAGTTTTTCCTTTAAACATTTTCATTTAAAATTGTTCATTGCGTTATTTTGGCCTGCTGCTTACACTGTGCTGTTGGAAAGCACAACCACCTGAGCAAATTCACTGTTTATCACAACTGTCGACCAGTGACGCTGCTTTTCCTAAACACCTAGCCCCCCCATCTGCTTGAAGAAGCAAAGAGGAATAATGCCTCCAGACTGACAAGCGTCTAATAAGTGATGCGTACAAAGAAGCAGTAACCAGTTTTGCATAAATGTTCCACAATTGATCCTTTTGGGTTTTTCATCATATTGGGTTCTTAAAGAAGCAGGTGGTTGCAGAATTTTTTTTTTTATAACTTCTGATGAAGGTAAATTTATTAAACAAATCCCAACAACAAATTGTGATCAAATTTCTTGTGAATGAAGTAGTAAAATTGATTTACAGAAAAATTCTATTTAAAAAAAGAATTAAAGATTTGAATGATGCAAACGTTTTAAAGAAAGCCATATATCTGTGATGAATGATGATCCCGGGCGAAGTGCCTTGGAGCCCCCTGCAGTTGTTCCCCTAAACACTCAGCAAGTGGCACGCCTGATCCTTGACAATCAATTCTTGGCAACTTGTTGAAGAGACTCATCTATCTGGGGGGACTGTACACACAGTCATTCATGAACACCCCTTGCACATTACAGGGACTCATCTGGGAGTGTTTTACATTCCCCCTGACCTAAGCCATTTCCACATCTTTGGGGCATTAAACGAGTTCCAGTCCAATCATGTCTTAGGCGTACTAAGAAAGCTTTCTTAATGTTGCAACATTAGTGAAATGCTGGGATAAATGTGCGTTAGTGTAGCAGGGGATTATATAGAGAAATGAAGTTAACTAGTAAACAGTTAACATAAATGTGTTCTATTATTCTGCAAAATCAAAAGTCCCGGTTTGACTTGAATGCCTCTTGTATATACGAGTTCGCCTAACAATTCTCAGTTTTGTTTGTCAGCTGACATAAGAACGATAATAAAACTTTGGACTGACTTATCTTGTTAATGGCCCATGTTGATATATTGACAGTTGCAGTGTGTTCTTATCAGTTTTTCCCAGTGACAATGGAAATAAATGAGTGGACTAATTCATTGCTGGCTTGTGTTATATTTTAATGCTTGAAGTTGCATGTAGTAATGGATATTTTTTAACAACAAATTTTAATCACTTTAAAATCGCTCCACCCCAATACACATTTTTAAAAGCAACATCACTGCAACCAATATTGTGTTTTATGATAATGCAACTTGGGTGCAATGGTTGGCAGGGTTGAGAACCGCTGATTTTGATCTTAAAACAACCCGTGTCTTTGTGTGTCTGTGTGACCTTTAAGGTTGTTAAGGCTCTGGAGCAGCGTGAGCTGAGTGAGACGTTCTCTCTGTGGCAAATGAAGCTCGTGCTGGAACTCTGTGAGAGCGGAATACTACAGCAGAGACTGCGGGACACGCGGAGACAAAGCCGCGGCCTGCTGCTAAGTTCAGAGTTTCTGCCAGTCATGAAGAGCTCGGCTGACCAGGCCCTAGATCGCTGGCTTTCAGGTAAGAAAATGCTACGCTGAATAGTTTCAGGATGCATTTCAGAATACTGGTATCAGTCTGACACTCATAGACGCATACAACAAAAAAAAAAAGTAATAAGCGTAATAATAATACTATTATGAGATGTGCGCTTAGTGTGCTCTGTCAAACTAATGGAGAAATTACACAAGGTACAGTTACATTTTACATTTGGCAGACGTCCTTATCCACATTTTTATTGCATTATACATCTGAGCAGTTGAGGATTAAGGGCCTTGTTAAGGCCCCACTTTCATGATGGTTGGTTTGAACCTGGGACCTTTCGAACCATAGTCCAATGCCTTAACCACTGAGCTACCTCTATACCCCTGATCTTTCACTAATAATAATGGTAATCAAGTCAATGCAGATTGCAAAAACTGTGCGCTCTGTGAAAATATCACTTGGAGGAACTACAGCATCTGATAAACCATCTTAAACATAACTCTCATTGTGAGTCGCACATTGCAGTCACCAAAGCTTCTGCAACCTCTGGCGAGTAGGAAAAAATATCTACAAACAATGCTGAGTGAAAATAACAGCTCTTGCTCAGTATATTGTTTTTGGCGATCAGCCACTATGGGGGTTGGGCGTAACTAAGACAATAAAAAGTATTTTACTTTTTTCCTGAAATGGGTTAGTTAAATCTGCATTTTTTTCACTTATGACCTTTCTTTGTCGTATAGCTAGTTAATGTAGTTAATTTAAATGATCTAGATAACATTAAAAGGCATAGTAGTCCAAGTGAATGAAAACTCTCATGTGCTTAAGCTGGAGAATTTTAAACACAAAATTAACATATTTCACATTTAACATGCACATACTTAACACATATAACATATAACATGTTTAATATGGTGCTTCTGATTAATCAAATCTACTTAGGTTACTTATTTTAGGATAGCTTTAAATAAAATACTGATTTAAAAAACATATAACGCCATAAAGCATGTTCTCAAGCATGCTCATACACTCATTATAGTATCGGTGCTTTCCTAGTTTCGGGATCTTTATTTGATTCTTCAAGGGGAAGTTGGCCTTTTCAGTATTTTAAGGACACCTGATTGCACCTGCTTGGTGGTTAGTAGGCAGGAGCTTTTTATAGTGCCATTGTGTATTTTAAAAAGACATAAACTAGAGTACAACCTCCTTTTTGCCATGTGAGAATCACACTTGATTTTTTGTACTCAATTTTATGGAATCAAACTAAAGATTTTTCCACTGATTGAAAAATCATAATGATATGCTTGGTATTTTATAATTTTCAGATTGTTTTCATATTCTGTGTCATATTCAATGTATTTGTTTACATCATCCAGTGCCACAGAAAGCACTGTTCAAAACCTCAGCCTAAAAATATACGTCCTAAACTGTGGAGTTCCTGGTGAAAATCTTTTTTCCTGCATATAAAAGGACCTGAAAACTTAGATGTCTGCAAGTACCCCAGAGGCCATTTTCTAG
This sequence comes from Clarias fuscus, assembly GCA_030347435.1. NCBI lineage: Eukaryota > Metazoa > Chordata > Actinopteri > Siluriformes > Clariidae > Clarias > Clarias fuscus. Next base: position 30,094,005 of record CM059211.1, on the reverse strand, counting down.
CAATGTGTAATAACAGTTTTTGTTGTGTGAAGTGCTAAAGAAACCTTTTCTTAGAAGTAACATCCGGTTTGAATGGAAGCAAACATATTTTGAGTCAGCAGCATTGTGAAAAATGTCCTTTTGAGTGACCTTTCATCGTTTTACACAGACAACAGACATGTGCTGCAGGAGTACATTAGCAGGCTGCCGACCAGTGATGATACGGACACCAGCATTCTAGCCTGCTTCTTGGTCTATCACTCCATTCCTAGCTTCAAGAAGATTGCTGCAACTGACCTTGAGGGTAAAAAATTTATTTCTTCTGGTCATATTCAAATGTTTGCATAAGGGATAAAAATTTAATGAATGAATTGGAGAGACTTTTGATATCTTCTTTTGAGGCATGCCAGTCTGTGCTTGTTTTTGCCTTGTTAAATTCCCAATTTTGATGCATCATTCAAAATATTTAAGCACATTTCCAGGATAATAAAAAGTGAGCAGGACAGTAATATAAAATTTGCTCAAAGTATTAATCCCTCAGTCATTTTTTATGCATATTATATGTTAATCTGTTCTTGTTTTCTTTTTCAGGTTGCTCCTCTTTCCCTGAGCTGCTGTTGAAATTCAGTCAATTACGGGTTCCTATTCGAGGCCTGCTGCATCTTAGTCCTTTGCTCTTACACAGTGGTGGTCCATATATTCCGCAGCCATTTCCGTTTTACTCCCAGAGGCCATGCACCTAATCTGCTCCTTTACGAAATCACAGCAGGGCTATCCAAATGTCTTCATAGGGAGACTTAAATACCTAAGTAACATGAAATCCTTTCTGGGATATTTAAAATATGGCCATGGTTTAATGGTAAGGCCTTTAACTAGTATGCCCTTAGGCTTAACCACTGCTGCATTGCAGTTCTGTAAATAATTAGCATTTATGTTTGTGCCTGTTATAATCATGTCAATAAATGACTTGTGATGAGAATTTTTAATGTTTCTCTGTTTGGAAAAAAATGATGCAATGCTGTGTGGGTCTTTTTTGTAGTTCCCATCACTATCAAAATAAGTCTTATCCCGAGTAAATGAACAAGAGCATTCCTGTGTAAATGAAAAACATTTTCCAGCCTGGAAACACATTGCCAAACACACCCACTTGCATTCCACATTATTTGCATAGCTACATTTCTCAGATTAAAATAGTGCTTAGCTTACTGTGCTTTGAATACTGATAACTGGTTGTTGTGCCTCCAGGCTTACTCTGCTATGGGATGAAGTGAAAGTTATGTTCATGCTTAAAACAATCTTGCTCAATTTCATCTGATGTTCTTGTGTAAGAATGCGACTTTTAGAAGAATTGTATTTTTATTTGTCCTGTAATAACTTTGGTTTGGGTCTTTGCATTGTCATTACTCCACTGATAAAAGAATAGAAACTGTCAGAGCAGTGTTTCCTGTATGACAGCAAGTGGTGTAGCAATACTAAGAGAATGACTGGGCATTAATCTCAGGGGTCTATTTAGAAATTATCTTTATATCTTAAAAGCAACACTTGTCAGTATTAAGCTGTTACTTTTTGGTTGCTGTTACTGTTACCATCATTAGTTACTATTATTTACCATAGTTTACAGAAAGCAGACAAGTGGTGTAATATAAAATGTGAAATGTGTCTACGAGATAATTGGTGTCTGCTGTGAATTAGTCAAATTGAGCAAAGCTATGGTGATGCGCTTTGCCACTCCAGCAACTTGTCATGCTACAAGATCTGTGTAACCACTGGCATGCTGTATATAAAAAACATGTACTTCGGTATGCTGTTTTTAGATTTCAGCACAACTAATCAGAATTGTTGCATGTTTAAATCTCAAAATGTCCCATTTACTGTTATTTTAAAGCTAACAGCAGTACTAGAATAGAAAGGATAATATACAGCCTATTATTATAATCTAAAACAAACTACCAATATATTTTTGACACAACTACAGCCTGGTTTACTGCATAGAAAAGAGTATCAAAATTTTATTTTATTTTTTACATTTCTGATAAACTTTTATCTGCACAACCTTATACCCATTTCTGTTTTGCAGGGCAGAATAGGGAGGCTTACGACTACTGCTCTGCTTAGTGTAATTATCAGTCTTGTAAAGGAGGAAATTAGTTTGAGGCAGCCAAAGGATGTCTGGAATGTGAATGAGGAAAGGGTGTAAATAAGGTCAGTAAATGGGAAATGTAAACTTTCTTACACCAAGTGCTATTTTGGGTATTTGAATTGCTGAGAACCAAAGTTTTCATTCACGCAAGTTGTCAGGTTCAAAAGTATTTGGACTGTGACAATTGTTTAATATTTTGACCTCTGTGCACCATCTCCATAGATTTTAAATGAAAAAATCAAGATATGATTGAAGTTTATACTTTCACTTTAAACTTAAGGGTTTTAAGAAAAAAATATTGCATTCAGTATTTAGAAAATAGACTGCCTTTTACCCTATCCCTCAATTTTTCTAGGGCTCAAAATAAACAGGAAAAACTAAAATAATCATAAATAATCATGATTATTTTTAATACTTTGATGCAGAATATTTGCAGCCAATGAGCTGCTTCACCAGGCCTTTACTGCAGTCACCTTCAGGTGTTACTTGATTATGGATCTTTCTGCTTTTAGTTTTGTCTTGCGTGAAAAGCATGCACACACAGGTGCCATGGGACTAAGTTGGCCCTTTAATAAAATTCAATTTCTTTGCTTTTGGTTGCTTTTACAGTGCATTTCTAACTAATCTAATTAAATTACTAATTTAATTTTAATTTAATTTGATTTAATCTGCGCGGAAAGTATAGCTTAAATTTCAGAATTTGTCCTGCTATGTTTATGAGCAGTAAACAACACTGACCCAGTTCCACTGGCAGCTATATATACTCATGACATAAAACTGTCTCCACCATGTTTGACAGATGAGTATGTATGCTTTGGAACATGAGCCTTCCCTTTTCTTCTCCGTAGTCATCTTTTCCCATAATTCTGGTACAAGTTGAAGGTAAGACGAAGTATATTTATGGCCTATTTGTTCTCAGGTGAGACGGTATTTTGTATCGCGAGGTAAACCAGCTGAATGTATATTTTATGAAATACCACATCAGTTGTCTTCTGTGACCTTCAAGGCCTTTTGGTGTTGCTGAGCAAGGATTCTGTTGAAGAATGTGCCCAATTGTTGATTTGGTCTCTGCTAAAATCCGAAATTCAGGTCACTCATGGACCTGACTGCGCTGGTTTTAAGTCCACAGACAGTAGTTAACAGTAGTCATTTATTTCAGATAAAGGAAGTGAGCTTTCGTTTGAACTAACTGAATGACTGTAGTTACATTCAGTTGATGTATTTGGTTTTCACGCCCTGTTTTCTGCTGTCTTTGAGCGTGTGTGAACAGACTTTCTCAAGGCAAACTCCTACACACATATCAATTCTTTTTCTCACACCTCACCATCCCAAACGTCCCATGGAAAATCAGACTTAATATTCAGCCGAGTTGCCCCCCCTTTTGCCAAAACCAGAACCGCTCAAAACAGTGTGCAGCTGCATGTGTTTCCTCTAAACACTCATTTGGCTACATGGGAAATGCTGGCCGCTAGGAAAGCCTCAGTTTTTGCTCACTTTTCCCCAGCAACTAGCGTCTTTTCATCTATCTCTAGTATATAAATATTTTACTTTAGAAGTGGTAGTATTGACATGGCGTGGTGTTTGAGAGTTCTGAAGGCGTTAACCGCTTTTTGGGCTAAACTCCATTCACACAAGCAGGAAGATTTGAATCTGCGGCGAGTCTGACGCTCTGGAGAAGTGGGCGTGGTCAGGCGCGCCCGGACAGACTCAGCGCAGCTCCACTCCATGAATGAGTCAAGAGTCCACGACGAGCCGAGGGAGAAAGAAACTAACTCAAACCCTAAGAAAGAGCAAGGGTTAGATGGTAGACAATTAATTTATTGCATAAACAATTTTGTGCAAAGCTCAAATTTAAGTCAGAAGTTAAACTTTTTAAGTGGAGATAGATGGTGACAGTCCGAGGGCTCAGTACTACACTAGAATAATCGGTAAGTTACCAAGTATTTGTACACTAAACTCATACTGTCCTGTCTGTGGGTAAAAATAAAACAAATATCTTGTGCAATTTTTAAATAATAATAATAATAATCCGAATCAAAGTGTATTTTATTTAAGCTCATTTTCTCACATTAAATAAGTCCTGTTATATCATTTACAGAGTACATCTTGCAGACAGTTTTGTGTCTTCACATGTGCCTAAGTTCTCCGGCTCTAAGCAAGCCTGCTTAATTAAATTATAAGCGCACAGACACACTTTACCATTATGATTAACAACATAAACACTGCAGGTAAAATGCGCAAAAAATAATGGACAATTTGAAAAACGGATAATTATGAACAGAAATGCCGAGCTAGGTCACTTTATTCTCATTGGGTGATGATAAGAGGAACTGTGCGGTAAAGCAGGAGAGTCTCTAACTTCCTCTTCCTTCTATTTCAAAAGATACAACTAGAGAGGAAATGCAAATGATGCCAAACTATCCATGAACGTATGCGTGCTGATTCTATTTATTACAATGTGTGCTTGTTTATTATTTTCACCAAACAGTTTTTTTTTTTACATTTATTTTGTTGGTCAGCTCGCAATGTCCTTTATTGCTCTAACCGCTCTTCAAATCAATGTCTAGGCCGTGCGTTTGCAATAAACGGGGATCCGCTGCGTGGTTACTGTGTTGAGTCACGTAGTCTTTTCATTTCTCTGCGTCACCAGCCGACAGATAAGGGGGGCGTGTCCGGTGGGTGTGTTTCGAAAGAACGCGCGCCTCTGTCTCCGGGTAGAAAAGAAGCGCCTCATGGCACAAACGTGCTCGAGCGCGGGTTTCACTTCAACGCATCAGCGCGAAGGCGAAGCGCACCGTCATGTAAAAATATATCTCAGCTTTTAGTAGACCTGAGTTTGGGTCCCTATTGCAATTTGTCTATATTGTCATGACATTTTGCTTTTTTTGCTCTCCATTGAACATACATTAGCCTTACGGGACTTCCTCTCGGCTTCATTCATGTGGTTAGTGTCGAGCGGCGCGTGCGCTACATTCATAAATGTGTAAATTGGAACGTAATTTCCAGCGCCACCTCAACCTGACAGATGAGAAATAAGTGTAAATGCCACATATACATCATACTGAAAAAGGAAAGGGATTATCAGGCACGATAATTAAGTTATTTCTCTCCAAAATGTTACATACTTGATATAGAAGCATGCAATAATGATTATGCTCAAGAAAGACGTGTATGCATTTTCGTGATGATTTCTAATTTTGACTGAACAGGGGGCATTAAAATATATTAGGCATATAACAAATATGCGCAAACAACGTAAATGTTCTGCTTTCAGTACTTAGGCGTGGAACTGGCCTGTGCTCTGACAGTTTGGTGAGTCTAGTTTCCAGTAAGTTCTCTTAGTGGCTGCCTCAGAAGAGGAAATAATGACACAAGGCTACGTCTCTGATCGGGGGTTCTATGCGTTGTTCTCTTTTGCATGGTTTTGAAATTACTAGCTACTAGCCAGCTGCTATATGCCAACAGATTTTTATTTCGGTTTTGTAAATCACAAATACCAACAGGCAAGTTATGTTCAAGTAAACAAAATAATGTGAATATAGCAAAATATAAAAATACAGACTGCCTATACTTAGTGTGTGTACCATATATTTGTTAAAGTTAATGCAATGGCAATTCAAATATGGAATGGATAACTGGTCTGTAACATTAGGTTTTCGCAGCTGCACGCATTTCATATTTCATACAAACTTAAATAATTATTTTGATTGTGTAAAGCTGCTTTGCGACAATGTCAATTGTTAAAAGCGCTATACAAATAAAATTGAATTGAATTAAACAGACCAATTTGGATAATTATTGGTAGTTTTAGTGTGATGATGGTTTACTTCAATTTGGTTCTCGAAGTAAAAAAAAAGTTACATTTTGCTTACTGTCTTTAAAATTAATTAAAAAAAAACACGAAAAATAAATGTTATTATTTTTTATAAACAGAGTAGGTGAATGATTTAATAAAGCTTACGTTTTGTTGCCATCTAGTGGCAATTCAAGGAACGGCATGAACAGCGTTTTTGTAGTTGTCCTAATAGTTTTATAAGGCCGTATTCATCAATGTGATATAAAAATTTAAGAAAAAAAGCATATGAAATACATATATAAACTCATAGAAACTGACTTTACAATTATCAAACTTAATTTTAGCACTGCGGTCTTGACATGCATCACTGAATGAAAACAGACACTTAAACACATCTTATTATAAACATGGGCATGAACTGCTTTAAAATAATTTCAATTGAATGCTTACATTAAATGATATATTTATTTTATCACTATTTATAATGAAGCCATATTGTGTTATGTAAACAATATAGTCTAAAACTTATAGTCTAAAAAAGTCCATGTACATTACAAAATCTTATTACTGAAAAATGATTCCTCATTTGAGAATTTACATCACTACCCATTTAAAGATGAGATTAAAGCATCACACCTATTTATAATGCAGAAGCCAGGATTTAACAAAAGAAGACAGGACATACATGACAATCTAAAATCACATGTGTGATAGAACAACCAATCATAGATTACAGTGGAACCTTGGATTACGAGCATAATTTGTTCCAGAAGTGGGCTTGTATTCCAAAAAACACTCGTAAACCAAATCAAATCTTCCCACAAGAAATAATGAAAACTCAAATAATTCGTTCCACAGCCCAAAAAAATAAATACAGGAAAATAATTAATACAATATATAAAGTGAAAAATAAAACAAATTAACCTGCACTTTACCTTTAAAAAAAGTTAAAATAAAAGCCAACAGATAAGTGTTTCCGTTTGTGCGCGCAGGCGCCGTGTATTTGTGTGTGTATGTGTGTGGAATTAGCCCCTTCCCTCGCCTCGTCTTACACAGTAAAACTCCTCCTCCCTCCCCCCACCTCGCTTTTTAAGTTTCACAACAAACACACACACAACGGAGACACTGTTTTAATGGGAAAAAAGAAATCTTTCTAATGACACTCGCGGAATCACTGCTATACAGTAAAAAAAAACAAAAAAAAACAAACAAATGAACCAGCACCTTACCTTGGAAAAGAATCGCGACAGAGCAGTTTTTGTGTAGAGCAGAGTGTGTGTGTCTGTGTGAAGCCGGGGAGGGGGGTGAAAAGGCAAGAGTGTGTGTGTGTCGGTGTGTGTGTGCCGGTGTGAAAAACTCGGCAGTGGTAAACCAAGACATGCTTGTTTTTCAGGTCAAAATTTATTTAAAATCTTTGCTCGTCTTGCGGAACACTCGTAAACCGAGTTACTCGCAATCCGAGGTTCCACTGTATATGAATTCTTGAAACAATAATAACACAGTAAGTGGGATTTCTTAACCTCACATTAACTTGATAACAGATTTGCTGTTATTTTTCTTTTTAAATTATAAGGCAATAATAATAATAATAATAAAAGAGTAGATACCTGTCTAACAATGATTCTTTTACCAGGATACACTCTCACCCATCTTTCTATATATTCTTTTATCATCCTATGTCCCATTAGTGGCTCAGAAACTTTGGTACCAATGCCCATTCCAAAATAATTCAATGTCCATTTTTTGTTGAACACCTAACAGTTAGATCCCAATTTCCTCTTTTTTTGATGCATCCGTTTTGATTCAGCCTAAATGATCATTAACGGCTAATGTTATGAGCTTATTACTTGATGATTGTTACAAATAGTCATTTCTAGGTCTTTTTTCCAAGTTTAATTGTTGACAGTGACCTCTGCTAAATTGTTATAGTGATAGCAGTACAGACTCGACCTTTACTTAGGGATACAGCCCACAATCTACTTTTTTTTATTAAATTGATTATTTTGTAATATTAATCTTGTTTCTTACCCTCTAAGCTGTTAATTAGTAAACAGCCATAATATCAGCTTGACTGATATTTAATAAAACCAGGAAAACTGGTGCCTATTGGCCAGCTGTATAGTTACAAAATTCTGTGCTAAATAGCTCCAATAAAATACATGATCATAATGTAGTTGAAAATTGTGTTGCTTCTGAAATTGGGGTCCTGTCATGTACAAGTTTGAGAACCCCAAGATAAAGGGATAGTTTATTGCTCTGTAGTGAACACTGAGTCCTGACTGCTCTGGGCTTAAATTAAAACTCTGCCTGACAGTTTAGGTCAGTTTGTGGTTCACAGCCCTTTTATTATTGCAGTCAACAAACAACACATAAAACTTTAATTAAACCCAGCCTGGCATTTGCATGCAGTGGTAATCCCAAATACTAATGATGGCTGTTTACTAATTAACAGCTTAGAGGGTGAGATACGTACTAGAACACTTGACAAGAACAAAAAAACTAAAATGTTGACATAATGGTGTGCTCTATTAATAGGGTCTCTAAAAATGCAGATGCAGTCTAAGTTTGCATGTTGTCGATGTCAGAAATGTTAAGATCAATTGTGATATTGCGGGATCAAGCCTTAATTTCCTATTATGACCTCATGATTAAAGCAGATGCACACTCTTCCTACTTTTAGTTTGAGTATTATGTTAGCTTAGTGAGAAGTAGTGCAATATAAACACCAGGGTGTACTAAAACATATGTCGTATACAGTAAATGTAAAACACTGGACATTTTCTGCACTAAAATTGTCACTGGCTGTGGAAGAGGCAGAGCTCAAATGCAAGCATATATAAATGAAAAATTAATTGAAAACAATTTTGGAGTCAGTGTGCATTAATTGCCACATGCAAGAATCACAATACCTGAATAGGTTTCCTCTAGTTTATAGTGTGTGTACAAAGAAAAATACATGAGAAACACATCCCCTCCTGTTTCTCTTGCTGTTGAATCCATTTGCCTATTCATTTCAATTCCAGTACTTAATTCTCACTCACTCACTCATCGTCTATACCACGTAATCCCGTATCCCAGGGGACGAGGTGGGTTACATCCTGGACAGGGGTGCCAATCCATTGACGCACACAATTATTCACACACTTTACAGGCAATGTGGGAACTCCAATCATTCCGGAGTACCCAGAGGAAACCCACCAAGCACAGGGAACCCGTACCCTGGAGGTGCAAGGCGACAGTGCTAACCACTAAACCACCATGCCATGGTACTTAGTGCTTAGATCTAAAACTAACTTTCTAATTTAGGTTAGAAAAATGTTTTTTTTTTTTTGTTTCGGATGTTACTCCAGAGAGTAAATCAGTGGTAGATACACTGTTCAGTTTCAATCAATAACACTCATGCTAACAATAATAGTTACAATATCCCAAACTTGAGAGGGTTAAAAAAAAGTGTTTGGTGTAGCTAGTTAAAAATATAAGTATAAGACAAAAAAAAGCACTGCAACTCTTCCATTTTTATCTGCAGATTTCTGCTGTTCTGCACATTTAGACACGAAGTTCTAGCGAATTTAGGTTATTGCATTGTCTCACTAATTTGTCCACAAGGTGGCAGCATACACCAATTACAAAATAGGGGTTTGTGCTGTAGGACTATCCTGTGAGGCTAAACGGTTTTATAGACGTGTGAATATGAATGTGGTCATTAATATGTCCAACAGTAATAAAACATTTTAGCAAATTATTAGCAGAATGCACAAAATGTTTATCTTTGGCCCCAATTCCTTAAATGCCATCTTTCATATCATATCATGATGTATTAATATTGTGATTAATTCACACACTGCATAACATGTAAAACCTGGCAGATTTCAGGTTTATTAGAATTTCACCAACATTAACATCAGTCGTGTGACCAGCCAGGAGAAATATATAAATGTTGGCCCTGAATTTTTTTTCCCTCTCTATATAGCTTGTATACATTAAAATAATATAAAATGCTAATAATTTAAGACATACATAATTTGTTTACAACAGTGACACAGGCGCAGGACAATAAAAAAAATCTCCTGACTTTGCTCTTAAATGTACAGTAATTATATCATAACCCTATTAATGGCTATGTAATTCCATCAAGTAAAACACCTTTGATTAGTCAGAGCAGAAGTAAACAGGGAAATAATGAGTTAACCTGCCTTTCAAGACACGAGATCTAGTTCCTGATGTATGTCATCACAATAGTGTTTGTATTTTCTGTCTCTAATCATTTAATCATTCTCTTGTCACTCATGCAGTCACAAAAGCTGTTTCTTGAGCTCCTGTAAACCTGCTTAGTCATTCCTTTCTAATAGCCAGCAGCAAATAAACGCTGGTTTTACTGATCAATATACCAGATGAGGATGACACGTCTCTGTGACCTCTATGTGGGAAAAGTATAAGCCTTTGTAGTGGCATTTAATGAATATTGACAGTCCTTAGAGGTGCTCTGTAGCGGAGAGAAACGTTGTGTGTGAGGCGCTGAGTGGAACACATGATGAGCCCCTCTAGGGTTTCCAACTCCCCAGAGGATGCATGTCATGGGAGAATATTGATCAGTGCTTTTGTCTGTGGTGTCCTTGCAAGGAGACTGATCCAGTGAGAAAACACCTGCACTTTTTTCTCACAGGGTTAAGTAAAAGAAGAAGGTACCCTGCTGTGCAGGTGTTTCGAGAATGGTAACATGCAGTATGTTTTGATGCGCCCATTTCACGTGGATGTTATTGCTAAATGGAATTTTCCATGAAAAAAAAATAAAAAATCCAGCCACTATGTGGGCGGTTACAGCCACCGGACCACATCACACCACGGTCACAGTACCATATTCTATTTTATGGTGCAGATAGGATCTTTTTTTTTTTTTTTTTACATAAATCTTTTACATAACTGCATCTAGGTTACTTCCAAGTCTTCTAAAGCTTCAGTCCCAAAATGCGTGAAGGATTTAAAAACTGTATAAAAAAAAAAAAAAAAGTGTCAAGAAGATTACTGTGCAAAAATGGTTTTAAAAAACACTTTGTACATATAATTGATCACTGATCTTGAAAATACATTTCAGTTTCCTTATTTTGCCAGTTGTAGCATCTTTATCCTCTACCACAAACATAATTCACTTTTGTAGCAGCGTGTGTGAAGCAAGTGAAAATAGGATGTGTAGGGTCTTCTTATTTATACCTTGAACAGTTTGTGGGCCTTATTAAATGTCTCAATTATGTATTTAGCTTTTCTTTTCTTTTTTTTGGTTCCACTTGTTACAGGAAGTTCACATTCAGTGGCTTAGGCTGGAGTTTTGTCATCATGGCCTTTATGTTAGCCATCCCACTGTGTGTGTGTGTGTGTGTGTGTGTGGTTAGCAATAGGTTGGTTTATCTATCATCTGTCACTGATGAAATTTTAAAAGTCAAAACAGTTTCAGCATTTGACATTAGATCATTTTACAAAGCCACTAGCAGAGATGTGTAACACATTTGTAAACACAGTAAATGCTATTACTAGCGATTTTACTGTCTACTCTCTACTAATACATACTGTATCTTACTTTAATCATTGCTGTATAACTGTATATCCTTCCTCAATCCACAACAAAAAGAAGGTGATTGAGTCTTTTATTACACACTGTCGCAACCGTCAGTTCATCTCCCAACTGTGTTTCAGCAGACCTGTATATTAATCCTCTCTGTATTATTCTGTCAGTTTAACTGAATTTAAGTCAGAATTAAACCCTAATGACAACCTTGCATTGGACTGGATTGCCAGAGTGCGTTCCTGCATCAAGACTAGTGTAGCCAGGACTGGGTCTGGATCCACTGTGACCCTGACCAGGATAAAGCAATTACAGATAATGAATGTGCACAAATGAGGCATTCGTTTTTTTTGAAAATGGAAAGGTTGCGTATAATTGTCATGTTGCATTAGTGTTTAATATATGCTTCTGTGGCAATGTTAATGTGCCTGATGGGAATGCCAGCAGATTCTTTTCTGACCATATTATGGAATAGTAAGTGATGAGTATGGTGAGCAATTTCATCAGGATAATGAAATATGGAAATATGGCATATCAATATGGTGATGATGGCATATCAAATGATGGCATATCAAAGCAAATAAACTCCAATGTTTACAGCTGTAAGATTATTGCTGGACAGTAAGAACGGATGCTCCATTCAAGGAATGCACCGGACAACAATGTTTTTTAGATGAAAACTGCTGATGTATTTGAATGATGAGAATTAAAACAGTACAATTAAAGCTAATTATTGGCTACAGTTTTCAAGATATATGGGTTTTTCATTTTTGGACAATATATACTGTATATTGTACATATAATACAGTATTACTAAGAAATCGTAAAGGATACAAATGTAATTGTAAAAAAGGTCTTTTGATTCTTGCCTCTTAACTTTACCATATTTGTATATGGCTTATTTATTTTTACAAATTAGACAACAACAAAAAAGTAACAAAAGTGAAATAAAAATTTATATTGTGCAGTTTCTAATTTGCACCTCTTTGTGTGTGTTATATGAAACAGTTACCATTTCTTATTAGTACTGTATTATACGTACAGTATACAGTATACAGGCATAAATGAAAACCCAAATATCTTGAAAACTGTTTTGTAATTGTCCTGTTTTACTTCAGCTCATCAAAATTATTACATGTCATGGAATTTATACAGTGTTAATTTCGATTACGGAGCAGGTATTAATCATAACATTTATATTTGCGGTTTTACTGTAGTGACTGTTGAATGCTGTCCAGAATTGCCAAAACACACTGTCTAAAAACAAAACAACAAGCAAACTCTTAGCATCCTAAAACATAAGCTGTACATGAACCTTGAATTGTAATAGTTACTTAAAAATATTAGATAGTCATGGGATTTGACATCACCTTGAGCAATGATCAGAACATCTGTTTAATGACAGCACAAGTGTTACAACTTATAGGAAATTCATGCAAGAACGGAAAAACATGATGACAGTAAAGTCAATTTCCCAATCAGACACTGTGCCCTGCCTTTAAAGATATTTGTGATTTTTCTTTTTCAAACTGTATTCTTAAATTGCAAAAGGGGCACACGGGTACAAACCTGACACATATCAGCTAAACTGAATTTGCTGTAAAACTAATGAATTGTTAATAATAAAAAGCAGCAAATGTGAATTATCAGTCTGTAACTGGCTCAGTGTGGTGATTTCAAAACAGCCTTAAGCTTAAGGACAGCGAGTTATGAGAAAGCTGCCACGTTTAAACATCTAGGTTAAGTATGATTTACCATTTTAATATTCATATTTGTGTTCCCAATTTTAATATCTAATAAAATGATGAGTACAGTGATTTATAGTTCAGATTTCGCCCAAAAAAGATTTAGGTTTAGGCTGTCTAGCTTTTAGAAAGTGAAATAAGACTGACTAATTCCTGAGTACTCAGATTAGGACCAGCAGCCACAACAGAGCCAGTAAAATGCGTATTTCTAGGCAGCTGTGAACTGACTGTAACAGGAATCTGACTAACCGACTGAAAGTGACTGCATGACATTCTCCCAGTAACAATCTGACATGGCAACACCGGTTTTAAAAATAACTTCTTCAATTTCTTGCTTGTCGGACCCTTTCAGGCATCCTGTACATGACTTCTGATATGAGCAAGACTGAATTTGGCACAAGTTGATGAACTTCGCTAACCGCAGGATTAGAGAGAAATCTGCCAGGTGCAGTAGATTACTTTGTAATAGTTCACTTGGTAAACTATTGCACCTGGTAGATATGTAGAACAAAAAAAAATTTGATAAAGGAAAACACTTAATTTGTGTGTTGGTCAACTGTACAGGAGGTGTTCAAGTCAAACTGGGTGCTGTAATCATTGAAATTAAAATTAAAATAGGCTTGAAATATTTCACTTTTTGTGTACACTTTCTGTTATCTTATATCATACACATTCACATTTCATACAAACTTAAATAATAATTTTTTGATAAAGCTGCTTTGCGACGATGACAACTGATAAAAGCGCTATACAAATAAAATTTAGTTGAATTGTTATCTAAACTATATGAAATTCACTTTTTGAATTAAATGAATGAATAAAATTCACTTTTTCACTTATTTAATTTTTTAAGATGCACCATACAGTACATGGGGTGTGTTCAGGTCAAACCTGCACTTTTGATTGTGCAAAATAACAGAAAACAGTTATAAGAGGAAAAACAACCTTTATTTCTGTATGTAATCCTCTGCTCCACTAATGCACTTATCCCAGCATTTCACTAATGCTTGGATGCTATCAAAGCTGAAAGTTCACTCATTATGCCAGACACATGACCTGAAGCCTGCTTCAAGTAATCATCACTGCTGAATGCTGGCTTTCCAGGAACTCCTTTAATGGCCCTTTTATTTAACGGAAAAATGGTCTGGTTTGAAAGCTAAAGGCATTCTGTTGTTTTTTTTTATTGTTGTTTGTTTGTTTGTTTGCTTTTTTCTCAGAAAAATACTCATCATATATCAACATCATACTGCCCACTGCACCACTTCCACATAACATTAACTCAGTAGGGAGTTATTGCTACATGCATGGGACAGTCCTGACCCCACTCCAAGTTATTTCCACATGTTTGGACCATTAAAGAAGTTGGGAGGCCAGCATTTCAGACGGCTCCAATGTTCTGAGAAAACTTGATTATATCCAAGCACTAGTGAAACGCAGGGATACATATATTAGAACAGCAGGGAATTAAATAGTAAATAATAGTAACAGTAGTTTTTACTCTTATGTGGTTCAGGTTTGACTTGAACACCCCTCATGTGCAGCGCATCTAAAAAAATTATTTACTTTTTGCATTTTCCCGAGATTTTCTCCCTAATTTAGTCGTATCCAATTCCTCCCCATCACTAGGGCATTAAGGCTACTACTACCACTCAGTCGAGAGGGCTGAAGACAATCACATGTTTCCTCTTAACCACTTGATGTCAGCCGACTGCATCTTTTCGAACTGCTCGCTCACGCACCGTTGGGGGTGGCGTAGCACACTCGGAAGACAGCAATATCCGTTCCTTCTGTTATGGCACTGTACATTCACAAGCAGTGGAGTGAGGTTGGAGTCAATGCATCAAACACCAAAACACTCACGTTTTCAGGGAACTGTTGCATTCCTTGTATCAACCCATTCCTAAACAAGAGAGAGTGTCAAAAACGTCATACCAGGGCTAAGAAGAAAGAGACCTCCACTGTTGCTCAGTGGTACAATGAAACCTCGAACTGCAAGCATAATTTGTTCCAGGAGTGTGCTTGGATATCAAAGCACTTTTATATCAAAGTGAATTTCCCCCATAAGAAATAATGCAAGCTCTGATGATTTGTTTCATAACCCAAAAATATCCATATAAAATAATTAAGCCAAAATATAAGGTAAAAAAACAAATGAATCCTCCACTTTACTCTTGAAAAGAATCATCGCTGGTGTGAGATGAGAGAAGAAGGAGGAGGGGAGCTACCGTGTAGGACTACTACTACAGCCTTTTAAACTTTTTTCTTCACACCATTGTTGTAGTACAGTTACTAAAAAACAGCCACTACACTTGGACACAAACTAAAAAAAAATGCTTTATGCACGTGCACACACATGGTCACTATGTTATAGCACTGAGATTGAGTTTGGGAGACAATTACCAACAATCACGCAGCGCACGAAAGCGAAGAACTATTGGCTCAGAAGTGTATTCATACTACAGTACTCGTATTTCAAGACCTCGTTTGTTGATCAAGTTAAAATGTATTTAAAAATTTTGCTTGTCTTGCAACACACTCGCAGACCCACAAAAGTTACTTGCAATCCAAGGTTTTACTGTAATCTTTTTAGATGAAGGTAAATTTTGCATTGCATGTGGAAATCAAGGACCCAAGTCTGGGGGAAGAGTGTAGAGTCACAGAATCCAAGTTGCTTGAACTTTCCTCAGTCGGTGATGATTTGCGGTGCCATCTGCTAATGTCAGTCCATTGTGTTATATCAAGTCCAAAGTCAATGCAGCCGTTTACCAGGAGAGCACTACATGTTTCCTTCTGCTTACAGGCTTTATGGAGATGCAAGATTGTCTTTTCTAGCAGGACTTACTGTAGCACTTGCCTACCGTGCCAAAATTACCATTTACTGATTTGCTGACCATCATGAAATTACTGTGCTTGATTGGTCAACCAACTCACCTGCCCTGAATTGTCAGGAGTAAGACCAGAAACAACTGACCCATCAATACAGACCTGCTCTTCAATAATGCCTCAGCAGCGCCACAGGCTGATCGCCTAAGAATTAAGTGCATGAATTAACATATTTTTTTTCTCGATTTCTGTATTTCTGTATTCGATTTGAAATATTTTTAGATACTGGATTTTTAATTTTCATGAGCTGTAAGTCATAATCATCGAAATTACAAAAAAAGACTTCAAATATTTCACTTTGCATGTAATCATGTTTTACTTACTCATTCACTCACTTATTGTCTATACTGCCTTATCCTATATACAGGGTTGCGGGGGGCCTGGAGCCTATCCCCAAAAAACTTAGGGCACAAGGCGGGGTACACCCTGGACGGGGTGCGAATCCATCGCAGGGCACATACACACACTAACACGCTCATTCACACACTACAGGCAATTTGCGAATGCCAGTTAGCCTAATCTGCATCTCTTTGGACTGTGGGAGAAAACCGGGGTACTCGAAGGAAACCCACCAAGTACGGAGAGAACATGCAAATTCTAACCACTAAGCCACCGTGCTGCCATCATGTTTTACTTTTTAAGTTTACTTACAAATGAAAATTGACATTTTAACAATATAATTTTTTTTTTCAAGATGCAGTGTATATTGTAATTGAGAAAAAAAATTCTTTAATTTTTGATTGTGTTAGGATGCGATTAAAGTCAGTCATTTTATAGACACTTTGTATGGCACCATAGATCCTGGATCCACAACAAAATCATTAAAATGTTGGACCCACCTAACCTTACCAGTTGGTGTCCAGTATAGGTGAGTAAATGGCCATGAAAAGCCTTACGTTCCTGTTCTTAGCTTGGAACTACATGTGGTCTTCTGCCTTTGCAGCTGATCTGCCTCAAAGGTAGGCATGTTGGGTATTCTGAGATGCTCTTCTGTTCACCACAGTTATAAAGAGTGGCTGTTTGAGTTAATATAGCCTTGTCAGCTTAAGCAAATCTGACCATTTTCCTCTGCCAGTCAGTGGTTGTTTTTGTGTACAGCACCATTCTGTATGAACTCCAGAAACTGAGATAGTAATTCCGATTATAATCTGCACTAGCAGCCATACCATAGTCTAAGTTACTAAGGTCACATTTCTCCTTCATTTTACAACTGTAAGATTTAATTCCAAATGATTGACTGGCAGGGTAATTGCATAAATGAGCAATTACTGTTTATCATGATTATGAGCTTTATAATATAATTAAAATTTTGAGTACTGAAATGTTACTATTATAGTGACCGGGGAGGGTTTTTTCCCCTTTTCATTTTATTCAAATTTATTCCTTTAATTCACCTCAGTTCGCACATGCTATGTCATATGGGGTAAGATGTAGTTTTCATGAAACTGAAATTTAAGAAGATGGGATCCCTACTGCAGATTATTCACCGGGGTATAAGAGCGAAACAGAAGGCAGAAACTGTAGCACCATGAGTCATTATGTTGATTTGCTTCAGCAGGTTTGGCTTGGCAGCTTTAAAATGCCAGGGGTGTTTGAAATTATGACTTTATTCACAGTGTACCTTTTCGGTTAATTATGACTC
This sequence comes from Clarias fuscus, assembly GCA_030347435.1. Lineage (NCBI taxonomy): Eukaryota > Metazoa > Chordata > Actinopteri > Siluriformes > Clariidae > Clarias > Clarias fuscus. Next base: position 30,076,263 of record CM059211.1, on the reverse strand, counting down.
GCTAGTAGTAGATTTTATTCACTTCAAAACAGATGCATGGGCATTGATGAATCTGATTAATTTGAAAAGCTACTTAGATATTCTCTACTCACAAAATCTACTCACACACTTACTTTCTCTATCTCGGCATGAGGCAGGAGCATGACTCCTGTAGTACACATGCCCATACCCATTGACATCTTGGGACAATTTAGCTCAGGTGATTAACTAACATCACACATCATAAGCCAGAAAACTGAGGACATGTGGACATAGGGTGAAGACGTACTGAAACATTGTGCTTTATGTAGTGTAGTAAAAACAGCATTGTCTATAGAGCCTATAGATGCCCTACCTTTGTGGAAATGGAGCCTCAACTTTTGGGAATTTATAAATGAAACACTCTAATTTGACTCAACAAAGAAAAAGATCATAGGAAATCAGTGTGTATATGCATCCAATGCGTAGGAGGAACTGAGTTTTCCCATAGACTTTGAGCTTCCACAAACTCCAACATGAAAAGAAGTGTTACGTCATATCCGATGCCTGCTCCTATTTATGACCTTTCCTTTACAACAAACAAGCCGCTTTCCCCTTCGTAATTCTAGAAAGCCCAAGCTGGGTTCCTAACTGTCTGGGATGTTGTGTAGGAAGTGTTAGAAGACTTTTGGTTTACTTACTTTTACAAATACAGGCACATGCCCACACATATCTTGGCCAGAGGTTAGACTGTGTTCCTTTGGTGTTAGCGGACTGCACAGGCCTCCCCTGCACTGCTGTGGGAACTTGGCCAGTCATCTGTGGAGTTATGAGAGGCATGTGGGGGGGAGGAAGCCGTGGTTTGGTGTGTCAGCGCCTTATGTGTGTTCCATTCTGTTAATCTTCCACTCAAACTTTTTTGACTCATCTGTATTCCTCTGGTCCTTTGAGATGGGTGTGTGTGAATGTGGGGGAGGAAACAAGCTGTTTCTTCTTTAGGAGGTTTGTTCAGTACTGTCTTTATGGCTTTAAGGAGAATGCAGAACAGAATGGTAAGTCAGTCCATGATCAATACTATTTGAAAGAAAATTAATGTTCGGTGAGTGGCTCAGTGAATGAATCAGTTGAAGTGTGAAGATGATTAAAGTGTTTTGGACCGTTCGTAGTTTGCAGTAGGACAATAACAGTGGCATTTTGCATTGCACGTAAGAGTATGAACTGTATTAGCACAGCAGTGAATGTGTGTGTATACAGATTTATTTTGATATGACAGGCATCTGGCACATCATATCGCTATTTCACAATATTTTTGCAACTGTAGGGCATCAGTTTATAACTAGAGAATGTGTAACGAGCTGAGTTTTAAAAAAAGGTTTCTCATGAAATAATTACACATACAAGTTCAGTAAAACTTGATTCTGCAGTGTGGTGGCACATTCGTTAGTGTTAGTGTTGCTGCTCAAGTTCAGTTATGAGCTCAGGTTATCGTCTGTTCAGTTTTGTATGTTCTTCCCACATCTGTTTGGGTCTCTCCCCCACACCCACCCCTAAAAAAAAAATAATTAAAAACTGCAGGTAGGTGGAAGCGACATGATCTGCATTTAGGTTTGAATGTGTGCATGTGTGCATCTTCAGTGGTTATAAGAGTAAAAGACTAAATAATACTACTAATAATAATCTAAAGACAATTCAATTCATGTAATAAGTTTGCAAAGTTTCTGTTGATTTAGATTTTTTTTTACTCGTATTTATATCACTAGTAATTAATTTACATCTATAACTAGAATATAATAGTAAACAAACACACCTTTACCCGATAAAAAATGAAGGAAAATAGAAGGAAAGCATTTTTCATTATTGTGTGGATTATTTTCGCTGAGTCTGTGATGAAAGAGGAAGTACATCTGACCTCTTGGTTTTCCCAGTGAGAATCTTGATCTGCCCTCTACTTATTGTGGGAAAAATGGAGAACCCGCCTCCAGTCTATCTTTAGTTCAGGATACTAGCCGAATGGGGAGGGCTGCGTGATCTCAAGAAAACTCAACCATATCCTAAGGAATGCAAATGCAAATCCGTACGGACCCATACAATAAAAAAAATGTCTGCACTGATGATATCCAAATAAATTTGTCTCACTGGTTAGGATGCTTGCATGACATTAGGTTTGGTGAACTACGTGCAACAGCACGCTGACTACTTCCTTTCAATTCATAGTTTCAAGGAGCAAAACATGTTTCATCTGTTCTGCTTTGTACAGACGTCAGAGCAACAAAACAGACTTTTGTAGAGGATCTGAGTAAGATTGTACTCTATACTATGTATGTATATATATTTCAGTGACTTGTTGAAGTCATTGAGCATGATGTTGTAGAAATACCCCCTTTGATGGAGGCAAATGCCCCACACTTGTACCGTTTACTGTAAGCGAGGTAGGTTTCAGACATTTGTGCAAACTGCTGGCCCGTGAGCTCACGGTGCACTCAGCAAAGCTGCGTGGGGCTGTGTGGGCAGCTATGACACAGATGACTCAGCACCTAGCAGCAAAAACTCCCTTAATAACTCATTTAAAATGATCTAGTGTAGTGTAGACTGAATAATTCTTTAACTATTTATTTCTGAAAAATATAGGATAATCATGCCTATAATATGATTAGTTCAGAGTATAATTAATTTGTTTGATTTACTATCAGACACAGGAGTTAGTGGCAAAAGGTAAGAAATTATACATACTTCTATATACAGTGTGCTACAAGTCTAATATAGCCTTTTGATATTTGAAAACAAGTCTTTATTTTACCTTTTTTTCTTTGTTTTAGTTATGTTTCATCAGCCTCATTATAATTTCACTTGTTTGCCGAAGTATACATTTTATTCAGACACCACGTCATTTTATGAGCATATCTGACCGCTATATAGACAACACGTCATTTATGGCAACCATAACTGACCACTAAATATTGCTTTTGCTAGCTTTTATATCATGGATGTCATATCAATATTTTTGTGTGACCAAAAAACAGGCAGTACTGTATACAAGCACTGAACAACATACAAAAGTATTCTGGCAGTTCTATAATAATAATAATATTTATTATTATTATTAGTATTATTATTATTATTGTTATATTTTTATAGTCTAGCTCAGATACTTATTTCTTAAAATTCTCACATTCTAATTCATAAAACTACTTTGTAAAGATTTACAGAAATTGTGGCAGTTCTGATATAGTTTTATATTTAATATATTTGAGTTCTAAATATTTTTAATAGACTGCAATAAGTAGATACATTTTGATGCTATGCAAATGTTTTAAATTTTTTTATGCAGATGCATGTAACTGTCTTGAATGTAAGGTAAAAATATTGTAAGGTTATGTTATTATTTTAATAACATTAAAGTACTAAATAAAATCATGAATAAATTGTATCTTATATACATTTTAATGTTTACATTATAGTGTGGAAAATAAGCTCATTTATTGCTCCACTTACCGTAATTTCATGGAAACATACCGAAACCAGTTTTTCCTGCCTGATTTTATAGTAAGGTGAAAATTTCTGGTAAATATGAAATAAGGCATCAATTTTGAAATGTCACGTTAATGTCACAGGTAAAAGATCAGTATCGGTATCAGATTTGGTATAACATGACTAAGAGATTGCCTGTTTGATCGTCAAAGTCAGGTTTCAGTCTTATTTAGGGTCATAGTGAACTAAACAAATACTTGTTTGTGAAGCTGATAGTCATTTCTGCATGTTTCTTTGTAATGTTGTTAAGAATCAGCAAATTTTCTTGAAGAAGTCGAGAACCAGGTTCAAATAAGGTTGCTGACACAAAGTCAGATGCAATGTGTGGGTGTGGGTGGTCAAGGCCCAAAACAGGGGTTGTGCTTTTAGTCAGCTCAACTGTAAACTGCAAATACTAAAAACAAAAGCTCATTATTCACAAGTGTAAAGAAGTGATGAACAATATATGGAATTACAGAAACATTCTGAAGAAATTGGTGCTCGATTTTGTCTGTCATACCTCTGACATACTGTTATTGATAATACCTGATTGTGGTGGATGCATGTGAAACAGGTTGGGAGAGGATGTTAGGTGCTGTGAAGTTTAGTACACATGCACACATGTTGTGTGTCCTAGTAGTTGTGTATTAGTTTCAGTTTGAGAAATTATACTTACAAATATCTTTGTACTATTTTTTTTTTCCTTAAGGAAAATCATGTTTATAATTATGATCTTGTCTGCATATAAATGTTTCCCTTCATTGAATAGGATTAACACTTTTAGGATTTTTATTATTTTTATTTTTTTTTACATTTTGTATTACAGTAGATGCTACGTGATTTAGCCAATGTCTTTATTTTTAGTCACTAGTTTTATTTTGTTTTCATTTCCGGGAGATGTTCAGCAGAGATTTTTATCTCTCCAAGAACAAACAACTAATTGACTACTAACTTCCTGCCTGCTTAAGCCATAATGCACTTTGCACATATACATTAAAAAAAAAAAGATTAGTCTGGTTTTAATTATCTTGTATAATTATTTTTGCTTTAATTTGTGACTAGAGATCGAACCATTGGTGGATCTGTTTGCTTTTATTTAAATTGATGATCTTGAGAATTACTATAGTATTTCTAGAGTATTTCTTATGAATTCTGTGGTGATAGTTTATTGTGCATTGTCACAATAACTGCGTTTAAAAGCAGTTACTAGGAATCTGTTTCTGGCACTGAAAAACCTGATGCTTTATATTTGACCATCTGACTAAACTCAAGAGGTTTGTAAGAGAATACGAAACTCCTACATTATTGTGGCACATTTATAAGCACAGACATTTTACATTGCACCACTTGTTTTTTTGTTTTGTTTTTTTATCTTCAACTTTCTAATAGCTGATACTAATCCCTTTTTTATTTTCCTCTGTTCTATTCAATTGTAATTGTGTGTCTTATTATATATTAAGGGAGTGTTTTCAAATAATAATAATAATCATCATCATAATCATAAAAACAGAACAGCATAATTCCTGCTTACAATTTGCTGTCATTAGTCTTCCTTCGAAATTCCTAGCTGTTACACACTGAACATCTCCCCATACATCTCTAAGAATTATAAGATTAAAATTATTGAAATGTCTTTTTTAGCGCCATGGTGCCTGCCTAATGGATTTGTAAAGTACTCAAAACAGGTTAAATTATACTCACATTTACGAGGTGATTGTATGGAATTTGCATAGTAGGCTTGGTGGTTAGTAGTTAAGCGAATAAAGGCTTAATAGTAATTTCCCTCAAAAAACAAATACTGTACCATTATAGTATCTAACAGTAAAGTAGGTTACTGAACATCCTTTATGCAATGCAATATAGCTGTGAACTAAATAATAATCTAGGCTAGTATTATTTGCTCTTATTATACTCTCTTTTTATATGGCTTGAATACTTCTTCTTTTTTTTTCTTTTTTTTACATTTCATGAAAATGTTAGACCTTTCAGAACACTACACTAAACGTTCATTCATGATCAAACAATTCACGACTATATGATGTAGTGCTCAGTAGTTTCCGTATGTGTGTTCCGTGCACGTGTTCCTGTGCATTACCAGAGGGGGGCAGTATTTCTAAACTAATGAATACTACGTGTTTTGCTCAGAGAGACATCAGACCCGCGGTGTTTTTTTTTTTTTTTTTGGTTGTTTTTTCTTCTCCTCGCAAAAAGTCACGCAATTAAAAAAAAAAAGACATAAATATACCTCTTCTTATATAATCAAATGCCATTGTTAGCGCAGCCATGTTTTAAAACGTCTGTCAGTAATACCGATTACACAAAGACTGGTGATATTAGTAGAAAATTCGCGCTGTAGATATGTAATGTAGTGTCTGGTCTTTCAAAAAAAAAAAAAAAAGCCATTAAGATTTATAAGCATTAATCCCTTATAAATACCTACAAAAGTGTTTAAGTTAGCAAATCTCTACTCAATCTCTTACTCGATCTCGGTTAAAATGTTTGTAAAAAAAAAAAAAAAAAGCAGATCAAAGTTTGAGTTTTTAAATAAGAAACATGTTGTTTGATGTGTAAACGACCTTTATAACATTGTTTCCTTCTGGAATTGAGTTACTTACGAATTTTAATAACTCGTGTCATAATTTAACTAGACGTGAGACCTTAAATATTCTGCATTCAGACCATAAATATTGATTTCTACGTTACGCGGATAAATGGCGTAGGTTATGGAAAACGGCTGAAACACACTGCAAAAAAGACTTGTTTGATAGGAGTTTATATATATATATATATATATAAGATTGTGTGTATTGCATATTTGTTACCAAATATATACGTATGTATTTGACGTGGAACACTGACCATAATAGTATGAAACTAAAATAACAATAGTCGACCACATATGATAAATATTATACTTATAGTCGATTTAAATCTCATATCATAATCGATCTGTTTTATTGTGAATTTACCTTTATGTGGATTTACCCAACAACGTAGTTGTGAGGCTAAACACACACACACACACACACACACAGTCGGTGTTATATTTTGCTGACTCGTTTACCGTCGCAGATGCGATCCTTGATAATAATCTCGCTGTCTGTTTTTTCCTTGAAATGTCTTGCATGTTTTTGAAATACAGTATTTTTTTCATGTTTACTCAGAAACTCGGGTTATGTTAACTTCCATTATTTCCTTTAGTGAATCATTGACCTCAGCCTGCTGTACTGAGAAAGCCTATCGAGCCCATACCGTGTTTAAGCTAATAATCTACTATCATTCACAAGTTTGGACACACCTTCTAATTCCATGCTGATTTTACGATTTTATTTCTTTCAACATTGTTAAACATGCGAAATATTCACTAATCTCATTTGAGCAGTTGCTATCGAGACGTCTCTGCTACTGATACTCGAATGCGATGTGCTGGTAATTGGTGTTTTCTGAGGCTGGTAACTCGAAATGAATTTATATGAACTTCTCCTCTGGAAGAGAGGTAAGTATTGTTCTTGCTTTCCTGAGATGATCTTCACGAGAGCCAGTTTCATCATGGCGCTTGATGGGTTTTTGCAAATGCACTTGATAATTACTGTTCATACAAGAACTATTCCAGAACTGCTGAACTTCATGTTATAAAATAACTGACTGTTGTTATAGTTGATCCTTAACACCATAATTCCATATGTGCAATTTAGTAGTTTTGAAATCTCCAATCTTGTTTTAGAATGTAGAATGTGGAAAATAAATCATCCAGCAAAAAAAAAAGGGAAAAAAAAAGCATTGAATTAGATGTGTCCAAACTTCTGATTGGTACTGTAGTTTTACTGTTCGACAGTGAAACGAAAAATCTACCTGTAAAATGTATTGTAGTAATGTTTAATGCCTAGCTAAGACCCACACGCCTGCAGTTACAGACACTGAAAATTAAAAGGTCAAGTTGTTTAAAGAAGTTTCTCCCCCCCCCCCCCCCACGCAGTGTTGTTTCTTCCAGAGTAATGTTTTTTTTTTAAATTTCATAGCAGTGTAAATTTAATTTTCTATATAAAATTGAAATATATACTCTTTACATCAAATCTCCGCCTATAATAAGTAATGAAAACAGAAATACACACAAAAGCCCATGAACTGAAGTGAAGGCTTACATAAGGTAGAAGCAAAATAATGTATGTTATTATGTTATTGTTAATTATATCCACTGTTTTGAGCCAGTTTAATGTTGTTATTTTTATTATTATTATTATTATTATTATTATTACTATTATTATTTTACTACCATTTTGCACACTGCATTACTAGCCTACAGTAGCCTGATCCTGCTCACATACTAGGCTGCTACTATTTAGTGCAAGGTGAAAAAAATATATTTAAAAAATGGAAAAGCGTCATGTCAAAAAAGTGCACTTCAAAGTCATATATATATATATATATATACTGGAAAGATCCACTGGTTTAAAAGGTGTCGATGAAGCTCTTGGTATTTTTTTTTTTGGTTTTTCTGATCAAAATTCTGACAGACAATATATCTGAGCCTCATTGCTTCCTGTTTTTTTGCCCCTTTTCTTTTCTTAAGATAATAAAATACAAAATGTAATAAATACGCTTAGAATATTGAAAAAAAAAATTATCCATTTGAATGTTATACATTTGAATGTGAACTGATATAAGTATACAGACCATAATATGACAGTTAGTGTGGTCTGTACACCTTTTGGTTTACAGTACATAAAAAATCATTCATGCAAAAATCAGATTTGTATTTTGCCAGTGAGCAGCATACACATAGACCTATCTGTGCGAAGCTGTAGTAGTTCTGTTTATGACAATGGACTTTAAATTTAGACATGAAATTATCTAGCTTTCACCCTACAACCAGGGGAGTGTACTGTACAGGCATTAAATTATGTGTAGAGAAAGCTAAGATACAGGCTTTCATTTACAAATGCTTGTTGGATGCCATTATTTCTTCTCTTTTCTCTCTCTCTTTTTCTCCTTCTTTTTCCAGCTCACAAGATTCAGTCAGATCTAATAGCATTCTTCTCTGTGATGGTTAATGCTTTCCTAAAAATTGAATGAAGTTGATTGAAATAATTTGCTCTGTATTTTAAAAAATATAGCTTGATTAAAGTTGACTTTATCAATGAGCCCTGGGTTACATTCAACGTACTGATATTTATGATGTTATTTGATCTTTGAAATGTTTTTGGTTCTCTCCTGTCTGAGTGAACTCACATGTTTTTGTTTCTTGTCATTTGTGCATTCAAGCAGAAGCGTGTGTGTGTCTGGGTTTGTGAGAACATGCAGTATCTAATGATGCTATTTTAACACACATCTTCATTGGGTAGAAGTTTATTTTGAGGCCACTCTGTGTATGTATGTGTGTATGTATTTACTGTATGTGTACACTAACACAATATATAATTTAATACACAAAGTTAACTCATATATTCTAGATTCATTAAACATAAAATTCATTTCAAGACTTTTTTGTTTCAATTTCGATGATTGTGCCTTACAGCTCAAATCCAATATCCAATATCTTAAAATATTAGAAAACGTCCTAAGGTAAATGCAAAAAATGTTTTACAACAGAGAAATGTCAAACTTCTGAAACGTTTATTCATGTTTATACACCTTTAGTGTAAATCAGTGCAGCATGGCATGTTTCTCATCTTCCTTTTGACAATCCCCTGTAAATTTGGGTTCAGGTCAGGTGAGTTGGCTGGCCAATCAAGCACAGTACAATCATGGGGAGCAATCCAGTTAGTACTGTGGTAGTTTTGGCAATGTGGACAGGTGCTACGTAGGTGGTATCTCTATAAAGATTATTAGCAAATGGAAGCATGGCATGCTCTAAAATGTCCTGGTAAACGGCTGCGTTGACGTTGGACTTAATAAAACACAGTGTACCAATACCAGCAGATTATATGACACCCCAAATCATCACCAACTGTGGGAACTTCACACTGGACTTGGATTCTGTGCCACTCCACTCTTCCCCCGGACTCTGAGACCTTAATTTTTAAATCAAACATGAAATTTACTTTCATCTGAAAAGAGGAATTTAGGCCACTGAGCAAACACTCCAGTTTTTTATTCTTAGCACATCAAGTGACTTGATACCAGGAACCCAACGGCTGTAGCCCATTTCCTGAAGACGTCTGTGCATGGTGACTCTTGAGGACTCCAGCCTCATTTCACTGCTTGTGAAGCTCTCTCAAGTTCTTCAGTCAGCTTTGATTGATAACTTTCCTAAGGCTGCGGTCATCCTTGTTGCTTGTGCATCTTTTCCTTTCCAGGATGTATGAATATGCTTTTAAACAGCACCCTTCTGTGGCCTACCCTCCTTATGGAGGATGTTGATGATCATCTTGTGAAAAAATGTCAAATCAGCAGACTTCTCCCTCTGAACAAGACCATGAGATATATATGGTATATATACTGTATGTATGAATAATTATTTACTCCAACTCGAGATTAAATATTCTAATATTTTGAAATACTGGGATTTAAATTTTCATGAGCTGTAAGCCGTAATCAGTGAAAAGAAAACAAAAAGGCTTGAAATATTTCAGTTTAGGTGTAATGACTTTTAGAAGATGTGAGAGTCTACATTTTGTAATTAAATCATGAAAAGAAAAACCAAGAAAGGTGCACTGTACAGTATAAACAAACACACACACACACACACACAAATATATGTATGGTCTGCAACAATGTTTAGGTAGGTGGTATGTGTTAACATCCACATGAATGGTAGGACCCAAGGTTTCCCAGAAGAACACTGGCCAATTTGGACTTGCCTATTTAAATTGGCAACTCAGCAACATGCATGACAGTATTTCTTCTATTGGGTCGGACTACACAGGCCAGCCTTTGCTCCCCAAGTGTGTTACTGAGTCAGGGCGATTCATGACCCTGTTATCGGTTTTCCTTCCATGGGCCACTTTTTGTAGGTCCTGACCACTGCACATCAGAGTTTCCCCGAGTCAGTTGTCTAGCCTTCACAAAGTCCCTCAAATCTATAAATTTGCCCATTCTTTGCTTTTAACATATCTTAATGGAACTTAAAAGGGGGGAAAAAAGTTCACTTGCTGTGTAACATGGGTGGCAGGGGTGCGCTGGTATCTCTGTATGTATAAAAAATTATACTCAAATTACAATATTATATATGATAATGGACATCAGAACAAAGTCTGTTGAAGTCTGTTATTGTTAAAGACTATGTATGAGGTATTAGTTTTAGTATTAGACAAAAGACATTTCTAAAATATGTTGTTATTTGCACTGTTGTATTTTGGGAATTTGGGAATTAGTCAATTTACAGCAAACAGGAAATCCTAAACTGTTATCTTTTCTTGTCTTGCAATCTTTGCTAACAGCATGACTAACAAGCATGTGAAGGGAAGCTGCATGTACCAGTGAATAGAAATAACAATTGTACCCTAGCCTATCGCCTCATGTGATCAGGAAGATGATGGTGAATCAAGCACTTAATCACATTGAATTGAAATAAATTTGTTACTGTTCGTCAAAAACGGGATGGAAGTGGTATCATTTGGTGACATTCTGTGAATTCCCGTCGTCAGTTCTTTACACAGTCATAAACAATCCATGTTTGAAACAATACTGGCATTTGAAACCTATAACAAATTCAGATAAATATCATCACTTGGCCTGACATTTTCTGTTTTAGTTGTAAAGTAAGCAGTTAGTAATATCAGGCTCAGTTGATATTCAGATGTGATTGTAAGTGAAAACAAGAGAGTGACATTAATGACAGTGTGAGCAGATTACATCTGTGAAAGCTGAGCAATCGTCCAGCATACTGTAGCTGAGGAAGAGTGAAACTCTAGTGGACTTCCATGCCGCGGTATTTAAAAGAGCATTGATGGCCTGCTTGTTCTGCTTCGAATGAGGAAATTGAGCAAGGGACCTTATTTAAGTCGTGACAGGGAAACATCATATTCTTGTGAAAAAGGTTTCCAAGCTTCATGCGTCTCTAAATACACATTTGTAACCGTTGTTTGTGACAGTAGCTGATGTGACATGTGACATTTAATAATGGGTGACATTTTATACTGAATTGCATGTAAGATTAACGTTTCACAATGAGTAAAAGTATGAATAGATAAAATAACAGGCGCTTAAACAATTACAGAGAGTAACAGGATTCTAGAGATCGCACTCAGTTTTTTTGTTTGAATGTTTATTTTGTGTATTTGCCCAGTATGCTCACATTCGTCATCAGTCAGCAGTGAGTCTCTTAAATCTCTTGCCCACGAATGTATTTATAGACCCGAACATCATCTATTTCATTTAAGGGCGTTTTAGAGTCTCAATCAGGTTTGTGTCATTTCATTTTCGGAGCAGTGCGGCCTATTAAACAGCTGTGACCTTTAACCTTTTGCTTGCCCAGCTGCAGTGGTTCAACCAGTCACTGATGTGTTCCCGTGCGTGCTGTCTCCTTATCCACGTGCCGTTCTACACGTAACGCAGTTCCAGCTTTTAACATACAGAAAGTGTCGAGTGACGATTGCTAAAATACGAACAGTTAAAAAAACTTTTTCATGATGAGCAATGCAAAAGGTGTGTGTGTTTGTGTGTGTGTGTGTGTGTGTGTGTGTGTGTGTGTGTGTGTGTGTGTGTGTGAGGGCGAAGAGATAGCGTGGGTTGAATTTGAATGCCACATAGAAAATATTGAATCCTTGTCAAAATATTGCACACCCTGAATAATATGCATGACCTTTTTTTCTTTTTTCAGAAAACCACAAGCCTCTCAGTTTTGTTTTTCGGGCGTAATTTGGCTTATGTTTAAGTTCACCATCTTTGTGTTAAGACAAACATTCTTCGAACCTCTGCAGGTTAACAGCATTTTTAGAAACGTGCACGGCTTTAAAAAACTTTTTTTTCCAGCTCTGTTGTTCTGCTTGAATTGCATTTGGTTTGTTTTGCAGGTAATGTGCAGTGTAATGTTTAGAGTACAGCTGTATTGCAGGGTTTAAACGAGATGTTTTATTTAGGTTTTTGTTTTGCTTTTTTGGTTGGTTGCTTTAATATTACCATTTGCTGGTTTATGTAGAAATGTATTTATAACGAAATGGTTCTGTACACAATAATCAAATATACAATTCTATTTATTTTCTCTGCCTTAGCACATGACAATCCATTTAACTGTGATGTCAATTTTCTACTCTTGTAATTACAGATCAGGGTGTTTTTCTATTAGTGGGTTGTTGCTTATCAGAAACACAAACTTCTCATTTAGTTTTGCCCGTACTGCCTTAACATTATTCAACTCCAACAAAAGCCACAAGGTGGGTGTATGTTTCCAACACAATAAAAAAAAAAAAAAAACAACTGCCTTAACATCGGTGCTGTTAGTTTATACTCCAATATAATACACTTTATATAAAGGGAATATTTGTGAGTGCAGTTCACCTGTTGCTGTTAATTCTGGTTCAGGTTTTTGAAAAGGGAAAAAAACACATATAGGAAAAGCATAAAAGCATATCATGATGGGTGTCTTTCACTTTTCTAAAGTCTGGATGTCTGTCATAGGTCTAAGTGTGTGTGTGTGTGTGTGTGTGTGTATGTGTGTGTGTGTACTCCCACCTGTGGTTGCGTGCTGCTTGCTGCTTCGCGCACAGACAACAGTAAGAGGTTAATGGTAGTCGCAAAAACATTCCTGCATAAAAAAAAAAGAAACACAATTAGAAGCTGCATAAAATGGACACTGTTGATTTATTTCAATTCTTGTATTGTTGTTTATTTTTTTTAGACAGACCTTTAATCTGTCTAATTCGGTATTAATTGTAACAAGACAAACTGAAATGCTTTTAATTCAGCAGATGTGATAATAGTTGAAACAATTCTGTAAAAGCTTCATTCTTACCATTTCATAGTTTCTCGTATTTCTAGGAGAGAACTAGAGTTTGTAGTGCTTTGGTTTCTCCAGGGCCCTTTCACTGCACTGAATAAAATGCAGCTTTGAAGCTCTTTGGCTTTTTTACCTTTTTCATTTTTTTAAATAACCTGTTACTAGTTAGGTTAGACGTGACTATTTAAAAATGTGCGTTTAAATTGTACGGTTTATGAAGCTATGAGTAAGATTAGCTGACATGCGTGGAGATTTGATCTTTGTTGTCTGTAAGAGTTTCAGTATTAATTGTCTCTGTACTCTTGTCTCTGCGTGTAGGTGTAACCTGTTATCAGCAGCCATTCAAAAACAGAACACTGAATTTCACTCTATGTTTTATTAATAAAATCGCTCATATTGTCCTGACACCAGGACGGCTTCGTATTGCTTTGAAATTCTCGCAATTATTCTCTTTCTTACTCATCTGTTTTGTTTTTATGACTGGAGGTGAAAAAAAGGAAATGCTTCTCAACAAAAATGTAGCGATGTCTGTGAAAGGAGTAAGAGCAGGTATTGATATATTGTTAAGGCAAATTGTGTGATCCTGATCCAACGAAAACAAAGCGATATTCGCTCAAAAAGCTCCATTTCTAATGAAAAAAAGCAAAAAAGCAACAAGAGAAGGATTTGGTTGCCTTGTATTTCCTCTCCTGCTGTGTGTTATATCATACAGCAGCAGTGTATCTATGCTTCCATTTAAGACCTAATTACAGTTCTAAAGTTTGCTGTGTGCTCTGGCATTCTGTTACTGTTGTCTGATTTAGCAGGATTGAGTCGAACAAATGCGCTGGCCACAGCCCTTCTCTCTGCACTTAACCACGGAGCCATCACACACTCCTCTGCGCTCGCTTCTGTCACCTTCAAATGCTAATTTAGATTTAAAAAAAAAAACAGCTGTGTGTGTGTGTGTGTGTGTGTGTGTGTGTGTGTGTGTGTATTTTATATCATGACATGGAAATAAATAGATTTCCTATCTTTCCTTTTTAAGCTGCTCACTTTTAAATGTAACAAGCAGACAAATGGAATCAAACGTACTTTTAAGACTGTAATAGAACACTATCATTTTGTTGACCAACAAATCGATATCATTCAATTTGAATAAATAACCGGATTCATAAAACCACCAGATGTGTAAACTGGATCGAATAGTGTGACTGGGAGGGGGAAATAATGATCTTAGAGTTGAAACCCTAGAGTAATTCATATCTATATTTTTTTTCCAATTACTTTATTGATAAAGGTAAATGTCTTGTAGTTGTTTTTATATAAATAAATCCTGAAGTCATTTTGAAACTGATGGTTTAGATGATATTAGAGACACTCGGGGGAAATTTGACTCTCAAACATGTTCTTTCACAACCCACTCAGTTTCATAGGAAAAATCTTTAACCTTTTCAGCTCTAACAAATGCCCATCAAAGTGAGAGAGTGACTGTGTGTGTGTGTGTGTGAGTGTATGAGTGAGTGAGTGAGCAATGTTTTTTCAGGCCACACACTGTTTTGACATTATTTCCACACCAAGGCACATAAAATGAAGTTAAGCTGTATGATTTTAATTTTTACTTAAAACACATAAACTGGGGATGTTTGATTTTATACCTGACATTGTGACACATTTATCATTTCTGTGTCGTCAGGGTTAGTTCTTGATAAAGCTGAACGTGTGGGCAGATCCATGAGATTGTGCATCAGTTTTTCTTTTCTTTTCTTTTTTTTTCTCCAGAGACTCTGTTTTAAGAGATGTTAACATGCTTTTATTAGTCATTTATGACAAGGATTTGAAAGGGAGGCTAGTTGTAGAATGTGCGGTGAAATTGACATGTAAGTTGTCTTTTACTCTTAGTGTGCTTTTATTATTATTAATGTTCTTATTTGTACTTCTTTGAGATTTCTCATTGTTACAGGTCTGTGTGTGTAATTAGATAGGAAGATAACACATGACTTTATTTATATGTTTTTATATATTTGGTAGATATATATACTTATATGTATCGAATGTTGTCATATTTCTTCATATTTCTGTACATTCATTACAAAGGTCAAATTCTTGTTAAACTGTGCTCTAATTGCTTATATTGTGGTAATATTATCACCTTTAACTCGGTATGTCCACATTGTAAAGTAACCTTCCTTGTTCTACACAGCTCACCTGATCATGTTTTAAATCAAACTTTGCACATCTTGTGCAGTTTTAAAATGTTCATTTGTGACTTTTGAGCTGTACTTGGTTGGAAGACAGATATTAGCCTCCCACTTCCTGTTTAAGGCTGTGTTGTTTACCATTCAAAGGTGCTTTATTTTTAACCTTGTCACCAGTTGTCCGACTCAGACATTGAAGAGAGACGTGAATGTGAACTCACTTTCTGATCTACAAGTTGAAGTACACGAACCATGACCAAGCAGACAGGAAAAAGAATTCTTTGATTTGGCCACAATATGCAATAAGCATGCAGTTAATTGAATCCGATGCTGTTTAGAGATGAAGATGATTAACGAAGGAGTGCAGTCTGGTTGTCAGTCAGAATTTCAGAGTAGACAGCGATGTTTCAGTGGTGTACACAGTAGTGAAAGAAGTCATAGTCATTAGGAAACAATATCGCATGTCTCTGAATAACTCAAGAGTACAGATTTCATTTATACTCGTGACATGAAATAATGATCGTTTTTTCAACCATTACTTGTATGTTTCATTCTCTCTCTCTCTCTCTCTCTCTCTCTCTGTTTCTCTCGCTCTATCTTTCCTGCACTCACTCTCATTAATTCAAGTAACTGATTAATTACTTTCTGGTAGTTTTCACACACACACATACAGCAACCACACCTCTTCCACCCACTTATAAACCAGATCATTTTTTTTCCCCTTCGTTGACCTGCTTGTATCTACCACCATGGAGGAGGTATTACTAATCACCAAGATCTGACGCTGACTCAAGTACTGAATGTGTGCTTTTTGAACTCATTCGCTAATTAGTGCCTATGAAGCACCGGCCTAGTGTCTGTAACAAAGTTCTCTGTGCCGTATATGGATTGAAAAAAACGGTAAACCTTTTCGAAAATGTGACTAGACAGTGACCACAGCATGAATATTAGTCATGATGCAGGTCAAAAGTGTAACTTGCCTTGCACCTTTGTCATATGCTTATCGTCATAACCGAAAACAAGTGATGTGCAAGACACCGGTGTAAAATTTTGTAAAAACAGGACTTTGTGGAGCTGAACACCAGGGATCTTAAATGATGTTCAACTTTTTATTTTTATTTTTTAACGTATTTTTACATATTTATCATGAGTTTGACTGGTCACTTAAACTCAGTAGGTTTAAAACAAAACATCAGTAAGGTAATGTGTTCTGTTAGTGGAAGGTTCAGGTATAAAGACTTCTGTGGCTTTAATAAATAGGCAGAATATAGTCGTACACATTTAAATAATTGCAGCTTATTTTGGAGTCATGTGAATATAAATGTATATAACATACTGTATGATCTCAATATGGCATAAGTTCCTCTTGTGCTACCGGGGCAGCTCTGCTTTAGGTTCCACTTATGCCACTGGGGCATGAATACACAAGACCTCTGGATTGTGCTGTGGTCTGTCACCAGGACATTGGCAGCGGATCCTTTGGGTTGTAAGGTGGGGCCTCTGTGGATTGGACTTGTTTGTTCGGTGAATCCCATAGATGTTGAATTGGACTGGGATTTTGAAGACCGGAGTTTTGGGCTCTTTGCCTGCTTTGCCCTGTGCTCAGTGCGCTGTGATGCACTGGGTATTCTGATGCCTTTCTATAATAGCCAGCTTTGACTTTTTCAGCAATTTGTGTTAATTTAACTTTTCTGTGGGATTGAACAAAGGGCTGGCTTTGGGTACCCATGATCCTGTCACTAGTTTACTGTTATATAATTGATAATCAGTGTTAATGCATTAAGTGTTACATGGAATTAATGTCATGGCTGATCCTGAACATTACCAAAGCTTTTGATATTGAGTAGTATTGAGGACAGAAGAGAGTGAAATGCTAGAGTGTTGTCATTGCTTTCTCAGTTTTGTCTAATTATACACAACCTTATAGCCTAAATAAACCTGAAATGCTTGAGAGCAGCGCACAACTGGAGCTTTATTAATTTGACATTTATTAATCAGTTAGGATTGTTCCTACAAGATGATATACTGTAATTAGAATCCATTTCTTAGTATGTTTTTGATTGTGTAAAGCTGCTTTGCAATTGTTAAAAGCGCTATACAAATAAAATGGAATTGAATTGAATGTAAAGAAGGTAACATAAAATATAAATTTTAAACCTCTAATTAGACCCTAAATCATGCTTAATATCGGGAATTGGAAATAATAATTGTGATCATTAAAGCTTCATATGGAGAATGATACACACTGAATGTGTGAATGGTCCTGGATGAGCAAGAGGATATCTGTTGCATGTGTATATTTTTATGCAGGTTTTTAGATTTTGATGGGGATTAAATGTGACAGTTTTGACCTTGCAGGGACATTTGGCTGGCCTCTATGAGGACAACTGCTTAGATCATAATTATGTCACTGAAATGTCCTTACAAGGAAAATAAGCCGTGTGTGTGTGTGTGTGTGTGTGTGTGTGGTGTGTGTGTGTGTGTGTGTGTGGGCACGCCTTTGTCTTTGTTCGTGTTAAAGTATCCAGGACACTGCTGATTCCAGTGTAAAGTTTCATACCATGTACTGAAAGAAAGCTCCTCAGACTGCTGTATATTTTCATCTGCTTTAATATTTGGAGGCTAATAAATGATATAGATCATGTATTCATGTGTAATATTCTTGCGAGCATTACACCAGAATGTGTATATTTAAACCTTTCCATTTCTAAATGCTTTTCCTGTACATTTTTTAAGCGTTCATCACGTTCCGCTTTCAGGATGTGGGCTTTGAGACTAATTGTTGTCGATAAACCGAAAATGTGTCTCGTGTTAATGAGTTAGTAGGAAAGGGGAAACAGCAGAAAAAGTTGTGGCTAAAATCACAAACGAGAACAAGCGTGTCGAGGGGTCTAGAAAACTGAATAATGCAAATTGAACAAGGTGTGAGTTATGTGCAGTAGTGTTTGAAGCTTAAAGCGGGGAGCTAATCCTTGATGTGGGATTATGGCTTTCTACATGACGTGTTTTGCAGACTTGAATTCTGTATGTAATGGAAAATCACAGAGTAACCTGCCACATACGGCTACTTCTCTTGCATTGTGTTTGTCTAGTGCATTACAGTTTAGGCTAGGACATTTAAAATGCTTTTCATTTTTCTGAAAGCAAGCGCTCTTTCGCGATCTGTTGTTGGTAAGGAGAAGAAAGAAAAAGCGAAAGGAAAAAAGAAAAGGAAACATGGGCATTTGATAGTAGCACCTATGGCTGTGAAACCTCAGCCCTGCATTACAGCCGTGTCTATAGCACAGGGGAAATGACTCTAGACAGGTGCTACAGCTCGAGGCCAGCTGTTCCTGATATTTCCTAGAATAATGACTGCTGCAGTGAATAGGTGCTGATGTTAACCCGGTGTGTGTCTTTTCTCCACAGGTCTCCAGAGAAAGTCCTGATCAGCCACAAGCGTTTTAACAAACCTGAGGACAAGTTCAAGTCAGGTATCCATGTTTTGGATTGCTGCATTTATTCATTTTTTTTTTATCTCAAATTTTTCATGTATCTGCAGCTATCTATCTCTAACTGTATGCTGGTGTACTGTATATATGAGCAATAAATAATCAAGATGTTGAACATAATGAGTCGATGTGAAACCCTGATGCTACTGATAACCGAAGCTGATTTTAAAGAGTTAATTGGTTATAATAAATATTACCCTGAAAAAAAAAAAGAAAAAAGAAAAGAAACATCCTCAGCGTGACATTTGTTTCTTTCTGTGGTTGGCATCAAATAAGTGTTTGTTTAACGGTCTGTTTACATTTGATGTGTCCTCCTACTTGTCTACCAGCTGTGGTTTAGAAGAACACTATATTCCCAGACTCTATACTCTCTCTCGTCTAACTTTTCAAATGTCACTCTCTCTCTCTTTCTCTCTGTCTCTCTCTCTCTCTCTCTCTCTCTCTCTCTCACACGCACACACAAACTACGCCCACATTGTCAGGCACATGCTTAGCTGAAAGCTGCAAGTTTTAAAAAATATTGATAGAAGCATGTTTTGCAGAGCAAAGAAGTACTTTTTTAGTCTGTGTTATTGCCTCTGAAAAAGTAATTTATTTAATGTTATTTTGTAAGCTAATGACCTTTACTCTCCATAGCATTAAAAATGTGCTCTTTCCTACTGACAAAGTAATGCATGGTAAAGATAAAACATATCTAAGGCCAAATGATTTTCTTTTTTTCATTTATGGCTTCAGTTCTGTACTGTGCAATAGGTGCTGTTGCAATAGGTGTGTTTGCTTGTAAGGACATATTCCTCTGCAATCACAGGGTACCCTTGAAACGAATCGAAATATTTTCGGTACAGTAATAAACTACTATATGCACATTTTGTATGTAATACAAATGAGCAAGTCCCAGTTTCATGAACTATAGTGAACAGTCATGCACACTGTAAACAGTAACAGTTTTACATGTGAAATATACGTGATCATATTTTATTCTATATAGATTTTGCCATGTATAAAATGTATGTAAAATCTGATAGTAAGCAGATAGTAAGGAGTATCATTGCTGGAGTATTTACGTCTAAACCAGCCTCGAGATGGATGAGTAAAGGTCAGGATATTATCACAGACCTCATCATGGTCACAAACTGCTCTTTAAGTAGAAATCAGCTTCACATTTTCGATTTCTGTGTAAAGCTTATATTCTTTACACACATCATCAGGGTTTTATTTGTTGTACCGAATGCTCTGGGGCTCTTCAGGTTTTCAGAGACCATGTGTGCACATTTGAACAAATAGGTATTTGCCTTTAGAGAAATTTCTGAAGCTGATGAGAAACAGATTCCTCTTCTTCAGCATACTGGTATTACTGAGCATCAGGAGCAGGGAGTTACAGTGTGCTTAGTGTCACACATTGTGCTTATAAATATGAGCAGTCTTAACACTTTCATGCATAAATGATTTAGACAGATATTTATATTTTGCCTTTATAAGCTACAAGTACATGATATATGAATTATATGATTTGCTCTAAATATTACTTATATTAAAGGACTGTCCAGTGTGACTGAAATAAGATTTTTTTTTCTGTCTTTAACAATTTAACACAATTTATCTTCAGGTCCTAAAATATAATTTTTTGTTATATTACAGTAATGTTCTTAAGTGATTTGGAGGTGATATGAGAGCATGACCACAATTGTGCATACTAACAATAAAAAAGTGTTGATTAAAAAATATATACAGTATATATCTTAAAAAGTAAAAAATATTTTACCACAAATTACCAAACATACTGTATCAAACATTTTTTTAAGCCGTTTGCAAATAAAGCTATGTCTGTGGAAGAAGTAATAGTTTCTGGTTCAGTTTTGGTCCCTCTGATGAACTCACATTGGGATTCAAGTCAGGAGTTGAGTTAGGCCATGCGAGGCCTTTCTTGACTTATTTTGGATGTGTGTTTGTGTTGAACATCTACCCCACAATTCAGTATCTGGACCCATGAGATTACCTTTTCCTCCATAGTGTACTGGTACAGCACTGCATTCATGGTTGCATTGATGCCAGTACTGTTTGAAGAGAAGCAGCTCTGTGTCATGATGCTCTGATCTCCAGACTTCACTGTGGATCTGTGGTGTTCTTGGACTCATTTGTACAGCACCTTCTTTATTCTAATATTTGCTAATATTTTCCCTCTAAATGCATTCACTGTAGATGCACGTTGCTATGTTTATTTTGTTGCAGAGGGGCTGCATGAGCTGTAGGAACTGAGATGTTTGTGGTGCACTTTATTGCTTATGCTTCTCTGTGTAATTATCTCCTGCTGCTTTTCAGATTGTCCTGCAGTTCTTTTCCAGTGACTGCTGGATTCTCCCTTCCCTTCTTTATCATTAGTCTGAGAGTGCGATGTGAAATCTTCTGTGGTTCACCTGATGGAGAATGATCAGTGGTGGTTCCATTAACCTTCCACCGGCATGTTATTGAAACACTTGCAGTGATATGGATGTTTAAGACATTTGCTGTTATTCCGTGGCTTTTTAATTCCATTGTTTGTTTGTTTTTAAATAATATCACTGAAGAAGCCTGTTAGAAGCTCCAAAATCATAAAAAATTCTGTAGATGTAATTGATTTATCTTAAATATAACACATATATAACTGGCAGAGCTGAAACAAATTTCTCCTTCTTCATCTTCTCCTTCTTATTATTATAATACATAAAAAGGGAACATTTGGTTGGCTGGATTAAACAGAAATTCTTATGCACAGTGTATATAAAAATAGTAATTTTTTTTAATAGTCATTAAAAAACATGATTTCATTGCTTTCACTACATTATAACAATAGATTTGTCTATTAGCTTGAACAGTGCAAAGTTTGATCTGTTGATCCAATGTCAACATGAACCAATCACTTTGTATTGTCTAATCATATTGGCACAGTGGGTAGTGTTGCTGCCTCCCAGCTAAAGGGTCCTGATTTTGATTGTGAGCATGGGTGTCTGTGTGTGGAGTTTGATTTTATTCCATGCCTTTGAATATATCACATTAAAACCACCTAAGTTTTGGGTTCCCCTTGTGATTCCCCTTGGGGTGCGTCTCTGCAGGGCCACATGGGGTGCTGTGGTGTGTGGCACCAGAACATTGGCAGTGGTATCTAACATTTTGGTCCTCCATTAACATTAAGGGCATTTTGGCACATTAGGGCCCCAGGGTTATTTGTGAGAACTCGACCCCAAAGTCTGGTTCATTTTGATCAGTGAGAACACATTCGTTTCAGGCTCGGGACCAGTGTCCGCTTAAAGAGGTGATCTCGGGTACAGTACAACGTAGCCATGTATGAATTGGATCAGCCATGGAAAATTGCTGTTTAGACATGACATCATCTGTGTCGTCATATGTCATCCTTTGACTTACAAAGCCAGACCTGATAAAGTAGAACGGCACACAGAACATTTCTCTTTACATTTTTTTAAAATAACAATAATATTAGATATTACACAAAAGTTCACTTCCTTGTTCTCTTCTTCTCTTGTGTTTAAACCAAGTAAATGCATACTGCCCCCTGCTGTATCAGAGAGTGTACACTTCACACATGAACCAGAGAACGGAGAACAAAAACAATGTAAACTCTGGCCTGCGTGGGAGTACGGAGTGGGAGCAATAGTTCCTGGACACGCTAAAAATTATGATATATTTTTTGTGGGATTAGGGAATGGACGATAAATACATAGAACACATAATTCCATAGTAAAGAACAAGGAGTATTCAGTCATAAAGACATACATATACAGTACAAGATTAAGTTCAAGCTCTGACACACACAGATCTACTGCACGTACACTGAGTGAAAAGTTAACAAAACAATGTTGCATGTTGTCAGTGTTTATTCCACTGAAGGTCTTGATTTATGGGATTGTGAGGCTAATAAATAATGTCATTACGATAATCATCATGATTGGTTTAACTTTACAGTGACACATGCTTTATCCACGCTTAATGATGCTAATAGCCATAAATAGACATCATCACCTGGGGAAGGTTCGTGCGACTGACTGTTAGAATTACAATGAGACAATTTATGGAAACCTAATCCGTTTTTGTTTTTAAACCTTACATGCTTGACAAATGTGGATTTTGCAGTTCCTGTTTTAATTGTCATTTCATCTTCCTATATCTTCCTGGTATCTGTAAATTCATAGCATTTGCTAGAAAAGAGTTATTTTCACACTTTGGCCAGTCCTAGGTTTTCACTTACAAATCTCTCTCTCTCGCTCTCTCTCGCTCTCTCTCATATTTACAATTTCCTCCACTGGACAGTCCTATTGTGATAGATTTTATGTTGATTGTTTTTTTTTGTCCTGACTGACTTTTTTTTTTTGGTCAAGTTGCATAATGGGAATTTAGATTTGGATTCACTTGCATGGGAAAAAATGATAATTGACATTTTGCACTGGAAAACCCCCCCAGTAAAATCTGATGAAATGGTCACCTGTGTTGCACTGCGGGCTTCATGAGGCCTTCTGCTTGACTAATCCTCCTCACTGCGTTTGACGCAAAAATCTAAAATAAAAATTAGGAAGTGGCTTTAGGTTAACAACTCTTGGTGGCCCGTCATCTCAGGGAAAGCACAGAACTAATGTCACAGAAGTGAAATCATCAAGGTTAAGGTTGTAAAAGATGGAATTTTTGTTTTGGCTTTATATTAAGTACTGGGTGGGAAGCGTAGTCTGAAAACCACAATCGAGTGAAAGTATTCTTATTTTACAGTTTCACGTAGAAGTAAAAGCAGCGTTCAAAGCTAACATGGGCAATTTAAAGACTGTGTGGAAAGACTACTGAATATAGTTTGGTTTCAGGTGAATCATTTCTGAACAAGGCTTTCAAAGGCTTTCATTTGAAGTGTCCCGCTGAATTGTAAAGATGGTCAAAAAAAAAAAAAAAAAAACAGTTGATTAACAGACGAGCGGCTGTGAGCATCATAAAGATAAAAACGCATGTTAGGCATATGCAAGTAAACTGAGTGTTTTGCTCAAGCATTTCTGATTATTTTTATTAATATTACTACATGAAACTCTCTGACACAAGTCTGTCATGTATCATTGACAATAATCTGGAGCAATTTAATCTCATTATTATTATATACCACTGAAACAATAAGGAAGAACCTGTACACCACATCTCTTCCTGACCGCGCCCTTTCCCATGACTCGGCAAAAAAAAAAAAAAAAAAAACATACTCACAGGAAGTCGTGTGACTTCCAAGCAGTATGACACTATATATTGTGCTGTATTTTTTTTTCCACATTTGTACTAGCACTCCACTCTGGCCAACCTGATGACCTCTTCATCTTAATTGCCATATTATAATGACAGGAAAACGGCAGTATTATAATCGGGATGTTATCTCAATGGTTCTGAGTGGCAATGTGTCATTGTGATCTCTTTGTGTATAAGAGTATAAGTGAACACGGGGAAAAATGTCAGACAGACATCTAGGAGCCAGCGCACGTGTGATACAGATATGATGACTATCTGTTTACGGGCTGCTGAAACCCACCTCAAAAACAAAAAACAAAAAAAACACTGAGGTGACTCATGGCATTGAGACACATCCTGACAAATTAACCCCGTCCTTACACAACGGCAGACAATGTTGTGTGTGTTGACTTAAGGCGCCAACATTTGACAGACCATCAAAATGATTTGAAGTGCAGTCGTTCTGCCTTTAAGGTGTACATTGTCGAGGATTTGCCTAATTTTATTCTGCTGCAGTTTACGCTGTGGGGGAAAAACAAAGATGTGTTAATATCTCTGTGGCAAACAAATATTACTCGAGCATGACGTGGGCTTTCACCTGCATGCTAATGGTTTGTGCATAACTTTATTTGAGTTTCTGTGCAGTCAGGAAGAGTTTCTGCTTAACCATATACCGGTATGATTTGGTACAATTTGTTTTTGTCCTGAGCTGTACGGGACCAATCATATGCACCTTCTCTTATAAGATGATACTCATCGCCAAGCACTCCATGATGACTGATCAGTGTCGTCTGTCCTGCCTGCTGCTTTTTATTGGGCTTACTAAGGTCATTATCTTGAGACAGTAGTCTGACTTTTGTTTATTCATCTCCAAAAGTGGTGGGAGTGAGAGTGAGCGAGAGCGAGAGAGGGGGCAGAGGAAGTCAGGAAGAAGTAGAAAGAAGAAAGAAAGAGAGAGAGAGAGAGAGAGAAACCGTCTCAGTGCCAGTGAGAGTGCGCATTGCCCGGGGCGACACTTACACGCCCTGACATGTTGAGTTGCCTCTACCCTCCCTCCTTGTGGCTTTGTCCAGCGCTGTGTAAACAAAAGTCATGCAATCAGGTGCTGCTGCGCTGAGAATAGACTTTACTCAGCTCTGTCTGAAACTCAGAAACACCCCTGACCCCACCACGCTCTCTCTCCCTTTCTTTACCCTCTGCCGCAAGCATGACGCAAGGATTAGACAGTCGCAGCGCTGCAAGCATCTAAGCATTCACCATTATGCCTATTGTTCTCACTAAACTGTTTGTCTTGACTTATTGCAGGGGCATCCAGTATGGTTGCCTCTGATTAACATCTCGAACTATTCACTGTAACAAAAGTTTGATTAGCATGAGACAAGCGAGCATAGACAGTATGTAAGGATGATAAACTGCCTCGCAACCCAAGTCTCACAATTGCGAATTCATACAGAACTTATCACCCAGCTGTGAGTAAGCAATAAACAATAGAATAAAATAAAACAGTTCCTTCATTTTTTTTGGTTAGCTGTTCTGAAACGTTCTTACATATACATTAAGGATTGTAGATTGAATCTTTTAAGCAATATAGTAAAGTCTGAAGCCAAACATTATTCCCATATTCTGTTAATATTCTTCAAATTTTCATGGGAAATTGGTTTCAAGTTTTCACATTATGCGTTTTATGGCCAGGCAAAGAGGAGCAAACAATGCAATCTGAGATAAGCAGCTCAGGGGAGGAATTAGACACAGCGTGAAAGAGATCGACGTCCAGCAGGAGGAACGTACGCTACTGACGCGCCTTATTTCAAAATGGTTTATCTGTAGCTCAAGAAGACTGTGGACAGATTTGATTACATTTAAGAAAAGGAAGTATTGCAATATACTGTACTTAGTTTCCAGGAATATTTGGGATAAAAAGTCTTTCGTCAGCTGTGTAAGCAAAGTGGCTTTGAAGCTCTAGGAGGTGAAACGAGTTGATATTCATCAGAAGTACTTTGTTTGCTCAACTGATTAAGGACTTTTCTTGAAATGTCCTGTTTCCCTGGAAACTAGCTATAGACTACTAGTGAAACACTTTTGAAAATCCAATCAAGCTACATAGCTACAGTATATATCAGCATTCTTAATACACAAAGGCTACAATTCTTTTGACTTTGCACAAAATGAAACAATGCCTTACACAACTTAAAGTGTCGTGATTCTGGGTGTCTGACTCATCTCTCAAGCTCAACAAAAAGGCTTCTTCAGTCTTGGTGTTCCAGCATTCTGTAAACCCTTTTTATGCACACTCATTAACACACTGTTAGGACTACCTTAATCCATAATGTATGGGCAGGGCAGCACATCCTCCCTCAGCACATCCTCTGCCTCATTACGTTAGGGCTTTAATCATTTGTCAGTCTTCAGCTGGCCATTTTATGTTCGGCTGTGTCCACTTTGTCAGGAGTCTGCAGGAGTGCAGCCTGATGTGGACTTCTGCTGCTGTTGCCCGTGCACCTTATGTTTTGTCACATTGTGTATTCTGAGATGCTTTTACTTTCTCAACAAGTCATTTCACCCACAGAACTGTCACTCACTGTTTTTTTTTTTCTTTGCACCATTCTTTGTAAACACTAGTGTCTGTCATGCGTGACAGAGTCAGCAGTTGCTGGCACCATCCTGAACTGTAACTGAGTGATTCAATGCATTATCCTGCTTCTATGATTAGCTGATTAGATGATTGCTTGAATTGAGCAGAGGTACAGGTGTTTTCATTAAAATGTCATGTGTATAGTTTAAGTGGAATCAGCAGTTATGGGGAAAAGCAGATAAGAATAATGATATATTTTTATTAACTTGAAGTGTTGAAGTGCCATTAACTGTATTTCCTTCTGTAATTTGCAGTAATTCTAGTCACCTTTCGCTCTAGTTACGTTCCATTTGCACAGCAAAGTGACCAGATCCCTGATTAGTAAAGGACTGGAACAACAACTACTGTACATTTGGTATTTCGTTTTATTTCTTATTTTACTGTAGCCACACACCTCCAGGGTAAAAAGTTCAAGTCCTGCCTCTGGTCTCAAGTTTCTGGACAGGCAGATGGGCATTTCCAAATTGTCTGCTGTGTGTCTGTATGTCCCAAGCCCAGTTAAAGTGATAAATCCTAGGGGTGCCAGGATTATTTGATCCACCATATCGCTGGCTGGCCTTCCTGGAGCAACCCTCCCATTGTCCCAACTGGCTTAGGACTGGCACTGCAAGCAGTGGCTGTGTTGTATGGGGGTGCAGAGTTAAGGGTTTTGCCCAAGGACTCAAACACCTGACCCTCCAATCAGCAGCCTAGTGCTTCAACTGCCTAAGTCACTACTGCCCCAATAATAATAATAATAATAATTCAATTCAATTCAATTTTATTTATATAGCGCTTTTAACAATTGACATTGCCGCAAAGCAGCTTTACACAATCAAAAGAAGTAAGTTTGTATGAAATGTAAATGTGTATGAATCAAAATGATAAGATTGTAATAATAATAATAATAATAATAATTTTAAGATTACTTGTAAACCAAATATAAGATTTTTTTCTTTACTTTGTTTTAATGTATTGGAAAGGAATTTTGATTATTTCTTAAAAAAATATTTGTTTAATAACCTCAAATAATTTAATAATAGGCCATTTTAGATACATTTAAAGTGAAAATCTTAGTCTTTAGCCAGCTATAGTACAGCAACCTTACGTTTAGTATGGGCATGGCTGAATGTTCATGTTCCTGCCAGAGATAAAATGTTTACATTTTAGGATTAGGTTATCTATACAGTTTATTTTGTAGAGTTGAAGTAGGGCCTGGAGCCTATCGCAGTGGACTAGGCAGGGTGCCAATACATCGCAGAGCAAAAGCACACACACTCACATGATGGCCAATTTGGAACATGAGTCCAATCTCCTAGACCATGTCTTAAGATTAAACCCAGCAAGCATGGGGTGAGCATTCAAACTCAAAGCACACAGATCAGAGGCAAGATTCGAACCCCCAACCCAGGAGGCGTGAGGCAACAATGCAAACCAAGAAACTGTGCCACCATTTTAGGAAAATATAAGATGTAACTCAACCCAAAATCCCTTTTTTATTACTGTAAAGTAATATAAACTTCTGTAGCTGTCTAGACTATTTTTATGTAATGTGAATTATGTAAATGCATGTAAATGTTTTGTGCCAGACTCCACTGATCACCTTCAAATAAAAAAATAAAATAAGATTAAAGAAATGTTTGTTGCATTTTTTTGTTTTTTCTTACATTTGTCTTAAAGTTTGTGAATTTTCTGTGTCTGGAAAGTATATTGTCTGAAATTTTGCTTTTTCCATGAATGTTAAAACATTTAGGCACTGGAGCATTTAAAACTCAAATTATTATTATTATTATTATTATTATTATTATTATTATTATTTCAGACATACTTTAAAAAAGAGAGATCATTTTTTTTTCCACTTATGGACCATCCATTTAGAGAGAAGTGTGTATACATGTAAATCTATAGAAATAAACTAGACTTCATGTCATGCATGCAAGGGTTAAAAAAGAAGTAGAATGCAGTGTCATGGTGTCAAAATATGGCGGATGCTGTGTTTTCAGTCTGCCAACGAAATGGGATGACTCACGTCATACAAACTAATGTCTACACGCTCTCTCATTCTCTCATTCGCACACTCGCTCACTCACTCACTCACTCAGACAGTCCTCTTTTTGACCCTCTGACCAATCTACACAGCACACGCACATTTCTAATTAATTCCCTTCAATGGCTTATTGTTTCATATAGTCTTCGGCTTGTTCAGCAGGAGATATTGACATATTGGTGTGCACATTCTAATTTCTTTTACTGCCACGTTATAAAAAGGTGTAACTGATACTATCTAGTACTTTAATTTAATTTTAAAAGAATACATTTCCTTGTACTTTCTGATCTTTTGACCTTTTTCATCTTTTCTAAAATCCTGTATTCTATATCCATTTCACTTCGAAGCCATCTAAGTACAAACGCTAGGAGCATTTATGTTGACGAGCTGAAGCTACCTGAACTTTATACCTGCTTAAAATAACCCTGCCTAGATCAGCCAATTAGCAGACTGCAGTACACAGTGACTCACTGCTCTGGTATACCCGCACGCACTCACGTTGTCCGATAGTTCCCTGAGTTGTGCTGAAGTACACAAAGCACACAAGCCTGGGTTGGTCACAGGGTGATGTTGAAAAGAAAGAAGTACTTACAGGATTAATATATCACTTAAGGACATTTTCCTTCATATATATTTATACACACACACAAATACAATTTTATACATAAATAATGAATTCAGTAATCAAATAAAAAAAGTCAATTACACATGATCAAATTTATGACTATAATAAAAATTGTTCTCCTAACATCAGTAAAAGATAAGTGTTACGTAAGCAGTGTTACAGAAGGAACCCTCAGGCCCTGGTGGTGTACTTGTTGACACTTCCTGGTGGGGATTTTTCAGGAGGAGTCCTTAGGTGACAGAATGAAAGCGCCTGTGGAATGACTAACACCCCTGGAAAGTACATGGTGTTCCCATCAGCAAGCCACTGCCCAAAGGTGACGCAGGGGGGCGAACGGCCCACAGGTGAGCAGGGTCATTGCCCTCAGGGAGTCTCTGGCAAACCAGAGCGATTATTTTTTCCTCTCAAAGGTGTATTTCACACAGAAATGCTGACAGTGAATAATGATGGATGAAGCAAATGAGGGCGAGTCAGCATAATTTACAGGAGATCTTAACCTTCATTTTCTCCCCACTGTTTTTTTCTTTTTCTGATTGTAAGTGATTTTCTGCTAAAGGACCTTTCTTTTGAAGAGCTTTGGAGGTTTTTATTGGCCCTTTGCACATGAGAGCTTTGACACTAAAACTGAAATCAGTTTTTCTTTGTGAGATTCCAGAGGGTTCCTCAAAGAATAGGAAGACGAAAAGCACTCATTTGATTAGCATTGCTATCAGATGCAAAGAAAAACAGAAAAGATAGTGTATGTCAATTTGGCCAAACAATGGCAAAAATTAAGACCATATATTTACTCTTGTAAAGGGTTGAGTGACACACTTTTTCCATGACTCCAGGGAGGGGCCTTCTTCTGCCTGTCCGTGTTGGAGGCTGATGAGAGCAGCACAGCTAGGCTCAAACCACTTCTGCAGTCCCTGTTCTTCCTGGAAACATCTGTGTGCGTGTGTGTGTGTGTGTGTGTGTGTGTGTGTGTGTGTGTGTGTGTGTGTGTGTGTATTCGTGTGTGTGTGTGTGTGTGTGTGTGTGTGTGTGTGTGTGTGAGAGAGAGAGAGAGAGATTTGTTTTTGTTGTTGTTTGGTTAATATCACCAGCTGTGCAAGTGGCAGGGAATAGCTGTAGATGATTTTTCACCTTAATGCACAACATTAATAAATTGGGGGTTAGCTTGTGGATCTGTGTGTGTGTGTGTGTGTGTGTGTGTGTGTGTGTGTGTGTGTGTGTGTGTGTGTGTGTGTGTGTGTGTGTGTGTGTGTGTGTTTGTGTGTGTGTGTGTAATTTGCCATAGGTTTGAATTGCCCCCAGCTTTGTGTGCCGTGATCCATTGATGTCCTATCCAGGATGATCTCTCTCTCTCTCTCTCTCTCTCTCTCTCTCTCTCTCTGGTCCTATGACAAACCCACACATAATTATACATAAATAACAAACACTGATTAATCAAGGAAATTATTAATTATGTGCCCCCTCTCAGGATAAACCTTGTGATTTAACCAGTGTGGAAAATGTGTTTACTGGCATTAAAAAAGAATAAACCTACAGTATGTACTTTTTTTTTCTTAGAATAAAAAAAAAAAAAAAACTGGTCAAATCCAAATTATCGAGACTTTAATGTAGACTAGTTACAGTAGGTTGGAAACATGATCGGTACAGGAAGACATAAACTTATTATACACATTTCGACAAAATCTTTGGTTCTTTGTAGTACCAGTGGGAGCAGGGAAAAGATTCTGTGTTGACGGATTCCATTTCAAATATCATGACGACCTAGAAAGAATGAAAATGATAATGATGATCGGTTGAATTAGGAGTTAGAGCATGAAGCAGTAACCTCTGTAATGCCCTGACCTTCATACTTCTCCTGCACACTACTGGAAATGAAGTCAGGAGTGCTTAAGCCAAATACAATACACAAACAATTTCTCACTTCCTAGTTCCCTGGGTTTATCTTTCACTTTTGGTCCTTCCTTTCACCTCTCGCCAAATACTTTTAAGTACATATTCTAACTCAAAGTAACTGAGGAAAATTAGTAGATACACATAATTGATGTTCTAAAAGCTACACTCCTGAGATCAAGATTTTAAGATGTAAGATTATTTTTTTTTTTATTATTCTCACGTGTACATCAGGACCCCACTTTCATCGTTATACGGTTCAGAAAATGAATATTCCTGACTGTTTACTTAACTCATGCTGCCGTGCTCACTTCCCAAGTACTAAACTTAATTGTGTTCAATGGTGCTTCAGGCTTAGTCGTTCAGAAGTCCGATAGTGATTTTAATAGCAGTCTGATTTCTCAATGGCCTGTACTTTGACTAAACTGCAAACAAAATATAGTAGATATCATCTAATGTAAATCCTATTCAGTATTATACTGTCCATAATCTTCTTACATTGTGTATATAAATGTCTGTGTGTAATAAATGTTATTATCTTAGGATTATTACTTACCTTATCACAGACCTACTTACAGAATTATTTGGCTCTATGGAATCCACAACTGAATCAATTCCGACCAAAAACCAAATGTACCCCCAGAGGAACAATAAATAGTACAGCATTACAAAAAAAATCTGCGCTTGAATCAGCTGAGTAGAAAGTACACAGCCATAAAGAGTAAAAACCAACTACTCATGTGAAAAAACACTGATAAATCAGTACACTGGTACTGCCACCATCAACACTAATAACCTTGAAGCATTTCATAGGAAGACCACAGAAACATCCATGTAGCACTTTTATGAACAGTTAAAACTTTTTTTCTTGGTGCCATTTAAAAAGTTTGTGACTGTTGTGTGCAAAAATCCCATGAGATCATATTTCCCCTATTCTAATGTTTGATGTGAACATAAACTGAACCACTTGACCTGTATCTGCATTGTGTTGCTGCCACACAATTGACTGACTGGATGATATAATACGACAATATTGTACTTGCATACTTTATTGTTGCTTATGCTATACGTGTTCATATAGCGGCACAGTGGCATAACCCTTACCACGGCGATCACAGAAAAGTGATTGAATGAGTGAGTAAGTGTGTATACCTGCAGTGCAGAGACAACAGGAGGCTCTTCACAAGGAACCAAGTGATTTTATGTCCAATTTTCATTTGTCAAATGTTCGGTGTAAGAGCTTTCTTGCTTTGTGGCACGCACTACAAAATTTTTCCCAGCTTGTAACTAACAGGAATGTCATCTCCACATGAGACAAATGATCCGGAGCTGAGGTGGAGCCTTCCAAACTCTTCTGTATGACTTATTCACATAAAGAATAAGAGATCGTCAGAGTTACTACACACTTACAGTACTACTACTACTACTGCTACTAATACCACTATTAACATCATCATCATCATCATCATCAACAACAACAACAACAACAACAACAACAACAACAACAACAATAATAATAATAATAATAATAATAGTTGGGATTTGTCCCTAGGTGTCATCTCATGGGACTATTTTATCTGGACAATCTGCATGGCACAGGTTTTACACTGTCTCAACCATCCCATTTTCTAACAGGCTTGGGACAGGCACTGTATTCAGTGGCTGGAGTGTGGAATTAATCGTCTTGCCCAAGGACTCAACTATTGTGACCTGGCAGTGACAGTGATCACTGCCATGAACCCCTGATCAGCAACCAAGAGCCTGAACTGCCGGAGCCACCACTGCCCCAATAATAATAATAATAATAATAATAATAATAATAATAATAATTACATAATGCATTTAATAATAATAATAATAATAATTATTATTATTATACTAAAATGCATTATTCATGTAATAAGCAATTAAATTTATTCATTATTATTATTATTATTATTATTATTATTATTATTATTATTATCAATATGTGATTCTGAAAAGTAAATGCAGAATTAATGGCCATAAACAAGAAAAAAAACAACTTAATATACAACAAATTCTTTATCCTGGTTAATTCTAAATGTAATTATTAACTAATAAAATTACTAATTTGAGCAAGGACTAATTAATTAATTCAAATGCATTCATTTTATGAAATACATTTCTATTATATTCTGTATTGTAAAAAGTAAAAAAGAACAATAAATTAATATTTGGTAATAGTTTAAAAAAACTCCTTGTCTTTACAGTATGTTTGCATAATGACATAAACAGTCTTAACAGAAAGGTGAATTAGCTCTTTTAAGGTCTGGGTTCTATTTTACACTCTTAGAATGAGAGGAAACTTATTTGTGTGTTATAAAATATCAGAAGGTGGGTAGTACCATGGAAAGTTTTGTGTGAATGAACTCAATAGAGGAAGACATTTGTCTGGGGTCTTTAACCACAGCATCCTGAGCAGACTGCCTCTTGTCTACAGCTCAGGGTTCGACTTTATCTGCTTGTTGAAAGAGGGGGTTAATGCATCTGTGTGCCTTTCCAGGCAAAGAATGTAGATTTCCTGAATAATGTGGTCAAAACATTGAAACACGGCAAAGAGGTTTGGTTGGCCCACAGCAATAAGTAATGACAGTGGCACTTGTTGAAAGTGTATATACAGATTGTTGTACACCACAGGGATATCTGAGTGTTTCTTCCAATGTTTATGTGCCCTCAGGAGTTTCAGAGTCACTTAGCAATCAGCATATGGCATCTTGCTCAGTGAGGAGCATGTTCTGATCTAATTGAACCACAGGTTTAGTTGAGAAATAAACATCTCTAAGACTTATGACATACGGCTAAACAAACTAGTGTTGTTATCCATAAACCCCTATCAGTGACTTTATCAGCATAATTCAGGCATGTTAAATGGTACAGTATCTTTTATGCAAAATTCCCTTTTTTTTAAACTTATTTTTTGAAATGCAGATGCGTCGAAACAAACAAACAAACAAAGTAAACAATGTGAGAAAAAAACATTTCCTGCTTTTTGTCCTTTTTCCATTTATGTATTGGCTAGGGTTTAAACAAACCAACTAGATTCCCCCTGTTGTGGCCTTACAGTGGTGGTCAAAAGTACTGAGAAAAAAAATTCAATTTCAATGTTTTGACATTTTCAGTAAAAAAAAAAAAAAAAGACAATAAGAATACTTGTTAATTTCTGCGATGATATTGCTATACAACAATTCATACCACTGTCAGAAAGCCAGTTTTTCCACTAGTTTTTTAATTAACTCAACTCTTCAGCCATATAGGCTAGAACTGATTAGTGAAATCATCTGTTTTGTCCACAGGGAGAACTAACACATGACATGTTGTCTTAATACTTTTGGCCACTACTGTGCGTAAGAAGTTACCCTCCCCCGGCTTGTTGCTCAGTTCGACTGTTCTCTGGCAGGGTGTGGCTCAGCAGCAGCTCGTTTCCACAGACACTGAAACAGCACATTTGGAGAAAGAGTTTCAGTTGGAGCACTGACAGACAAGGAATCGTAGATTTATACAAACTTATTAGAGAAATAGTCAAACATAAACTTTCAAGTCTTTTTGTGAGACAAAATTAGATAGTTGGGTGTTGAGCAGGTTGAGTATTGGAAATAAAAATGCACACTAAAATAAAACTGGTATTAAGAACAATCAGGGCTTTTTCATTTTTATTCTTTAATAAAGCCTTATTAAAAGTATGTAACAGTTAAGAATTTGCTAGATTTTGGATGCATTATCCTAGTAAGGGAAATCACCACAAAAACCCTCACAGTTTCAGAATTGCAGGTGCCTGCTCCATAACAAACATGCAGTGTGGCAGGGCTTTACGAAAAAAGACTTGAGAGCAACTTACAAAAAACAGCACCTTCACTGATTATCATTGGAATTGCAGTTAACAGGTAGCAGATAAAACCAACGATATGTCCAGTGTAAAATATAGTGATGGTTCACTGATGCGCTGATGCAATGTTTTGGGGATGTTATGCAATTGATTCAGGAAAAGTAATGAGCAGTAATGCTCAATGCTTTTATTACATACTACTTATTACACGTCACTGATCTTTACAATCATTATTAGACTTTTTTACTTTTGTCATACCTTGTTCTTTTATATAAATCAGAATATAAATCTTTATATTTTTCAGTATTTCCATGTGCAATCTCAACCTGTGCAAGATTAGTTTTTTTTATTAATATAACCTCTGTCCTTTCATATGTTATTTGGGTTTATTTGCTGTATGCACTTTATGTTAACTATAGGGTGTGCAATTGTAGCAGAAGAATAGCCCCTTTTCTTCTCTGCTCTCTCCCTGTCTCTCTGTTGAGTGATACATGTTGCTCCTGAGCTGCCAGTGATCCAGACCTTCTCTGCCCTTTGGACCCGTCTGACTCATCATGGTGCTCCGCTTCTGGTTGGCGATCTCGTCGCATGGATGCCCCATGTGGTCTGTTTGGGGTGCATGTGGTGACTGAGGACGGTTCCACTTTACCATTAACACGGTCCTGGCCTCTGCTGATGCAGACGGCTGTTCTCTGAGGACTCGTGACTGCAGTTGCTCAATAGTCAGGACTGAAATTTCCTACATTCTTAAGCCTCCAATAATGAACTGGACTCCATATTAATGTAAAAGGCATCAACGGTTATACTGAACTTCCAGCCTCCTAACACAGTTAGGATATACAGTTGGTTAAATGTTTAACAAGATAAACAGCTGAATCAATACAAAGTGTGAAGCAGAACAAGAAAAGGAGTACTTTTCAATGTCGTCCTAAGTCTTTAGATTTAAACCCTATGGTCTGGTTTAAACCCAGCTGGTCTGGTCAGAAATACTGTTCTGTTCTGTCCATTGTTCTGTCCATCTCTGTAAAGCTTTCTGAGAGTATCCGGTCTACATGTGTTTTTGAAACATGTGCATTATGATAGTGTCAAAATTTGTTACAAAAGCTCCAGTAAGGAGCTACTGCTGTTTGTGGTTTCCATGGACATGAACAGTGAAATGACACCTGAATTGCATAAATATATATATATATATATATATATATATATATATATATATATATATATATATATATATATATATATATATATATAAGATCTTATTGGGATCTTTTTCAAAAGTGATAAAAAATGAGAGTGAAGGATATACAAATAAACTGCATCAGTGGCAGAAGTGTTTTAGTGTAAGGTTACATCCCTTTCCTCACCAGAGGTGGGTAGAGTAGCCAAAAAATGTACTCAAGTAAGAGTAGCTTTACTTCAAAATAATATTACTCAAGTAGAAGTAAAAAGTAGTCATCCAAAATATTACTCAAGTAAGAGTGAAAAAGCATTCGGTGAAAAGACTACTCAAGTACAGCTGTTATGTTTTACTGAGCATGCTGGAGAATATGGGTTCTTTTGGTAACTTCGTCACACTCGCTCCTTTCTATTTTCATGCAAAACCCAGGAGTCTACATTTTTTATTTTTTTTCCCCATCTGAAAACTGATCTGTCATGTAATATGTCGCTTTCTTTACAGGCATGCAAATATTCTTCTGTAACGTCATTCATTCTTTCTTTGTAGGGAATGGTCTTGTATATAATAATGCAGACATAATAAACTTATATAACAAAATTTGTATTACAGATAACATGGTGCCTAAGACTTTTGCACAGTGTGAAGCTGTTCTTTTGCAAGTGAAACATGCTTTGTTTATGATGCAGGGGGTGCATTATGTTTTTTGGGATGCATAAAAATGTACAACACGTGTATTGGTGGTTAATTCTGTACTGAAATATACTTATATATTCATAGACTGTTAAAGTAACATTATGTGTACAATTAAAGTTAACATATAATATAACACACACATGAAAAAAAGTATTCTATACTCACCACAAGATTGTACACTAACCGCAAGATTCCACTAGTAGCAGCCTGGATTTATGGGCATTCCGCAAAAAATCAGAGAAAGATGCGCAAACTTTTGTTTGCACATGTGCAGTGAGCGTACTGTATGTAGGACAGTTTCACAGGTAGGGTGAATTTATTGCAGCTGGTTGATCAACCGGAGTCATGTGATTAGTGTTGCTGCGTCTGATTGGTCATGTAGTAGATCTACCTGCTGCATGTGTAGAATAAATGGTTGGAAAAGCGACGAGTCGAGTGTAGCCGAATGTAGCGGAGTAAGAGTAGCGTTTCTACTTCACAATTCTACTCAAGTAAAAGTAAAAAGTATGGTGCAGTAAAATACTCATAGAAGTCAATTTTTTCAGTAAAGTTACTCAATGGAGTGAATGTAATGTGTGGGTTACTACCCACCTCTGATCCTTACCTATAGTCAGGAGATGAATAAGCTTCCTCTGCAGACATGCTGGGTTTACTCAGTGATAGAAGAATGATCTCAACAATTGATACGAGCCTCAGAGTAGATTCATTGCTCTGCCAAACTGAGAGAACCCAGTTAAGCTGGTTCAGGCACCTTGAAAGAATGTCTACGGTCAGCTCCTTGTAGTGCTGTATCAAGCACATTCCACTGCACAGGGACTGAATAAATGATTAGAAATATTTCGTAAAATGTATACAAGATGAACATCAGCAAATCTTCTGTATCCTTCATGTTCCATATATGAATCAAATCATTTCCATGACCAGTCACTCCTCATCTCTTACCACTGACTTGTCTGAGATCCAATGTTAAACCTAACATTGTCTTCAAAAGAAATACAGTCAGCACAATGCACATACATATATAACAGAAACAGTGAGATACTTTTGGAAAATATGGCTTGGCATGGGCTCAGTGCCTATTAGAGGTGATTGTTGGAATTTAAACCATCAACAAATGCTCCAGAACAGTCACTAGCATAGATTACTCAGTCACAGAACTGAAAACTGGAAGATTGATAACTACAAGACAGAAAAATAGTTGACACTTCCTCAGTGGTTATCATTTTACAGTAATGAAGTCCAGTGAAAGTCGTTCAAGGAAACACTCTACAGACTTTCACAGATATTTCCCTTCTCTCTCTGTGTGTGTTTGTCTCAGACATTTGAATTGGTCTCTGGTCCATTTTATTTTATTTTTTTTATCTGAGTGGTTATTAAAATGAAACAAAATTTATTAAAGTTTAAGATTATTAAAAGTCATAGCCTCCCACATTAATTTGCATATCAATTAAATAAAATTCTCTACCTTGAACTGACAGCAGGTAGTTTTGAATTCATTTGTTACTATAACAATGGCTGCACTTAGTCCAGGATGAAGATTTCATGATGAGATTGTGATTTGAAGGAGCCGTTAAAGGTGTTTGTTTGAAGTCATAAACAAACTGACATGTGTTTCTGCATTTCTATCTGTGTGTGTGTGTGTGTGTGTGTGTGTGTGTGTGTGTGTGTGTGTGTGTGTGTGTGTGTGTGTGTGTGTGTGTGTGAGACAGAGACAGACAGAGAGAGAGAGAGAGAGAGAGAGAGAGAGAGAGAGAGAGAGACAATGGCTTGCCCAAAGCAGAGAACAGCTCTGCATAAGCTATATAATTATATCCACATGTTTATGCCAAGTTATGTGGAAGGTACCGTACTTTCCATGTCTTGTAGATTAGCTCTGATAGGCTGCCCAATTGGAGGAAGAGAGAGTTCTCTTTTTCTTGTTAACACTCAAATTAGGGGGAGTATCTGAGTTTTCTGTGCGTGCATGACATACAGGGCAAAGTTTCAGGTGCATTGTGTTGTATTCATTTCAAAACAGAGCCATTCTGTACATATATTGAAATATAGTCAAATATTTATTTCAGAAGATCTGATGAAATGCCTTGTTACAGATTGCCTTCCTTAAATTAAAAAAAATATATTTCAAGCAAATTTTCTAATCAGTTAGTGATAACATTTTGATGGTTACAGATGGGATTTTGGGCCACCTGTAATAATGAATCTTTCATTTAATTCACTTTCATTTTTTATTTATACAAGTGTATTTGACCTCTTAATAACTTTTTTTGAAACTAGAACAACATATGGACCATATTTTTCACCAGTATGAAAATGTAGAGGTTAATGCAATACCCTCCAGCAGCTTGTCCCTCTGTCTGCACAGGACCGTTTGAAATTACCTCACCTTCTGTCCTTTATGCTGCCCCTAAAGGCCCTTTTTTTCAACTGATATTAACATGCATCTCACGTGGTCAGACCACAAACGGTCAGCTCTGAGTACAAGAGCACATGGAGTCCTATCTGTCTCTAGGCCACGTGGTGAAACCACATAGATAGGGAAGTGATCAGGAACGCATGTGTACACACTAATATGTCACAACATTAAAGGGCCTCCTAGTCACCAGTGCTACCATGTTGTCACGCAAAATAGTGGTGCTTTAAAAGCCAGGCAAACATTGTGTTGTCAGTTATACGTCAGAGGGTTTTATTGATCCATTATTGTTCATGAGCTGTGAAACATAAGATTTTTTAAAAATCTCTTATTTCAGGCTTCAGGTCTGGATTTCTTGATATGAACTTTGCTTTTTAAAATATAAAATGATGCTGTGATGCCTGTAAATATTCCAACAATTTTACCTTTTAGCACTAATTACAGAAAATAGACAGAGTTAGTAAATGTTTTAGTTTGGTAGTTTACAGTCATGGCCAAAAGTGAAATTCAATGGTTTGACATTCTCAGTTAAAAAAAAAAACAAAAAACAATCAAGACAATAAGAATAATTTATTATTCAATATTAAGTATGAAGTTTATTCTTCAAAACCTGGAATTTTGCTGAATTCGGCTGGGCATAGAGTCAAAAAGCAGTACTCTGGTGTTACTTGCTCAGTCCACATCTGATTGATTGCTTCCTGAAGACAGAAGAGAGTACAGAAGACAGTTTTTTGACTGCTGCAGCCTTATTCACTATTTTCCAAAAGTTTTCTATTGGGATTAGGTCTGGAGATGACCCAGGCCCTGCTCCAGAAGCTGAATACCTCTGTCACATAGACAGTTTCTCAATAGTTTTTCAAGTAATTCACACAACTCTAGCTAGATAGTGTAGAACTGAGTGTTGAAATCACCCATTTTGCGCACAGGGAGAACACATGATATGTCGTCTTGATACCTTTGGCCATGAAATGTTATTACAATGTTGTATTACATTGGCTGAGAAAACACTGTCGGATTTTTGCTACAGCTATGGGCTATTCAAAGTGATTTATTATCTACAGCTTAATGAAATGTTTTTTCTTACAAAGCCCCAAAGTTATGGAATAGTCTTCCAATTAATGTTCGGGACTCAAACACAGTCTCAGTGTTTAAGTCTAGGCTAAAAGCCTATTTATTTTGTCAAGCATTTTTGTAAATAGATTTGCCTTAGATAAGGGAGCAGATCTGGGGGACTCATGGAGATTGAGTTTTATGAACTGGTAGGTTTAGATGATGTTTTCCCCACTCTCATTGATCACTCATGTCTGTGTTTCCTTCTGGCGCTTCCCTTTTAATTATACTGCCATA
Organism: Clarias fuscus; assembly: GCA_030347435.1. Lineage (NCBI taxonomy): Eukaryota > Metazoa > Chordata > Actinopteri > Siluriformes > Clariidae > Clarias > Clarias fuscus. The sequence goes on along the minus strand of CM059211.1, from coordinate 30,035,374 downwards.
GTTTGTTCTGCTGGAGTCCCTGCTTGCACTCTGCACTAAATATACATTCACCTTCTACATTATGTTACTGTGACCATATCTAACTGTTATCTCTCCTTCTCTTCTGCTCTCTCTCTCTCTCTCTCTCTCTCTCTCTCTCTCTCTCTCTCTCTCTCTCAAGCTACCTCCTCGGCCCTCTGGACCAGTTTGACCCGCCCTGGTATTCCGCTTCTGGTTGGAGATCTCGTTGCATGGATGCCCTGTGTGGTCTGCCTGGGATGAGTGTGGTGACAGTTGAGGGTTATACTTTATACGTTCCTGGCCTCGGCTGATGCAGACAGCTGTTCTCAGTGGACTCATGACTGCAGTCACTCGTTCAGGACTGGAATTTCCTACCAGTCTACCTGAGCCTCCAACAATAAACTGGAAATATTAACTTAAAGACATCAACTGGTATGTTGGACGTCCAGCCTCCTAACACACAGTATGACTGCAGATCAATCCCTGCTATCCATTTCACCCAAATGAGGATGGGTTTCCTGTCGAGTCTGGTTCCTCTCAAGGTTTCTTCCTATTACCATCTCAGGGAGTTTTTTCCTTGCCACTGTCGCCGTCGCTCTTGCCTTGCTCATCAGGGACAATCTTATTATTTAGATTCATACACATTCACATTTCATACAAACTTATTACATTTACATTTCATATAATTCTTTTGATTGTGTAACATTGCTCTGACAATGACAATTGTTAAATGCTATACAAATAAATTTAAATGAAATTAATTGAATTGAAATGTGTCTGTTTTGTGTCATTCTTGAAGAGCAGTGTATTCCATTAGAGGTGTGTGTGTGTGTGTGTGTGTGTGTGTGTGTGTGTGTGTGTGTGTGTGTGTGTGTGTGTGTGAGAGAGAGAGAGAGAGAGAGAGAGAGAGAGAGAGAGAGAGAGAGATTGAGAGAGAGACCTGCAGGTCTACAGTTACTCCAATCTCCTCCTCACATATTTACAGACTTCCTCCCTATATATATATATATATATATATATATATCAAAATTAGAGAACAATTTATAAACAATTGAACAATTTTGAAATAATGTAATCTTCACTACTCAACAGTTGAAGGAGTTTTTGTCCTGTCTATACCATGCTACCAGAACACCTTTTCCACAAAATAACTAAGGCATTTCAACAAAAACCATTATTTTTCATAAAACACACTGATGAACATTAGAGAACAACAATGACTGTAGCATGAAAAAAGATTACAACAAAATTTTCTGAAGGTTACAACAGTCAGCAATTAGTAGGAAGTGTACAGGCCTCTGCTCTGAATGACTTCAGCACATCTGCGCCCACAGGACAGCACTAGTCTCTCACACTGCTCTGGTGTGATTTTGGTCCACTCTTTTTCCAGAGTCTTCTCCACAGTTCGGTGACTGTAGTGGGTTTCTTTGCCATAATTTTGTCGCCAAGGATTTTCCAGAGGTTCTCTATTGGGTTGAGATCAGGACTCTGGGCAGGCCATGTGATTATTTCAATGTTTTCATTTTCGAGGAACTGCTTTACCGGTTTTGCTGTGTGACATGGAGCGTTGAACGCAGGGAAGGAACCATATGTTTTTGAAGAAGGTTCTGATAAACATTTGCATTCACTCTGCCATGTAGCTGTATAAGAGGCCCAAGTCCTGCTGCAGAAAACATGCCCCAAACCATGACACTTCCTCCTCCACTTTTCACTGACTTCTTTACACACTTTGGGTTCAGTCTTTCTCCAGTTTGTCACGGAACATAATGTTTCCCATCGGACCCAAATAAATTAAACTTGCTTTCATTACTGAAATGAACTTTGGACCAGTTCCCCTCTGTCCACACAACATGGTCCTTAGCAAAGCTTAGTCTAGTCTTTTGATTCTTTCTGCTACTGAGAGGTTTGGTCACTGCAGAGTGGGCTTTCAGTCCAAATGCTCTTAAACGTTGAGACAGATCCTTACCCTGTTCAGCGCTGAACTGGTGAGCAATTCCAGCTGCAGTGTGGAAACATAGAGATCCTCCGCAGTATCCTGGCCTCTCTTCCGTGGACGACCAGCCTTCTTGGGGGACTTGAATGAGTTTGTGATGTAAAGATTCAATATTCTTGAAATCATAGATTTGGAATGACCCACTTGTCTTGCTATGGCTGATCCCTTTGGCCTTCATCTGGACAACCTGCTGCCGGAGGCTTTCAGTCACTTTAGAACAGCCCACAATCTTGCAGAGTCAGTGAAACTGGTAGTTAGGCTGCCAGTTAAATAGGGGTTGACAGATAATCAAGGAAATTAGCACCAGTAGCCAGATTAACACCAATAACTGGGAGGTATCTGAAAGTGTTTTAATTTTGATCAGTGTGTTTTCTGCAAAATAATGGTTTTTGTTGAAATGCCTTAGTTATTTTGTGGAAAAGGTGTTCTGGTAGCATGGTATAGACAGGACAAACTCCTTCAACTGTTGAGTAGTGAAGATGACATTATTTCAGAATTGTTCAATTGTCTATAAATTGTTCTCTAATTTTGATCGCCAGTGTATATATATGATTTTAAATAAAAAATAAAAATACAATTATTATTATTATGAATTTACCATGTAAATAAATCAACTTCTACAAAAAGACTTTATTTCCTTTAAAAAATATGTTTAAGAATATATATTATATATTATATATAATAATAATTGTATATATAGAATAATATACTATATATAGAAAATAGAGCAAACAGTGTCTCTTTTTAATAAGAGATATTTTATATTTTTATAGAATGTTTTAAAAATATTATTTCACAGTTTGCTACTGGTTACTCTGGGAATTATTTCCAAATTCTAGTTTTTTTCCACATGAAATGTATTATACTGTGTAAGTATTAGCTTTAGATTTTTATCTTTCTAAATCTAAAAGACTGAACAATATAAACATCACTCACCTGAGTAAGCTATCTAGCACGTTGCTTTGAAAACCCAAACGTCCAGAATTGCTGAGTTATAGTTCAAGTCAACAAAAAATTAGACTTTTAAAACCTATACAAATTCCATATATTTACTGCAAGTCTTCAGAAACATGCTGTGTTCCTTTAATTCTAATTACTGGGACATACTTATGCTCGTATGCCTTGCAAAAGTGTGCATATCCCTTGAAAGTTTCCACATTTTGTAATGTTACAACCACAAACATAAATGCATTTTATTGGGATTTTATATAATAGAGCAACACAAAGTGGCAAAAGGGAAAATGATAAATGGTATTAAAAATTTTTTTAATTAAAAATCTAAAACCTGAGGCGTGAATGTGTATTCAGCCCCCCAGAGTCAATACTTTGTAGAACTACCTTTCACTGCAATTACAGCTGCAAGTCTTTTTGGGTATGTCGCTACTCGCTTTACACATCTAGAGAGTGAAATGTTTGCCTATTCTTCTTGGCAAAATAGCTCAAGTTCAGTCAGATTGGATGGAGAGCGTCTGTGCACTACAATTTTCAAGTCTTGCCACAGATTCTGAACCTCCACCCCAGTCTAAGATCTTTAGCAGACCCTAACCCTAGCTTTTATGTTCTAAGATTGCCCTGTATTTGGCTCCATCCATCATCTCATCAACTCTGAACAGCTTCCCTGTCCCTGCTGAAGAAAAGCCTCTCCATGACATGAGGACAACCATGTGTTGTTTAGGTGTGCAGTGCTAGTTGCATTTAGGTCAAAAAGTTCAATTTTGCTCTCATTTGACCAAATCACCTTCTTCTACATGTTTACTGTGTCCCCCACATGGTTTGTCGCAAACTGTAAATGGCCAGATTTGTGGATCTCAGCAGCTCATCCGGAGTTACCATTGGGCCTATGGGACAAAGCGTAGCTTTGTCGAATTAATGCTCTCCTTGCTCGGCCTGACAATTTAAGTGAACTTTCCATTTTCAGATGATGGATTGAACAGAGCAAAGTGAGATGTTAAAAGCTATAAATGTATTTATAACCTAACCCTGCTCCACAAATTTATCCCTGTCCTGTCTGGTGTTTTCCTTGGGTGATGATACTGTTTGTTCACTAATGTTCTCTAGCAATAATACCTGCACAGTGCAATATGCAATATGAAATTGTGCTTTACTTTTGTTTATAAAATTCTTCGTCATAACTATTCCTATACGTCATACAATTCCTATGCCAAGAAATATTATTCGTTAATCAGAATCATGCATTTTTATGTTAAATATAACAAGATGTGTTTGACTGTAGATGGTCTTAAATGATTAAATAACACATTTGTGTGATCACTCCTTTCACTACACAGTGCACAAGCACTTAAACATTATACCTGCATAGATCAGCTGGTGATTTTCTTTAGTATGTTTCCTCATTCCACACTAAAATTAACTTCTGTTTAGGTTTACCATTTGAGTTTGGAAAGGGTTTTTAGAGCACAGGGGTTAGATTGTTGTGTTGTTTTTGACCAGTGGTCAATGAGAACGCTTTTGTGACGCCTGAAAGGACCAGGTGTACGAATTTCTTTCTCAACTGGCCACTCGTGATCCGATCACGTGAGTCACATAACACCGGAACAAAATGACCACACGTGCATTGATTTGCCTTAAACTTTTGAACCATGTGGGTATTTTGAAAGGTGTTGGATCAGATGGTTGATTATCATAGTTAAGAGTCTGTCTCAGGGGAATGCGGCCTAATTTTTTTTTTTTTTGCTTTATGTGGATTAAATTAGCAATTTCAGGGATTTGTATGTGCTGTAGAGGTCGTATGAGCATTTTTACAGCATCCAGATGCCTTGGCTTTTCTTACACACAGCGCTCCTGTCAGTGTTCACTGTGAAAACAGAACGGGTTTACAAGTTTCAGCATGGAGTGATGGTGCCTTATTGTATTTAATGGAAATATGTTTGTGTGTGTATGTGAATGAGAAATATATAAATCTGTTCAACAATAAAAATGCAATGTGTTTAACATTCAGAATTATGTATCAAAGTTCTTCTTTAAATTAAGACACGAGTTTGGCGTTTTTAGAAAGATGAAAAAGAAGCTTTTATTTACAGCAGTATTGCACAAGTTTAGCACAGCATAGTTTCAGTGCAAACACAAAATGTCAAAAAAGAACAAAGAAAATCTTTTGCTACAAATGTACTGGGTCTGCGAGGTGGATCAGTTAATTTGCAGGTAATGAGATACTGAATCTATTCAAAAATTCAGTCAACTGGAATGCAGATCAGCTTGAGATTTATCCTCTGTGAAACTGTTTGTACAGAAAGAAATAAGGGTGCACAAATATTGTATGATGGAATATATGATATTTCCAATACCAGGAGTTTAATTCTATTACAATCTTGATATGGTTATGCATAAATAATGCATAAATATTAAAGATCCCAACTCAAACCTTTACATTAACATACAGTACATTGGGAAAGTTCTTTGGTTTGGCCAGTTAACCTGAAAGCTGAAAACGGCTTGTAATGTTGACAAGAAATTCAGCTGTGATGGAATAAATTATTAAAACATGACAGAATGAGGGAATTGTGGGTGTCTTTAATATTTCTCAATTATTCTGAGTGTCTATTTTCTCCTCAGTTAACAAATCTAACCAACAGTTAGATACCAGCAGTGAAGAGCCCAAATGTAGGTATAGAAAATCACCAATCTTTTGCAATGCTTAATGTAATCCTGGGGAAATAGGAAAGCCTAAAAATAGGTACATGCAGATCTGAGCCATGGACTGGATCATGTCCATTTTGTTTAAAACTCCACAGGTATAAATCCCCTGAGTCACTGAGGATATTTTTTATAATGTCATTACATCTCCTCTCAGTCATTAAGGCTGTTCTTGGTCAAAAGTCAGCAAGAAAATAACCTCACTTGAAAATCCCCTGAATGGCTTTGATCTCTCTCATACACACAATTAAAAGTGGACGCACCACCCACGATGACGCGTCCAGTACAACCACAGTGGACCAACCACATGTATTACTAAAGGGTCACGCCACGAAAACTGCAGTCTTACAAATGATAAAAGTGAAAACTTAATTGTTAAACATCACAATTAATGCAAGGTTACACAATGAGATTCACATAGAATAAGTTCATTGTCACCCTGGTCTTTACTACTGCTAAAACATAATGCGTTTCTAAAATCTCTTTAATTTGGGTTAAACATTGTTAAATCCTTACCTAAAAGTAATTAATTTTGCTTTAATTCTTACCCTTTTCTGTAATAACCATCTTTAGTACACAGGACATTTAATAGTTAGCTAGATCCATTTTTTGGGTGCAAGGTCTTCATTATAAATCATTGCAAATGTAACCACTGGTCTGTATTAGAGGTCGACTGACTGAGTGGACTGAATTTTGCCTATTTTTAAATAATCGGCATCAGCAGATGCCTGAGCACATTAGACCGATTCTTTGGGCAGCCACATGTTGTTGCTGTGGAACCATAAACTGTAAATTTGTAATGCAATATTAATGTAGTGCTAATCTCTAGCCAAATGCGCTAAACACTAGCTTACTGCTAGTGAATGTTAAATGCACTTGTTAGCTTCTATTTTTTAGATAATATTTATGTTGATAAAAAGGGGAAGAACTGGTAATTGGTGTTTATATTTCAGTTTTACTGTGTTTTCTTCAGTAAACGTGAAATTTAAGAGAGCTGCTTCCTGGGTGGTTGGAGTGAGCCGTTAGCTATCTGTCAGACAAGGATCAGCCTCACTCACCAGCAAGGACAGAACAGTATTAGATTATAATGTGCATGGAATTATAGAAATTTAGTTTCCATTTCCATTCGTAACAACAACATTTCTATGTCAGTCAGTCAAGCACAATTTATTCATTTAAATTTTTTTATAATATGTCAGAGTATGGGTGGGAGTGTTCTTCAAAATTCTCCTTTTTTGGGGGGGTTTTGGGCTTGGCTTTCCCTCAGGTTTTTGAAAAGCCAAAAGGTGAAATTAACAACTTGAATGTCAAGCCAGGTGCATTTCTTTAACGCTCATAATCTGTTGATAACCTGTTGTAGATTTCCTTGTTTCCAACATGATCCTCAGGTAAATATGTGATTATTTAAATCATTTTGTGGATCATCATGTACAGACTATACTATTCAAACAGAAGTGGAAATTTGGAGTTATTAACGAACTGCAACATTACCTCTAACTAATCCACTTCAATTATAAACAAAACAAAACACAACTTAAATACAACAGTGGCAAATAAATACAGAACACAAAGGCAGGTTTTTAAAAGATATACATAGGTAAAATTAAAAATGACAAACAATAAGAAAACAAATGCTGAAAGGGAAAGATTAGAGCACTGAGGCAATGAAGGCATGTTTCTAACACATCTTCACTTGGTGAAAACGGAAAAACTCCAGAGACAGAGAGAGGTCTCACCATCTTCTCGACCCAGTGTTTTAATGGCTCAGCTTTCCATCTTTATGCAGGAAACACAGCTGTCTATGACTCCAGGTTACATCCCAGAATTCCAGCACATTACAGGTCAAAATTCTCCTCTGGATTGGGAATGTCGAAGTCAGCATATACAGATGCATTGTGAGACAGATGCACAGAGAGAGTGAGAGAGAGAGATAGAGAGAGAGCAGAGTTTCTGGAGAGTCATATTTACATATCTACAATTGGGTGCTACTACTTGTCTGCTGGGTGCTCTCTGTGTCCATCATCTTTGTCTCAGGAGAAACTGTAAAAGTCGTCCAATCAGGAGGCCCACCCACAGCATGATGGCGGGCTCGTTCTGGGCCTGCTGATGGGCTGCGATGCCATTTCTGTCTGCCTGTTGAGAGGAAAAAGGAAAATGTTGGCGTGTGCATGTAAGTTTCTTTTGGATACTGTAAAGCTGCTTTGTGACAACGACTATTGTTAAAAGAGTTATATAAATAAAAGTGAGTTGACTTGAACGTTAATAGTGTTAGTGTTATTTATTCAATTACAGAAATTCTTCTGTCATGCATGAAAATGTGCACAGTGCCTAATAAACAGTTCTGGGATTTGTTAGAGGGATTATTTTTTATATTACAACCTTCTGCAGTCAATCACAGGTCAGTGTACAGATGGGCAAAAATATGATCATGATTTTTCTTATCAGTCGATATTGATCATTATTGATAATTTTTTTATGAGCCATTGCAAGACTATACATTTTATGAAAAACAGCAGGAGAAAAATGTTTAACTAAATTTTTTTTTTATCAAAGCACACACATAGACAGTTAACTCACCATAAATAAAATAAATTGGGATAATGGCATGATCTTAACTTGGGTCACATTAAATAAAGGAAGAAAATAAGATCAATTGGAATACTGATCCAACATCAATACGATGCAATACATATTAGAAATATCAACTTAGTAAATACAATGTCTGCATTGTTCTCCGACACAATTTACACACCACTATGCTCCATGCTGCCATACTGCCGAGCTAACCTGTCCTTTTTTACTGAGTTTCCTCCTATTTTTCTCTGTTTATTCTACCTCGTGTTCCACACTGCTTCTGTTGTGGGTGTGTCTAATTTCGAGGGGCGAAGAGCACAAGGTCTCCTCTGACTGCATGAAGGCCAAACCGAAAAAAAGTCTGCATTTGAAGGAGGTTTCAAAATGTGACAGCTTATTCTTAGTCGCGAAGCTATGACCTAATCAGCCTTCAAATGATTCCTTTTAAGGATGTTGCCACCAAATTGAGACACACAGGGTCTCCTAATGCATTGCTTTTAAACAGCCATCCTATCGAATACTTTTTAATCGTTATTCAGGAAGTGTCTATAGCAGTATATGCTGTTACCATCATCTAGCTCGGGTCTAGGTCAATTTTGTGATAATGGCAGTGATGATGATGAATAATATGTACTTGTATATTATGAAATGCATACTGAACAGCTTTTTCCAACAATCATACAGCTTTACTCCAGCAATCAAACCATGACAAATCAAAATACTAAAATATTATGAGTTCTAAGCATATATACACCTGAGTCTCACACGAACACACACTTGTTAGTAACAGATGCCGCACACACAATATTTAACATCTCAGGCTTATACTACAGTAAATCTGTCAAAATTAGTAGAAGCAATGCCTTACATTTACCTTTCACCATCTAAAACAAAAACAAAAAATCACTTAATCTTGCTTAAAATGGTCCTACAATACATTGCCCAAAGACCGCGTTGTGATAACAGTTAATGGTACCACACAGAGACCTTAAGGAGCACTCTGGATAGCCTAAAGACTGCTATTCCTGAGAACACTTTACACACAAATCTGCATCATTGAGCAACTAATAAATGAAATGAATTAAATAATCAAATTATTTAGTGTCATCCAGAAGAGGCTTCCCTTCTGAGGTTTGTCATCTCTGGGAGTTTAGGTTCATTACAAGTTTTCATTTCAATTGTATGTCCATATTTCTGTAAAATCTGCTTTGTGATGACGGCCACAGATAAACATGCTATATAAATAAAATTGGATTGAATTAAATTTAGCACTAGCTTTTAGTTTCATGTCATTCTCCCACCAGGGGCTCTTGGCATCACGATCAGCTAGCAGAGTTTGCAGCTAATAAAACGGAGTCTCCGCAGCTTGGTTTTGTGAGATCTGGCAGCAGTCAGGCTTAATCAGGTGGCCTCTTCAAGCCCTTGCCTTTGGCATACTTTCACACCAAGCACACACAGTGACCCCGATAAGAACAGGGCATTTCCCCCTGGGGACTCTTGGCAGGAACCAGTGAGGAAACACACTCCAGAATGAAAAAAGGAAAAGAAAAAAAGATTTCCTGTACTGCATAAAAGAAGGATGGAAAAACACCAGGCTCGAGAGGGCTGCAGCAATTTTACCTCCATGGATAATAATCTTGTGCCTCAGTCTAATAAGGTCAGATATAAGAACTAACAATCAAGGATGTATTATAAAAAGAATTAAATCTGAACTAAGGCAGGTGCAAAGACTTGGAGAGGAAAAAAAACAGGAAAGCGAGAGGATAACGTGTTGAAACATGTGGTCTAAATTAGCCTTGGTTACACCACTTGGTGAAAAAAAAAAAGCTTTTTTTAATAAACAAATACAGCGGGTGACAAATAAGAAGGGGTAGGGGGGTTGATTCAGAAAAAAAAGTACAGCCAAAAGCCACAACGTGCCCAAGAAGTGATTGTGTGCTCAGCCAGAGGAAACAGGTGAGGAGGAAGTGGAGTAAAATGGAGGGACTTCTAACCCTGTGGTGTGGCACAGAGACAGAGGCAGATAGTGAGAGAGAACAAATAAACTTCACTAATAACATGTCCCAATGATTGCTCATGCCAAAGGAATGATTTAAGTTTTAACACGTCATTCACGCGTCAATTGGGCACGCTGGATTACTGAGATGCAGTGCCAAGTCACACATCGTTTTTAGTTAATGTCTTTTAACCCTGACCTAAAATTAAACAACCAAGAGACTTAGAAATTAGCACACACCTAGACGTTTAGAGTAAGAGATACCCCTACTTACAGTACTGTGCAATAGCCTTTTCATTTTCTCATATTTTTCTTCCAAAGTGTCAGACTGTCTTGTATTTTTTAAATGTATTACTGAGAAATATTTCTCCAGGCTTCCTGAAGTCATTTTAACTTCTTGTATCTTTAGGCACTTTGCAGCCTCTCACAATAAAACATTTGTTCCAAATTCTTTAATTTAATCTACATAAACATAAATGAGGGAGTGGCGTAAGGCTTGCATAGTACTGTACATGACTTATGTTAGTATTTTATTTGTGCTCTTCTTTCTTCTAACAAAACAAAAAACTCCAATATCCAATTAACAATATGCAGTCAAGCAACACTGTATGAGCTTCCCTTTACTATCATAACCGCATACACACAAGTAAGTCACACTTCAATTCAGTCGATGTTCCATCATGCTCCTGTGCAGAAACAGCATGCAGTTCCAGTTCAGAGGCAAATGACAGGGGGAGCATCCCTATAATCAAACCCAACTAACTTACAGACCACTCTGTAAACAGGCAAAGAATCACAGCTACAGTGAAAGCCCTCTTTTTTTAAGCATTAGTATATGTAACAGTATAACATAGTATCGTACAGCATATGATCGTATCGCAAGGTGCAGAGAGAAAGGAATAGAGTGAGTAAGCATTTAGGGCTTCGCGCATATTGCTTAAAGAAAACTGGAAGCTGGTGCGTGAGACCACATGGAAGAAAAGCAGAGAAGCCATACGTGCAACAAGCCAGAGAACAGCAAAAACACATTTTTTTCAGCCTGGCTCAATGATCCAGTATGGATGAGATGGCATACTATTTCTAATATGTTCAGAGATTTACTAAAGTTATTTTAGCAGAAACAGTTTACTTTGTTAGAAGGAAGGTTAGGAAATGTAAATGATCTTGATACCAGTAAAATGTCAGCTTATTATTCAGTTTTTTATGTTTATTGAATTTGAAACTGCCATGGGTTTTTGAAAAATTAGTGCCATTATAGTTATAAATAGTGGAGGAAATCTAAAATACTTCCTTCTAAAAAACTAAAAACCTGTAAAATCTAAAAAAAATTGTTGACTTTACTCAACTGCCTCATCTACAGGTGTTGCATAATTAATGCTTTATTAACCAGTACATAGCAATAATTTATGACCAAATCTAACCAAATCAAATCTGCAAACTCTGAGTAAATTCAAGACACGAACAGCAGAGACAAGGCATCAACACCACCACACAGTATTATGCAATATTACAGTAACTGTGTTACTGAATACTGGCACGGCTGTGATTCGACATCACAACCTCGTGTGTGATATTGCTTTTATACAACGTCTGCGACTGGAACTAACTACCCCTAACTGGTGGAATTAACAGGGGTGAAAGTTTTCAATTCTCTTGGTACTATGTGGCCAAAAGGTGAGGAGAATAAACAATGGAGGTGTGGGACAGTCCTGAGAAACCCTGAGAAACTTATGAGAAACGTTCTACTTTTTTTCCCTTGAGACTATTAGCTAACTTTTGGTGTTGTGGAGTTGAATCCCAAGTTGCGTTACATGGTATGCCATTACATTATGCACGGTGTACAATTTCTTGTTCCACACACCAAGAAGTGCCCTTGATCAGTGGTTACAGAGAGATTTGAGATTCAGCCTTGTGCTGCCCACTGGCAGTTAGTGTAATTAACAATTGTTAGAACACCTGTGATGCAGAGTGATGTACAGATCTAAACGGCCAAGCGCTGTTATGCTTTATGTCAGCACTCGTGGAACTCCTCTCCTCCAATCAGGTTTCTCTGTCTGAACTAACTGTTTCATAAAATTCCTTCATCTGAAACACAATAATGGCAGCATGCAATTACATACATAAACCCTCAATATTATTTTTTTTTTCTTGGTCTTGTCTAATAGTTTCCTTTAACCTTGATAAATGCATGTCTCTCATTTGTAAATCATTAAGCATCTTGCAAAAGACAGAGTGCTAGTTATGCACTGCCAAACAACATGTTCGATCATAAATGCATTCACCCAACATCCCCTGAGTGGTGGCTGCCTGAATAAAGAAACTTCCTGGGGCACAAAGGAAGACACTGTTTTGCTCCTCGGGGGCAAGGAGATGTGCTACAAAAGTGCACTGATGCACATCACTGACAAAAGTCAACTGTGGGATGCAAACAACAGAGTGGCCTGGAACAGTGCCACCAACTCTGAGGCCAGTCATCTGCTCTGCATTAGCACGTAGCTTGCTTACTATACCAAAGACACCATAGCCACCTCTCAACTAAGCTTCAGGAAATGTCCAGTAGGAATCCTGAGAAGAAGCAGTGATTTTCCCAGTGTCATGTCAACATACAGTAAGATTTTATAGGCTCACAGGAAAAGTGCTTCCTAAGTTCTCCTTTAATTTCATAATTGGTAACTTGTAAAGTAATATCAGAGTTACACTTGTTGTAGCAGTGATCATAATGAAAGTCAACATGGTCTCATAGCTGTGTATGTGAAACATTTACTTGTGTGTAGAGACCATGAAGATTAGGTGAAAGAAAGTATTAGCTGTTCTAAACATCTTTCTAATCATCCAGTAAATTCATGGAAGACTTAACAGAGAATTTAGATCTGTAATGTATCTTTGACCACATGCTAAAAATGGACTTTTAGCACATATTTATTTATTATGGTCACGGTACACGTCTCTTCTACTCATTCCTTTGCTTATCATGAGAACACATGGATGAGGGCACTAAAGAAAGCACCGAAATTAGGTCAGGTGAAATTTATCCATCAAGCAAAACCAAGCAAACAGTGACATCACAGACATGCGAGAAGAAAAATAAACTAAGCAGGAGGTTAAAAAAAGCACAAACCCATCCATTTAAAACGTCTTTGGACAGCTCAATTCTGACCCTGACTAAGAGCAGATCTTAGCTTAGCCTTGAGTGCGTCTGCATGGCGCTGAGGAGAATGACCAAGTGGGTAATTAGAGCCTGGAGTCTAACCACAGGGTAAACATTATGAAGTCGCCTCGTTCTGGTCACATGTGAACCCTGCCATGCAACACTCTCAGCCTCCTCAACATCTTACAACTAATACAACTACCAACTCCTCTGTAGTGTACATCTACAGTGGTAATGAGCTAACTGTAGTGTACATCTACAGTGGTAATGTGCTAACTGTAGTGTACATCTACAGTGGTAATTGTTGTCTGAGACAACAATAAAATAAAATAAAAAAATAGTCCTTGTATTCTTTGGAGACTTTTTCTAAAACACAACTAATGCATTTGATATCTAGGAACGTAATGCTATTTTAAAAATGACAGTTTGGTGCAGACTAACTACTAATCTCCAGCAAATAATAGTCTATTATTTAGCAATAAGCATAAAAAACATCCTTACTTGAAATATATAATATGGGGGACAGAGCAAAGCAATGGTCTTTACTAGAACTCTGAGAAGCACATCGCCAATACATGCACGATCGAAAATATGTGGAAATCGGAATATTGTATCCAAAATCAAGCTTGTTTTTAGATGACTATTTTCTAAAAGGGAAACTGTCTGTTCTACAAACAGAACTTTTATGATAGTGGTAGTGGAAAGCAAAAGAAAAAGGTACGTTTTGCAGAAGATCGAACATGGGACACATGACACTGCACCTGTTCTGCTTTCTGGCATATGACATGGTTCTGTTACCGACATCTTAGCCACTTCTACATGGAGGTAAAGGAAAACATAACCAAAACAAAACACCTCTCGTAAAGGTGACAGACCGTCTCTGAGTCAGAACATTAGTCACTGTTTCATAATTTTGTAATCAACCTGGTGCTTCCTGCTCATCGGGATTTCTGTGTAATACCTAAAAGAATGTATTAGAATGCTCATACAGTTAACAATACAGCAAAGATAATGCATGTCCATATATCTAAATAGCATTAACTTGTTAGTAGTTATATTAGCATAATATAATGAAGTCTCTGTTTAAATCCATCACTTCACAGCTTCTCTTCCGTTTCAGAGTATAAATGTGTAATAGACACTGACAGCAATGCTACTGTTGTGATCTGGTTCGAAACACAAACACAAACACAAAATGAGTTCTAAGCCATTTTCAATGACAGTCTAAAAAATAATCTAAACCCTGTCATTGTAAATAATATATTTTACAGAGCTAAACCAGGGAGACAATGATGAATAGGAGAGAGATTAACTCATGTAAGATAAGTTTCAATTTGCATAAAGAGCTCAGGATCTGAGCTACATGTAAGCATGTGACATGTATGAAGCATGTGACGAGTTTGAAGGCATGCAAACAGTGCAATAATTTTCTAGAATCAGACATGAAGTTATGTACTGGTGATAATAAACGTACATGAAGATGCTGTAGCGCCTCAGGTTTTCTGGGAGGACAAACACAGATTCTGGATTAAATATTGCTACAACCCAGAAAAATCTAAAAATTCAGGTTATATGCATATATTGAGGCTGGTAATGCTATATGAACTTCTCCTCTGAGGCAGAGGTATGTTTTGGTCTTAGGATGGTCTTCATTAGAGCCAGTTTCATCATGGTGCTTGATGGGTTTTGCAAATGCACTTGACAATACTGTTCTTGCAAGAATTATTGCTGAATAGCTGACCTTCATGTCTTAAAATAACAACTGACTGTTGTTCTTGTTGTTACTTAATTACCTAATGCCATATGTGTTATTTCATTTTTTTTAAATCCAATATTGTTCTGAACTTATGCTCAGACTTTCCACTGGTAGTGTGTGTGTGTGTGTGTGTGTGTGTATCTCTCTCTCTCTCTCTCTCTCTCTCTCTCTCTCTCTCTATATATATATATATATATATATATATATATACATACACACACACACCCACACACACACACACACACACACACATAAAATGCATAATGAACAGCTTATCTGGTGCTAAATATAACTTTTTAAAAAAGGCATGCTAGAATACTATAAACAGGTGTCATTATAAAAATACTTGGGAAAAAAACTATCAAAAAAAGAAAAGGGGTTCCTTTTCAGCAAATATTTTAAACAGAGCCTATTTACAAGAAATAGTAACCTCCCAAGGAACCCTTGACACATTTCTATTTCCAAGAATGTACTGAATGACTCATGAGACGCAGTTCCTTAGGAAAAGATAATGATTTCTGACTGTAAATGAAGTGATGTAACCTCTGCACATAAACAGTAAAGGGTGCACAAATCCTTAAATTAAAGGCAAATAAACATTTCTTAAGTGACAAATCTTAAATGCCGTCACGACTCTCGTTCCCCTTAAAGAGAACACTCATAAAAAACATACTATAAGTTTCTCACCTCTTGAAAATAAAGCTGGTTAAATTCATCGCCGATGCGCCGCAACTCTAACGCAACGTACACCTCCGCTTGCATGTCCCCCGCAGATGATGCTCCGTGGGGTGGATAGTGGTTATGGAGAGCAGGCCATAATTCTAAGAAAAGAAAAAGAAAGAAACAATAAAGATAAATTATGTGCAAGCTATGTGACTTACTAAAAAAAAAAAAGATCCTTTAGTTCTTTAGTGAGATGTCAAGTGTCCTGTAATGTTAAATAATCATTTTTAGTCTACTTATTTTTTCCTGTTGAAAATAAGTTTCTGTCTTTCCCTAGCAATCCCATTTCATCTCTTCAAAAACTCGCAAACTCTAAGAAGCTTTTTAGCTGCCATGCATTGAAGATTTTGCAAAGTGTATATGATTCCAGTGCACAGGAACTTTAGGACAAACAGTTTGAACAAGTCAGATAACTCAGCGCTGAACCTCTACGCCCTCCAGTAAATCTGAGTTGTGGTCAGAATACACTGGAGAGAATACTGAGGCTAAATGCTAATAATACAACCACAATCAGGCTGAAGGTGCACTGATTCTCCAGTTATGACTCAAGCGAGAACTAGTTTTACTGTTATTTCTCATGCCCAATCATATTACGACCATATGCTACTCATTTCCACACATCAGCCTGGTTGAGACTTTCACTATAAAATAGCCAAAAACTAACTCATGATATTACTCAATTACGTTCTCTACTTTTACAAGCTGAGCCACAGGCCAACGACAGCAAAACTGACGGGTAATGATATGGCGCTTGTTTGTTTACATGTCAGATGTCACTGTGGTTGAATGGATTTGCGAAGTGCTCAGTTATGACTGACACACTAATATGAAACATTCTATTTCACTGTGTTAAACATATCAAAATATACGCCTCTGTAATATACATCTCATAAAACACATAAAAGTTTGTCTGATGATTTCGATGACAAACTGTTACAATAAATGCAAACAAAACAAGTAAATACTGATGGGGTAACCCTACTTCATATGAGACAGATGAGAGCCCTGATAAGTTAGTGTTGTGTTCCTTCTCCAATAAGAGTGGCCTCTTGGAGACAGGACACTAGCAAGGCAACCCACAAACATGATTTATCTCAGGCTCTCATCTCCTGCCTCTCTATAGGAGAGAATAGGAATGGTTAGCTCTCATGTCTGGGCTTCACAAAAGACTATTTTGACTGCCTGAGTATAAAGCTTCTACTCTGGCTGGTCACCTAAAGCCTCTGCAGCAGTACACAGAAATAAAGAGACAAAGAGCAAATCAAGTTACTCCATCACTTCCATTGTGAGGAAAGGTGCATGCTAACTCCCTACACACTCTAAAAATGGGGGTTGCCCTCAGTGCAAAGACAAAAAAAATGTTTCCTGTGGGTATGTGAAAAGGTACACGGACCTCCTAACTCAAACGGATGTTCATGCACATGCAAGTACAGTCACATGTGTAAACAAATACTGTACTCAAGGTTTAAGAAATAAAGGGGAATAATGTTGACTTTAGGGGTGAAGAAACTTTTGTTGGGCATCACATATCAAGTTGTGATTGTTTAACAGCATTGAGTACTGTACAAGAGGAGGGTAAACAGGCCATCATTGAAGGTGTTCACTAACGTTAATATAACTTGGAATATACAATGACACGACTCTATTCTGTATGTACACACACACACACAAAAATAAACTTCGTTATAAATGCATATAATCATGCACATTTTACTACTGCACCGCTGGGTCAGATTTCTAAATGTCATGCATGGAAACGCATGGAAAAAATTCTCATGCAGCGAGAAGTCGTTATAAATGAGATATGGTTGTGAGAAGACGGCCTCGTTAACGTGCATTAAAGCGTGGAAATGCATTTCAGCATGCACTTTGACAGAACACACTGCTGGGAACAAAAAAGGTGGGGGGTAGAAGGAGTCGGGGTCCTTACCATGATTGTGCGCGTCGCCTCGCGCTTCGGAAATGCGCTGCAGGGCGTGCGTTATCACTTGACTAGACGGGCTCGGGGTCTGAGTGGCCGTGCTATGGGTGATTAGCGGAGAGCTCGGCTCGCTGTCGAACGAAAAATATCCACTCGACGACCTGGAGAGGGTTCGGAACACTGGCGACCTTGACTGGTAAGCCACAAGGCTACTCGGCACCGCGATCCCTCCCCTAAAAACCAGTTCCAGATCTCTGGGCTGAGGGCTCTCACACGGCTCGGCCCGGGAGGCGCTCTCTCCGCATTCCCCCTGCTCCTTTAAGAAGGCTGGGCCATCGGCCCGGTATTGCCGTCTGCGGGATAAAATAAAACAGCAGTAATTACCGTTTCTGATATGCGGGTAAAAAAAAGTTTTGCAAGCTAACTCGATTATCGCGACGTCTTAAGTTCAGTGGAGTTCTGCCACCGGGGCTTGAATATGCGACGCGACAGTCAGTTTTTCCGTTTCAATTCCCCGCGGTGTTTACTACCGAGGCCAGGTCTGTGATGGCCGGGTCACGCGAGGCAGAAGCTCCGGTCAAACTGCGTCACAAGTCGACTTCATTCCGAGCCAAGTCTAACTTCCTATTTTCTTTCTTCGACGCGAATCGCCCTCGTCGCGCTGTGTTCAAGTCAACCGCGTTGTTAAAAGAGCGCTTGATGATTAAAAAGACACACCGGAGAACGTGTACGCGTTTAGAAATCTTGTCTCGTGCGCAGGAGAAACTGGCGTATAGCAGGCAGTCGCGCGACTCGAGCCATGTTAAACCGCGCGCGCGCGTGTGTGTATGTGTGTTTTAATTGTTATTATTTTGTTTTGTGCCAGCATTCTAAACAATCTAATGACACTCAGTAACTCACTGGTAATGTAGTGCACAGGTTGTCTCCACACTACCGGCTGTCCCAGACACAGGGATAGCTGCGCGTGCCGATTCCTGTGGCATTAAAGCGAAAACTGCGAGCACGAGCGGGTACGAAGCGCGAGACGGAAACGCGTGTCCTCGGCATCACAAGCGATTGGATCACCGCGCAGCTGACTGGCAGTCAAGAAGCCAAACAAAAAAATCTTCCACAAATAAAGTTTTCGGGAAATATGAGCTCCTCCTAGTGGCTCAAACCTTGCGCAGTTGGTCCTGTGAATAAGCGGAAAAAATATGCAGCATCTAAAAAAAGCAAAGAAAAAAACGCGAAGTAATCTGGATATACATAAATTAGAAAAAATGGTAGCCTATGTTGTTCAAAGAATAGCTTTTTCAGCCATTTAAAGAAATTGAGGTTTGCAGTTAAGTGCAGTTTATTAAAAAAAAAAAACGAAGCGTTTGCCATCCCGGTTGCTCCGATCAAGCGCTCGTGCGTGGGAGAGCAAAGCAGAGCAAAACAACAACAAACAGGTGCTCTCCTGGGCTTTCCACAACACGGCTAAATAATTCAGCATGCTCAAGCGGCAGACCAACAAGGTGTTTTTTATCACTCCATTGTCGACTTTTATCTTTTGGAAAGACGTGTTGCAGAGGAGCGGTATGGTGCAAAAAAAGCGCAGCTTTTGTCGGCATGTGTATTCATCAAAGCCCAGAGTAATCACTTTTCACTTTTGATCAGAAGCAGTACTAACATTATTTAAGTTTATTAAAAAGTCCAGAATAATCCAAATAAATTCGGAACTGTGCTCAAAACAAATGAACACGCTGTTCTCCCTTTATTGTTTAAATGATCGGCTTCTCGGACCTGTGAGAATAAAAAATAGCCGATATAAAGAAAATATCATTATTCCGAGAAGTTTAAAAATCAGCAGTCTTGTGTGTCATGCTCACCTGGACATGTTCCTGGGGCATACGGCTTAGGGGATCGGGGAGAGAAGAAAAGCCGACGACGACGAGCAGAGACCATGCAACAGAAATCCACTTAAAAAAGAAGACAGAAGCGTAAAGAAAAGAAGTTGCATTTAGATCTTCTCTGATTGCAGGCAGCTCAGTAAAACTAAATGTTCCGAGTTGTCCTGTGAGTGGGTGGGAAAGTGGGCTTTTCCAGTTCGCGCTGTTCGATCGCGAGGGTTGTTTATCAACTCTTTTGTTTGCGAGCGCTTCGAGAGAAGCGCTCTCTCTCTCTCTCTCTCTCTCTCTTCTTCTCAACACACTTCCTCAGAGCGATTCTGAGCGTGTGGCAGCCCCGCATTACGGTCACGCAGTAAAGCGCTCTTTAGCCCCGCCCACGGCAAGAGGGAGGGGAATGTAACTTGCTGCACAGTAGGTAGTTGTGTTCTGCTGATGCTCTGGATCGCTTATAATTATATGCATGTATGTACATGATCAATCCATATAATAAGGTGTCCAACATTTTGCACACCCCTTGCTGTATTGATTACTTAGCCCACCCTTACAGAAGCATATATGTTTCCCATGTTTTAAGTTTCTTTTGCTGGAATGAGGGAAAATGGAGGTCCTTAGAAAATCTTTGCATTCAACTGTACTATGAAAGGATTGTCCTCTTTAGGCTATACATCCCACCTCGTCATTAGTTTTAGTTGTGTACTTTACGATTCACTATTTTTTATTATTTAATGATCTTTTTTCTTTGTAGCCAAACATTCAGAAAGACTAACACATCTTAAGGTGTTCTGCCCCATGCAGGAAAAAACAAAACAAAAAAAAACAACAACACAGAAAATCAAAAGAAGCGGCTCATCTTTGGAAAGGAGTTCTACATTTAGTTTACAGATTCTGATACTGTTCTGACAGAGTTCTAAAGCCTCATACGCATTAACCCAAGTCAGTCTGTAATGAACCTGGTTATAAGATGTGTAGTGTACGCCTATTCTTGTGTAGCAAATCAAACTGCTCCGAATTGTAAGGCCGTTCCTTCCAGTCAAGCCGCTTCAAAGATCTCTATCATCACAACTATGAACTCCGAATTCCTCCATAAGCACTATGGGTTATTAGTTACCCTCTTAAGCACCTGCTCCAGGAAGGCTGAACACTCTGTACCGCTATTTGGTGCATGTCCACAAACAACAATTTCTCTTCCTGAGATTGAAATAATTAAAATTAAAATAAACTTTTTTCTACTGAAAAAAAAATCTAACTGCTAGGCCATCGCCCTGGAACTGGTGAGCTTCTCTTTGCCAGAGTAGGAGAGAGGCTACTATGATCAAGAATGTTTAGTACCAGAACCTTTAATGTGTGTGGTGTATACTGACTATCTCTAGTCTATATCTAATGAAATTCTATGTTTCCAAAGTATGGCTAAGATTATTCATCATATGCTGGCCACCTGACCTGCATTGCACCTGTCCCCCAACCTTTCTCTTGCAGGAGGGGAGTCTGACCAGGTTACATGGGCTGCCCTGTCAACAGATTCCTAATTGCAAACACAAACCCTCTATTTAATAATAGAAACTGCAGGGTTCCTCCCATAAGTGTTAAATAAACACATTCACAATGTTAATATTGATCTGCAAAATCTTTTGTTAAATAATCAATTTACTATTAGACTTAACTGTTACTATAGGAAGGATACTTTACAATTAAAATACAACAGCGATTTGTCAGGAGCTGTAGACGACACTATTGTTAGAGTTGTTATAAAGAATCAAGAACACCTTCTGACCAATCAGATTAGAATGTCAGCTCATACATATATGAACATATATATATACTGTTTAAATATATACAGTCGTGGGGCCGAAAGTATTGAGACAAAAGTGTAATTTAAAAATAAAAATATTCAATTCTTTTTAATAAGTACAATGTAATAAGAATACTGTGTTTTATGCAATGAAATTGCTATCCAACAATCAGTATTTAGTTTGGAGTCCTTTATTCTTCAAAACCTTCTGGATCTGTTTGAGTCTTTCAGTGAAGGGCATATAATCCATGGCTGCTTGCTTGCTTCTTAAAGATCTTGTACAAAGGAATGCTTCTGCCTTCTTCACCAACAGTTTTCTATTGACTTTAGATATGGAGATGACCCAGGCCATGTCTCATGGTGCCGAATACGATCATCACATAGGCAGATTAGCCAAACTTTTCTAATCTAATTTGTGAAATCCCCTGTTTTGTGCACAGGAAGAACTAATAGCTGGCAAATGTTTTGGTCACCACTGTATTTGTGTAAAAAAAAATCATTTTGTTAGATACATAAAACTTTATTATATAATGCACAAATTTGTTTAACTCAGATTGCATTCTTTAAAACTTCTTTGTCAAACTATCTACTGCACAATGCAATATTATAAACAATGTTTAATTGTACTGTAACATGTCTAGTGTAGTTAAATTGATCTGATAAACTAAGCAATACAAAGAATATAAATAATTACCAAGTACGAGTGTCTATCGGGGCGGCAGGTGGTATAGTGGTTAGCACTGTAGCCTCGCACCTCCAGCATCGAAGCTTCAATTTTTTGATGGATTGACATCCCATTCGGGCATACCCTGCATAGAGCCCTGAGTCCCCTGTGATAGACCATTCATTAAACCTGTGCCCTGTACAGGATAAGCGATAAAGAGAATGAGGAAGAGAGTAGAGTAAGTGTCCATCTTGCAGCCAAGAAGCAAAAAAATCTGGTTTAAATATAGACATGACTTTGTGAAAAATAACAAGCAAATAACATGCAATTGTTGTTTATTTTTAATACTGTGTTGTAAGAAAATTGGACGTTCGGAGTGCATAAAGTTGCTTGTTAAATTACATTTCATAAAAAGAAAGATTATGAACCATCATCATATTTTATACATCTTATAATTTACATTTTATGATATTAAATGTTTTGAAGGAAGACAGTATAAACAATCGTGACAGATATAACTTTCTCTATGGTGTGAAGTAACTGGAGTAAAGATAACTATCTACATCATATCAGCTATCATTATCAGCAAATAATGCATTCAGTAAAAGCATAAAATATCAGCAAAAGCATTCTAATTTAACAGGCCTCTGCATTCTGCCTTACATTAACATTTTCCTGCCTTTAGTGCTACAACTATTTAAAACATAAAGAAAAGGCAGTAGCTGAAAAAGCAATGAACACAATAAATTAATATGACAATAAAAGACTTAAGTAAAAATAAAAATGTAGGTTCAGCAAACCAATTCACATCATAAATACACCCTGTTGAGAAGTAACATATTGCAAAACTATGCACAACTAATAATTAAATTAACCTGAATAGATGACTCCAGAGCTGAAGCTGATATAGTGATCTAGTGGTCAGCACAGTGTGAACCCTCAACCTGGAGGCCTCACAACTCCAGGGTATACAATGGCAGGGTACACCCTGGACAGGTGCCAAACTATCGCAGGGCACACTCAATCAAAAAATGTACTCATTTACATGAATTCCAATTCTACGGGCAATTTGAGGAACACCAGTTAGATTAGGCTAAGTGAAGTTTCCAAATTGCCAGTAGTGTTGTGAGGGAGTGTGTGCTTGTGTGCCCTTGCAATGGATTGACACCCAAGTCATCTGGCATGGGCTCCAGGCTTCCTGTGACCCTGTAAAGTATATAGAGAAAGGTTGAGAGAGAGAGTGAATGAATTGAAAGGTGAAAACTGGCATTTTTATTATATTCAGGATATGCCCAAATGTGGACATCTGTCTGTGACAACCATATTTGTATGGTGAGCATCCTATTTTAAAACCATTTCCAATAAAAGATAGTTTGTCCCCTTTTGCCACTATAATAGCCACTACCCTTCCGGGAAGACGTTCCACCAGATGTTGACATGGTCAACATGGTTATGGGGATTTGCTCAGTCAGCCACGGAAGCATTAATGAAGTTGGGGACTGAGGTGAGACCAACTGGTGTAGTGGGTTAGTAAACCAAGATTGGTTTCCCAAGCTCCTCCTCCTACCACTCCCAGCATGCTGGAACATGTTGGGCCTCTTACTTTTAGTTAAAAAAAAAACTGCAATGCTACATCATACAAATACATGCAGACTGCTTCCAACTTTATAACAACAATTTGGGCAAACAATATGATGCTCAGGTGTCCAAAAACTTTTGGCCATATAGTGTATCATTCACAATTAACCACAATAACTATCTCATGAAATTACTGGTGATCGAACCACTGCTAACTAGGTCACAGGTCATTTTTGCATTTATTTACTTATTTATTTATTTACCTTACTTACATACACTATATGGGCAAAAGTATGCGGACACCTGACCACTGCCTTCCCCAAATTATTACCACAAAGTTGGAAGCATACAATTCTCTAGGAGGTCTTTGTATGCTGTATGATTAATGTTTTATTATACTGAAACTCAGCAACTGAATCTAAACCAGCATGATAACCCTGTGCACAAAGTTGACTTGACAGAGAGCCCTGACTTGAACTTCCCGACTTGAACTGCACAAGGCCTACAACATCAGTGCCCAACTTCACTAAAACTCTGGTGAATGACTAGACATAAATCCCCAAAGCCACATTCCAAAATCCAGCAAAGGGATACCCAAACTCCACATTAATGCCCATGGCTTGGAATGGGTTTTTCAACAAGGGCATACAGGTGTGAAAGTCTGGTGTCCACATACCTTTTGTCCACATAAAATAAAGTAGAGTACAGTATTGTTTTACGAAAACAATACATATGAAAACTGTAAATGACAACAGTTATAAAGGTTTAACCATGTCCATGGTGCCTGTAAAACCAATTTCTCTCTTTTGCTCTAATCTCTTTGCAGTTACTGTACCTCCTTCAACTACTGAAAAGCTTAATTATTAGTTCACTATAAAAAATATTGGCTAGTCATAACAAGGAAGGCTGCCAGTATAAAATAGTGCAGTGTTACTATAGATTTTACATTGGTAGACATTATATTACAGTACATTGCTCTACATCGTATACTGTGCTGCAGTTCTTGGAAAGGAATGTCCATAAACATTAAGGAACTTTGTTGATGTTGTTTCTAACTGATTGGACTTGAAGATGTTTTGGGTGTTTTAAAGATGTTTCACTGTTTATTGTTGGCAAGTGGTTGGTTTTCACTGTAGCCAATCAGAAACAAACTTCGACAGTCAATTAAAGGCCAAGATTAGGTGGTGGCCTTGTTTGAAAAAGAACCTGTAGCCAAACAGGTCTTCTGCAGATAAGACTGGGCACCCTTAGGGCTCTTTGGTCTTTTTTTTTTTTTTTTTCAATGATGCCGCCCACTGGACTGTAGTTGAGCTTGATAAGGACTAGAACCTGACTCCAGACTCCCAAGATCCTACTCTGATCAAGCATTCCCACAGCACCTAAAGGATTCACTGCTTGATTGTCCTGGTGCCAGATACAAGAGCATACACCTCAGAGATCTTGAGGATTCATGCCATGAAGGGCCCAGAGTTGCCCAGGTGGCACAAGGGGAGCCTACACAATACAGAGAATTATGTGTTGCGTTCTAATGTTATGGCTGTTTAGTGTACTGTAAGTACCTCCACCCAACTGGTCTGCTTGCCACCACCCATAATTGTCAGTTAATAGTCTTGTCAGCTCGATTTCTCTCAGCTCTTGGTAGAAACTGGCAAGATCAGACCTGTCCCGGAAGTCTGCAAAGTAAGTCATCATCAAACTCATGGTTTGCTAGGATGACTGCCTGGAAGAGATCCAAAGACTAATTGGATGGCCAGGTGTTTGCCTGCAGGGTGAACCTCTGATGCCATGTCACACTGGACATCATGAGTCTCAATGACTCATTTACAACTATACAGTAAATGAGGAGTTAAAGGGGTCTGAAGATGGCTCTCAACCAAGAGAAATGATCAGTGTAATGATAAACGTTTAGGAACAAAATGGAGACAAGCTCAGAAATTTGGATTGACACTACCATCCCAGAGATATCAAATGTCTCCACGGACATTAAGAATGAATGCATTTTTCTCATTTCTTCTTATGTTGTGTAAAACAGTGATTTCTTTTCTTTCTTTTTTTTATGTAAAATGGCAGCCTTGATAATTTCACTGCTTTACCAGCTATAGATTTAGGTGGTATGTAAGTGTCAACATGTGCATTAACATAGTTTATAAAATAAAAATATTGACAAACTACAACCCAGATAATAAACATGGAAAAAAACATTTCCAATGTAAATGTTCTCTGGTGCTGCCCAGAACATGACACATTGCTTCATTTTAACCTCATTTTTTGCTGAGGGTGAATAACCTGCACTTTATATCACTCTAATAATTTGCTAAAAAAGTGCTTTTTTCTTAACACTGTTATTTATTTAAAAAAACTTATATAATGTCAGCCCTTCAATAACAATACTTGACTTATATAGGAACAATTCTATTGGCAGAACAAGTAAATCACAAAATACAGACATTTATATCACACAACCCTAACAACAGTTTTTATATATTTTTTTATAAGATATTAAATATTGTGCCATTCTTTTTAATCTTTACACACATCTTAATGTTATCAATTGGAGGAGAAATTGATAAACTACCAAGAGGAAGCAGTATACAGTATTTCGATCCTAGTTCACAGTATGTAAGTGTTATATATAACATAGTTGTGAAAACTCAATGCTGGTTTTCGGGCTGGGAGTGGAAAATGAGGGTAGAAACCCCAATGTGTCCAGACAATGACAATGACAATGAAAAAGAAATTACTGTCAATATGCACACAATTACTGCACTAGGACAACTGTGTAATAAGTTGTGGTCTTCGTGTATTTGTAGAGGGCTACATGGATTACTATGCCCTCTAGTGGATTAAAAAAGCAAAACGTTCTAGCATAGAACTACATTTAGACTCGTGGCAAGAATAAAAAGAAATCGTATTAGAAATATTAGAACGATTACTGAAAAACACATGTTTTCTGTCATTAACCAATTCAAATAAATATGCAAACTTCTGCATATACTTTCATTACAATTAATTTAATTCTGCAATCTTAGTTTTTATAGTCTGCCCTGAGTTCAAGGGTCCTACAGTTCCTTGTGACATAAAAGTGGACTCAATCAAAAAAAAAAATTAATTCGTATGTGGTTGCACTTATCTGTACACGACTATAAACTATATATTTAACATGGCTAGATCATCTTCTTCCCCATAGGACAGACTCCTCCTCCTCCTCCTCCTCCTCCTCCTCCTCCTCATCATCATCATCTATACCGTTTTATCCTGTATACAGGTAAGACAGACTATATTCTGAAGATTGTATTCTTGATGAAATTGGGTGAACTGTAAATCAGTACTTGTAAGAGATTGCCCAGGTTAAAATCTCCAATATCGTCAATGACACCCAATCCAATTAAAGAAAAAAAAAAGGCTAACCCCAAATTCTCTGCGGTGAAAAACCTCCATCATTTTGTGAACAACATACTGCATTCATAATACAGCTTTGTTCCATTCAAATAAAAGGAAAAAAAAAAACAATCCCCTGATTTAAATGAAGGGAGTTACATTCTACTTATTACTGTATGCATTACTCAACTCACACTCATTCACCTTCTGTTTGTTCCTCTGTAAGTCCTGAATGAGTCACTTGGGTTACTACAGTCTTCCCACAACCCTGCTTGACAAAGAGCTAATTTAGCATTCCACCACCTCGGCATTTGTTCAACCACTTAAAATGATTTGTGATGAAAGCCGACTCACAAGACATATTGAGTTTTAAAAGCATGAGGCATATTTGACCACTTGCACCCCTCATCACACACTATCTTCATGTCTCTTAAGATGAAAGAAGTCAGCCATGTGTGGGAAAGCCTACCTGATTACTTGATTTAAACGCAGATGTAAAGAGCTTCACCAGTCTTTTTACTAATTACACATAAAACAAAACAAGCAAAATGCGTACTGGAGCCTTTTTTCTTGGACAAAAAAAAACATTCTGTAGAAGAAAAAAAAAAACCTCATAAAATAAACTGACCAGTCTAATAATTTGCATAAAGCTTGGTGGGAAAAAATGGTGTGCATTTAGCATTTATTGGATTTATAATTAGAAGTAAATGCTCCCGGGAATAGTGACTCCTGACAGAAAGACTTTTCACCCATGCTGTTCAGTTGCTGAGGCTCTCTCTAATATTGACAAGTATAATGAGAGCACTCGGACTACAATAGCACTGGCATTCTAAAAGCCCAGGGGCCACCTTAAAAAACTCACACACTCCTGTTACAATTGCTGTCACAACACCACACAGGCTCACCAAGGACCAAGAGCCACAAACACATGTGGTTGTGAATAATGTTGCACTTCTGACACTAGTATGTAGACTGACGGGCCAAAAAGTGATCCAGTTGGATTCAAACAAGCAAATACTTAAAATCCTTTGACTGGATAACTACTACAGTGTTTAATTCGATTAAACAGCAACCACCGATTATATCACTTACTCTCGAGACTATACAGTAGGCACTATGCATGATGGGGGCATCGCTTTTATGTGCTCCCCTTCCTACCCTGATGCACCCATCACACTAGCAATCTGAATTCATGATTAATAGGATTAATTAATTAACAATAACTGATGCAGTGAGAAGCTTCTCACTTCATAAAAACATGTTGGAAGACATAACTAAGGTGATTGTTGAAATTGCTGGAATTGGGTTAAGGTCTGTTTAACACATTATTAAAACACAGAATGGTAGTGGCAGGAGTAGTTCAGTGATTAAGGCACTGGACTACTGATCAGAAGGTCCCAGGTCAAAATCCCACCTCCAACAAGTTGCCACTGTTGGGCATTTGAGCTAGACCCTTAACCCTCAACCGCTCAGATGTATACTCTCTCATTCACTCACTGTCTATAGCTCTTTATCCTGTATACAGTGTGCGGGGGGCCTGGAGTCTATCCCAGGAGACTTGGGGCACGAGGCGGGGTGCATCCTGGATGGGGTGTAATTCCATCGCAGGGCACACATACACATACACCCCACACTCACGCGCTCATTCACACACTACGTGCAATTTGGGAATGCCAATTAGGCTAATGCACATGTCTTTGGACTGTGGAAGGAAACCGGAGTACCCAGAGGAAACTCACCAAAGATGAGAGGAACACGTAATCTCCATGCACACAGACCCGAGGTGGGAATCAAACAGTAGAACATTTCCACATGCATGATGTGACAGAACAGATTGACCCAGTTCTAGTGATGAGTGATGAGTGTCAGGGTAAGTAGGGAAGCTCATGAAATAGGGAAGTGAGGATTATCGAAACAATGTCATGGCTAATTCATAATTCGTAATCAAAGCTTTTATCATATGCAGTCCTATCTGTTAGAGTGAGTGATTTTATTTCGGTTAGGCAAAGTACATAGACATAAAGTATAGGTAAATACATAAGGTGATTCATTTATTTATTCATTCATCTTCTGTACCGTATATTCTGCGTACAGTGTCATGGGGCCTGGGGCCTATTCCAAGAGACTTAGATTCAGGATACACCATGAATACGATGCCAATCCATTACAGGACACACATGCATGCACACACACAATATGGACAATTTGAGAATGCCAATTAATGCAATCTGCATTTCTTTGGACTGTGGGAGGAAACCAGAATACCCAGAGGAAACCCACCAAGCATGGGGAAAACATGCAAACTCCCCTCCAAAGACCAGATGTGGGAATCTCAATCCTGGAGGAATCAAGGGCACAATGTTAAACACTATGCCTCCATGGCTCAAGTTATGCATCCTAATTTCTTCTTTAAGATTTGTCTTGAATGTTTGTCACCTACATTTGCATGTCAGTAGAAAAGAGTAACATTCACATTCAGACACTGAAAGAGAGATACAGATATGACTACATTCACATTATGAGCCTGAAGTGACTCAAATCTGATTTTTTCCCCTAATGTGACACAGATCAGATTATGTATGCAGTCCTAGATCGGACTATAAATACAATACGCGACCATGCAAGTTGAATGAGGACAGGCGGATTTATGTGACTTTTTACCTCTGTTCTTGTCTGGGGCGCTTGATGTCATCAGTCAGCCCTGGCAGCTCAGGTATTAGTGCTAGCAATAGCTCAGGTATATCAGTGCTAGCAATAGCTGCTACATCAGCTAAAGCGAGGCGTTAGGCATATTTCCTTCGTCTGGACATCAACAAATACAGACGACTAACTGCTTGCCATCTTCAAGAGCTAAATCCCATGCACTTTTTTTTTTTTTTTGCTAAATCCTATCCATTGTATGAAAATAATGAGTAGTCACACAAACATGACGTTTTAACCCAGACAAGCAAGCACGGATGTATTTATGTGCACATACATGCTATTTCAAAGAACGGACACGTTTACATTAAAGTCAGATAAAAGTCTCTTGTAATGACGAAGGTGAACTGTCATGACCAATCCTAGCTGACCAGAAAATCCATCAGCTTGCTGTTGTTCGGCCCTTGAGCAAGGCCCTTAACCTGTCTGGTCCAGGGGCGCCGTATAATGGCTGACCCTGCGCTCTGACCCCATCCTACTCACATGAATATATAATTTCATGGTATATATAATTAATGGTAAACTGAGTGTAGAAGGTGAACTGAATATAGAATCTGTGCTCCGCAGATTTTCTGTAGCTGTGATGACTCTTTCTTTTGTATGTGACAAATAAAATTTGAATTTGATTTGACAGTACTGTATGTGTGCAGAGAAAGCAGACCTATAACACATAGGTCACATAAATTTGGTCTGGCTGTGTCAGTAATGACTCACACCCTCCTGATCCACACTGCTTCTCTTTTGTAAGTGAATATGTTATATTGCTGAACAGCTTATTGACTTAAATTCTAGTAAATGCAATTCTCCAACAAATTACCATATACTGTAGCAGTCACATCATTACACAATAGACACACACTCTACAAGCATTGAAGTATACTTAACCCATAAGAAATATTTTGTCACCAACTAAAGTCGAAGACTAGGTCATGGAAAATTCATGAAACTGACCCATAAAAATCTATATGCCACCCTGGTGATCACTAGAACAATCGCTTAAGGTTAAGAGAAAATAAAAAAAGCATGTGGTCCTAACTATAGAGTTATTTTTGAGACCAAAGAAATGTTTGTTTGTGCACAGAGAGGCCATGTTAGCTTTAGAAGAGTGGCAAACACACTACTGATTGCATACTGACAGGCTGGTGTTAAAGCCCCTGACCTCTCAGCTTTGGACTGCTTCTGTACTCGGGAGTGTGCTGATAAGTCTGCTGCCTTATTTAGTAACAACTAATTGTGAACAACTGGTCAAACCACAAACCACACGCTATGTGTATGTGTGCTGTGGGCTAAAGGAACTGTAATCAATACCCGTTATTGGCACTCACATTCTGTCACGAACTCACTGTGTTGTCTACTTGTTTGTGAAGAGTCATAAAGTTGTAGGGACTGGCTAGGAAGTCGTTTAATCAGAAGTATAGCTCAATCAGTTTCTGTGTGATGGTTATTGTCATTACAATTGAAGGTGTGGTCTAAGTGACAATGAGTTGTTCTCTGCTTCTAGTCTGGAATAAACTGTAAAGTGACTTTGATTGTGGCATGGTTGTTGCTAACAAAAGAAAGTGGTGATGTTGGTTTGTATGGTTAATATGTCATGATTCTTCACGTATTTGCAAGCAACTACAAAACATCTACAGAACTCTGAAAAAGGCTTGAGCCACCCCTCAGTTCTTTATAGATTGCTTCCAAAAAAGCCAGACTTTCTTGCATTTCTTATTGAATATTGAGTAGTAGTTATCCAGACTTCCTAAATGACTTTTTAAGCTCTCATTTTTAGTACATTTCCTGTACCTGCCCAGTTTCACAGGAATGTTTTTTGTTTCTTAAGCCACAAAGTAAGCTATGAATGTGTGAAAATGATTCCTCATGCTCCCAGAACCACTGGTTCATAATTTGAGTCCTAAAATATAGTCCTGTGTCATCAGGGAAGAAATCCATTGATGTCATTCAGTACATTCTGATCACCAGTTGATTTCATTTTTATTGCCATATAATGTTTCTGCGTCTAGACCTGACTAACTGAAGCAACCACAGATTATATCACTACCTCTAGAGACTATACAGTGAGCACTATGCATGAAGGGTGCATCACTTTACATGTTCTCCCCTTCTTACCCCGATGTACTAATTGCTCTCGAATAGTGTCAATCTAAATTCATCAGACCACATGACCTTTTCCATTGCTCCAAAGTCCAATTTTCATTCTCCTTAGCAAATTGAAGCCTTTTTTTAAATTATTATTTTTCACTAACAAGTGGTTTTCTTATGGCCAGTCCCAGTCTTGTCAAGTCAAGTCAAGTCAATTTTATTTATATAGCGCTTTTAACAATTGACATTGTCGCAAAGCAGCTTTACACAATAAAAAGAAGTAAGTTTGTATGCAATGTGTATGAATCAAAATGATAAGATTGTCCCTGATGAGCAAGCCGAGGGCGACAGTGGCAAGGAAAAACTCCCTGAGATGGTAATAGGAAGAAACCTTGAGAGGAACCAGACTCAACAGGGAACCCATCCTCATCTGGGTGATAACGGATAGCAGGGATTGATCAGCATAATAATGTGTACTGGAAGTTCAGTATAACAGGAGATGTGTTAAAATTAAAAGGAGTCCAGTTTGTTCCTGAAGGCTCAGGTAGACTGTAGGAGATTCCAGTCCTGAGCTATCGAACAACTGAAGTCACAGGTCCCCAGAGCATCAATCGATGATAGGACAGTCTTAATGGAAACCATCCCCAGCCACCATACGAATCCAGGCAGACCACACGGGGCATCCATGCGACGAGATCTCATTACATTGTATGCATATGGAAATGCTCTTACTTTCACTATTAAACACAACTATGGTTTTTATTGTTGATTTTTTCCCCCATGCAACTTCACCAAGTGTTTAAGTGATCTCCATTCATGATTTTTTTTTTCTGACCACATTTCTTCCACAGAGTTGACGGTTCAGCACTATCCTTCCAGGTTCCCCCATCCCTCCATTTTCAGCACTATCCTTCTAGGTTCAAGTTTAA
The DNA here is from genome assembly GCA_030347435.1 of Clarias fuscus. Lineage (NCBI taxonomy): Eukaryota > Metazoa > Chordata > Actinopteri > Siluriformes > Clariidae > Clarias > Clarias fuscus. Next base: position 30,002,615 of record CM059211.1, on the reverse strand, counting down.
CACTATCCTATCAGGTTTTGATAATGTGTTGAAGGGTTCTTAATCTCCCTAAAAGTTGTTTTCTTTGCTTGATGAAGCCCAATAATTTTAGCCTTCTGAAATGATATGTTTTTGGCTAGGCAGGGTAGTTTAATTTAATGTGAAAAAATGAGAGTTGGCTAAAGACGTTTGCACAGTATTTTGTTACACATTTGAAGCATGATATTTTTCTTGAAGCATGAATGGTACAAATATATAAAACAACTATAATGATAATTGCAGGCTAAAGGCACTAAAAAAAATTCAACCTTTAGACATGAAGTGAACTAAAAAAACATACTGTTATTTAGTATTTAACTACATTATTCAGAATGACCTGTAACAAACAGCATAGCTAATATTTATTTGCTATGAAAGAGGGTTTTTGTACAGGTCTGTGATCGAATGGAACATGTTTCTAGTGGTTTAAGGTCAGTGACAGCAGGATGCTGTGCAGAAGACAAAAGGGAGTGGAAAAAAATATCGCAGGTTAATATCTCCACTCGACTTTGACAAGTGAGAACTAACCACTGCATAGCATCAAAGAGCTGGTCGGAAACAAAACAACAACAGCAGCAGCAACACTGAGTATGGTGTTCGGTGTTTTCTGAGTGGACAGAGAGGAATAGCGTAACCTGTGTCCCTGTACCTCAGTTAACTGCTGACTATTCTGAGTAACTGAGCAACTGAACAAACTTTCTGGGACCTGGGAACTTTCTCTTTAATCTGACACAGCTGTGTAGGACCTGCCATATGTGTGGGCCTGGGACAGCTTGTTTAAGGAGGGCATACTGTAAATCCATGGTGATTACGTGTGTCAAACTGAACACCAGAGACTTCATATTTATCTGTCATAGTTTGGAGTTTTTCAACCTAAAGCCATATGTACATAATCTTCACTCATCTCTGTGATGAAAAATGTTCCAAAATGATGACTAGCTAATAATGCTGCAAACGTTACAATAGCATACAGATAAAGATATTAAACAGTTAAACGTACAAATAATACTGATAAATGTACAATAATATAATGGCAACAAAGAAAAGGCACATAAATATCAACATAAAATGCTGGTATTGCAGTATTTATTCTTGGAATTATGATTTTTTCTTATATATGTTTTTCATATAAACATACATGAACATACATAAACAGAGGGACAAAAAAATTCATTATATGCTTTACATTCTTCTTAGTAGATTACTGTTGTCAGATACAGTACGTAGTACTTACATTTTGCTAAAGGGAAAACATTTGTTACTTAGTGAGAAATTATTATACAGTACTATTGTGTATAATAGCTATTAAACTGATCTAGTCAGTTAGTTACAAATGTGCGCTTATTTCTTACACTATACTGCTCTTCTTCATGCACAAAACCAAAAAATGATACAGATATAAGCATGAGCAGAATTACTTATCAACATGCATTAACCTCTTTCTGGGTTTGACTAAATACAGAGCAAGACACAATAAAAAGAAACTGAGTGTGTCAGAAACCAATTCTACAGGGTTTGAACCACAAGAATATTTTTCACAACACTGGACTGAAAAGGACAACCCTACACCCACCCTTTTTCCACATCTAGTCAGAAAGTTTCATAACTGTTTTGGTTTAATGCATCATTAAAAGGAATTACATGTAAACATAGAAAATGTTACAAAACTGATTAGTTTACAGGAGTATACAGCTTAACTGCACACTTGTCAAGGAACTGACATGTTAAACAGTTGAAAAATTATAAACAAAATGTAGGTGTTAAGAGTTGGGGAAAAGGCTTATGCATTAAGTACAGGTGGGTTACATGGTGATTTGATAATACAGCATAATACACACCAATCAGCCATAACATTAAAAATATTAAGTCAAGTCAAGTCAATTGTATTTATATAGCGCTTTTAACAATTGACATTGTCGCAAAGCAGCTTTACACAATAAAAGAAGTAAGTTTGTATGCAATGTGTATGAATCAAAATGATAAGATTGTCCCTGATGAGCAAGCCGAGGGCGACGGTGGCAAGGAAAAACTCCCTGAGATGGTAATAGGAAGAAACCTTGAGAGGAACCAGACTCAACAGGGAACCCATCCTCATCTGGGTGATAACGGATAGCAGGGATTGATCAGCATAATAATGTGTACTGGAAGTTCAGTATAACAGGAGATGTGTTTAAAATTAAATTAAAAGGAGTCCAGTTTGTTCCTGGAGGCTCAGGTAGACTGTAGGAGATTCCAGTCCTGAGCTATTGAACAACTGAAGTCACAGGTCCCCAGAGCATCAATCGATGACAGGACAGTCTTCATGGAAACCATCCCCAGCTACCACACGAATCCAGGCAGACCACACGGGGCATCCATGCGACGAGATCTCCAACCAGAAGCAGGACTCCAGGACGGGTTAGACGGGTCCAGAGGGCAGAGTGGTCTGGATCACTGGCAACTCAGGAGTGACATGTATAGCTCGACAGAGAGAGGGAAAGGAGAGAGGGAGAGAGAGAGAGGAGAGAGCAGAAGAGGAGAGAACAGAAAATAAGGAGAGATGGCAGTTAGGTATGGTCACAGTCAACATGTATAAGGTGAATGTATATTTAGTGCAAAGTGCAAGCAGGGACTCCGACAGGACTAACTATAACAGCATAACTAAAAGGGAGAGCCCGAAGGAAACACAGACAGGAGGGCTCCCTGTGATGTAAAGCAACCAATCACCTCACCGTCAACAAGCCTGAGTGATCAATGAGAGTGGGGAAGACAGCATCTAAACATACCAGTTCACCAGAATACTCTACGTCCATGAGTCCCCCAGATCTGCTCCTTTACCTAAGGTTAACCTATTTACAAAAATGCTTGGCTAAATAAGTAGGTTTTTAGCCTAGACTTAAACACTGAGACTGTGTCTGAGTCCGGAACATTAATAGGAAGACTATTCCATAACTTTGAGGCTTTGTATGAAAAAGATCTGCCCCCTGCTGTAGTTTTAATAATACGTGGTACTGACAGGCAGCCTGCATTCTTTGATCGAAGTAGGTGTGGCGGATCGTAAGACACTTGCAGTTCACTCAAATACTGTGGCGCGAGACCATTTAGTGCTTTAAATGTCAAAAGTAGTATCTTAAAATCGATTTCACAGGGAGCCAATGCAGTGTAGATAAGATAGGGGACATGTGCTCGTATCTTCTGGTTTTAGTGAGGACTCTTGCTGCTGCATTCTGTACTAACTGAAGCTTGTTTACACACCTAGTTGAACAACCAGACAGTAAGGCGTTACAATAGTCCAACCTAGAGGTGATAAAGGCATGAACTAGTTTTCCTGCATCATTTAGTGACAACATGTTTCTAATCTTGGCAATATTTCTAAGGTGAAAGAAAGCTATCCTGGTGATATTATCTACATGTGCTTCAAACGAAAGGCTGGAATCTATAATCACACCAAGGTCTTTTACTGTTGCATTTGATGGAACAGAAAGACCATCTAAAGTTACAGTGTGATCAGAAAGCTTACTTCTAGCTACTTGTGGTCCTATGACCAGAACTTCTGTCTTATCAGGATTAAGCAGAAGAAAATTAATTAACATCCAATCTCTTATGTCCTGCACACACTGCTCAATTTTAGTAAACTGGTTTTTCTCATCTGGTTTTGCTGAGACATATAATTGTGTGTCATCCGCATAACAATGAAAACTAATACCATGTTTACGAATTATGTTGCCCAAAGGAAGCATGTAAAGGGAAAAAAGCAGTGGGCCTAAAACTGAACCCTGTGAAACACCAAACTCCCCTTGAGAACATGAGGAATGGTCACCATCTAAATCTACAAACTGATAACGATCAGTCAAATAGGAAAAAAGAGGGCAGTTCCCTTAATTCCTACTACCTTTTCTAATCTGTGAAGGAGAATACTATGATCAATGGTGTGAAAAGCTGCACTGAGGTCCAGTAACACAAGTATAGTGACGCAACCCTGATCAGACGTCAATAGGAGGTCGTTTACTACTTTAACAAGTGCTGTCTCTGCGCTGTGATGAGGCTTAAATCCTGACTGATACAGTTCATTTATGCTATTTCTGTGTAGATGTGAACATAGCTGCTGTGATACTACCTTTTCCAGAATCTTGGAGATAAAGGGAAGGTTTGATATCGGCCTGTAATTAGAAAGCTGACTGGGGTCAAGGTCAGGTTTCTTGATTAGCGGTTTAATAACGTTTTATATTACCAGTTGCTTTAACCAGTGTTTCAGTTTCATTGTCCAGCCCCTGCAGGTGCTTTACCTGCAGGGGCTGGACAATGAAACTGAAACACTGGCCAATTAAGTGTTGGAGGTTTCATGGCTAATTTGACCAGCCTGGTGGCCAATCTTCATTAATTGCAAATTCCACCAGTAACAGCAGGGTGTGAAGGTTTGATTAGCAGAGTAATAGCACAGTGTTGCTTAAAATATTGCAATGTACACAACATTATGGGTGACATATCAGAGTTCAAATGAGGACAAATTGTTGGTGTACGTCTCACTGGCGCATCTGTGGCCAAGACAGAAAGTCTTTCTGATGTATCAAGAGCCACGGTATCCAGGGTAATGTCAGCATACCACCAAGAAGGACGAACCACATCCAACACGAGTAACTGTGGACCCAAGAGGAAGCTATCTGAAAGGGATGTCCAGGTGCTAACCCGGATTGCATCCAAAAAACTTAAAACCACAGCTGCCAAAATCACTGCAGAATTAAATGTGCACCTCAACTCTCCTGTTTCCACCAAAACTGTTTGTCAGGAGCTCCACAGGGTCACTGGCCAAACCATTACATGGCCGTGCTGCTATAGCCAAACCTTCGTGTCAATCGTGTCAATACCAAACGTCGGTTACAGTGGTGCCAGCAGCAAAAATCTTGGCCTGTGGACAATGTGAAATATGTATTGTTCTCTGATGAGTCCGCCTTCACTGTCTTTCCCACATTCGGGAGAGTTATGCAGAAGTCCCAAAGAAGTGTACCACCCAGCCCGTTGCATGCCCAGAGTGAAGCATGGGGGTGGATCAGTGATGGTTTAAGCTGCAATATCATGGCATTCCCCTGGGCCAATACTTGTGCTAGATGGGCGAGTCACTGCCAAGGACTACCGAACCATTCTGGAGGACCATGTGCACCCAGTGGTTCAAACGTTGTATCCTGAAGGCAGTGCCGTGTATCAGGATGATAATGCACCAATACACAAAGCAAGACTAGTGACAGAGTGGTTTGATGAACATGAAAGTGAAGTCGAACATCTCTCATCCCCTGCACAGTCACCAGATCTAAATATTATTGAGCCACTTTGGGGTGTTTTGGAGGAGCGAGTCAGGAAACGTTTTCCTCCACCAGCATCATGTAGTGACCTGGGCACTATTCTGCAAGAATAATGGCTGAAAATCCCTCTGGCCCCTGTACAGGCCCTACACCATACTAATGAATTATTGTGGTCTAAAACCAAGTGTTTTAGTCCTGGAGGGTTTCCCTTGTGCCACCATACATCTAGCACCTCGAGGTGTGGCTTTATGTGGCCTGTGCCAATGGGCATGGGGAGCCTTGAGAGCCATGGACTCTGTGGTGGCCATGTGTGAAAATTATGTCTCATGGTTCCTGAATCACTCTTTCACATTTTGAGCATAATGAATCCTAGCATTTTCATCTTGGAAAATGGCAATGCCATCAGGGAAGAAAAAATTCCATTGATAGAAAAACCTGGTAATTAGTATATTCATATACAAAAGTCATCTTATTTTTAGGTCAGATCAACCTACACCTGACCAACAGAAGCAACCCAGGATCATAACAATCCTCCCACAGGCTTGTACAGTGGGTGCTAGTCATAATGAGTACATCACTTTATCTGCCTCTCTTCTTACACTGATGCACCCATCACTCTGGAACCGGGTAAATATTGACTTATCAAACTACATGACCAGCTACACAGCTGTTAAATCCCAATCACTCAACTTCTCTTTGCATTCACCATTAAACATAGTTCTGAGCTCTTCGGTTGTTGGTTTTTGTTCTAAGAATTTGATTTCACTAAATGTTTAAGTGATCACGCTCATTCAGGATCTTTTTCTGACCACATTTCTTCCTCAAAGATGAATTCTGTATCAGAGTAACATCTTTGCCATAACCACAGGGTATGTCTTTTGACATGGTTGATTTAGAAATGAACTAAACATGACATGGTTGATTTAGAAGCTACTCACTGCAGAATCCGCCACGCCTACTGCGATCAAAGAATGCAGTCTGCTTGTCAGTACTACGTATTATGAAAATTACAGGTGGGTGCAGAGCTTTTTCTTACAAAGCCCCAAAGTTATGGAATAGCCTTCCAATGAATGTTCGGAACTCAGATATAGTCTCAGTGTTTATGTCTAGGCTAAAAACCTATTTATTTAGCCAAGCATTTTTGTAAATAGATTTGGTAAAGGAGCAGATCTGGGGGACTCATTGACATAGAGTATTATGGTGACCTGGTATATTTAGATGCTGTCTTCCCCACTCTCATTGATCACTCGGGTTTGTTGATGGTGAAGTGACTGGTCACTTTACATCTCAGGGAGCCCTCATGTCTGAGTTTTCTTCTGGCTCTCCCTTTTAGTTATGGTGCCATAGTTAGTCCTGCTTGAGTCGCTGCTTGCACTCTGCACTACATATACATTCATCTTATACATTGTGTGACTATGACCATACCTAGCTGCCATCTCTCCTTCTCTTCTGCTCTCTCCTCTTCTCTCTCTTCTCCTCTCTCCCTTTCTCTGTCAAGCTATACATGTAGCTCCTGAGCTGCCAGTGATCCAGACCCCCTCTGCCCTCTGGACCAGTCTGACTCGTCCTGGTGTTCCGCTCCTGGTTGGAGATCTTGTCGCATGGATGACCTGTATGGACTGCTTGGGATGCGTGTGATGACTGGGGATGGTTCTCTGAGGACTTGTGTTCAGGACTGGAATTTCCTACAGTCTACTTGAGCCTCTAATAACAAACTGGACTCCATATTAACTTAAACACATCTCCTGTTATACTGAACTTCCAGCCTCCTAATACACAGTATGAATGCAGATCAATCCCTGCTATCCATTTCATCCAAATGAGGATGGGTTCCCTGTTGAGTCCGGTTCCTCTCAAGGTTTCTTCCTACTGCCATCTCAGGGAGTTTTTCCTTGCCACTGTCGCCGTTGTCCTCGGCTTGCTCATCAGGGACAATCTGATCATTTGTGAATCATACACATTTACATTTCATACAAACGTAAATACTTATTTTGATTGTGTAAAGCTGCTTTGCGACAATGTCAAATGTTAAAAGCGCTTTACAAATAAAATAGAATTGAATTGCATCAGTTAGGGTTAAATGACGTAGCCAGCTGAAACTGGTTATTATTCAATCAAAGGCTCTTACCTATTTGCTCAGTTAAATCAAGGTGGTGACTTCTTTTTCTCTTTTTTTTGGGCAGTGTATCTGTATGATGACTTTAATCAGTACATATGTGTGTGTATGTTTATAATATCCACAAACCAGTGTTCTGGGGAATTAGGGAGAAACCAGGGAATTCAGGGGAAAACTTACATAAATCCATTCAAAACTCCACAAAGGCACAACCATCTTTGACTGAGCCACTAGTTAGTATTCATCATAGCTGTGCACTGAATCATTCGTTTCGTTCAGTCCCTGCTGACACTCTTTGGCACTGCAAACCACAAAACTATAATGTAGAAAATTTATACTCTTCCATATTTAGCCATAATGGAATTTCTGATTATTATGATTATTATTACCTGTTTATCTGTATGTGATTTTAAAGAATTTGCTACTGCCTAACACTGAAATCTTCTGGTAGTGACTTTCTCTTTCATTCAGCAGAGCAGCTTTTCAATCAGCTTTAGATTTTTTCTTTTTATTTCGTCTGTCTGTTTCTTGACCTGTTAGTTCAGCAAATTCCTAATTTCTTAATTCTGCAAATACTTAATCTGTTAGTTGTGCAAATCCTTCTTGCAACTGCATGTATACAGAACCTATGCCATGGCTCTTGACTCAGTGAATCCTTGAGGTTTACCTTTCCTCTGCAGGTTAAGTGAATTTCAAAGTGTCCTGTTTATTCATGTTCAGTTAGAACTGGGGATTTCCAGCATTTCAATACTATTAGAGCAATTAGAGGAATTGCAAAAAAAAAAAAAAAAAAAACACTTTTTCTTAAACACATGCTTGTATATTATAAATTAGTACAAATATCCAGCAGCAGGATCAGGCAAATCACACAAGTTAACCAAAAAATTAACACAAGTTAATCTAAAAAATCAGTTAAGTGAATGCAGTGAACTCACCTGCCTTATTCAAAAGATAAAACAGATATTCCACTTTAGTCAGTATGATGGAGCAGTGAGGCATCTGCAGTACCTGCTGTCCTAGCCTGTCACGCCTACGCACAAATCACTCAGCTGATCCATGGTGAATAGTCTTCCGATCATCCCTATACATTTTTACATAAATAAAGAAATAAACAGCTCAATACATCCTATGGACTTACACTATATGGACAAATGTTTGTGGACACCTGACTATATGTGCTTCTTGAACATGCTATACCAGATTTATCCCTTCTCCACCCTTCTGAGAAGGCTTTCCACAAGCTTTTAGAGCATGACTGTGGGGATTTGCGGATTTGCCCATTCAGCAACAAGAGGATTAGTGAGATCAGGCACCGGTGTTGGGTGAGAAAGGCCACTTGAATTCTTTTACTCCAAGGTTGTCAAACCATGTTGTTATGGACTCCACATATTGTTCACCTTTAATGCAAAAGTTTCTTTTTTGCTTGTCAGATATCGTTCATATGTCTCATGATTAATGGTTATTGTTATGGATAGTATAACTCCTGCAAAATTCAGGGATATGAAGTGTTGAACTTATGCTTATACAGTAACTTGCAAAATGTTCAACCTCTAACTATGGAGCATACCCCCATCCCGCCCCAATCAATCAATCAATCAATCAATCAATCAATCAATAAAGAAGGAAAAAACAAAGAAAGACCCCTCAGTTATGAATTCCTATACAGAAAGTCAAGTCATATTAACCCAGGCTTCACCACATGACATCATGTCATCATGAACACTTATAGCAGCAACAGTAAACAAAAATGCACTTCTTACCTCTTAGATGAATTACACTGTATAGGTATATTCATATTTGCTTTAGATCAATCAACATACCAATATATTTGCTTGTTAAATCTCGAACACTGACTACACAGTGTACTGTTTTGAGTAAGTACATGTATCATTCATTTCACTAACTTTGGATAGATTGTTATTAAAAGATTAACTTAAGGACACCCATGTTTTTCACATTTTGTAGGTTGAACACATGGAGCTAAGAACAGATATAAAACAGAAGTTCTGACTTTCCATGTATGAGATCATTCAAAAGCAGTATTACACATACTGTACTGAATTTTAACAGCTTATTTTAATCTGTGCCAGTTTAACAGAAGCTAACCACTATTAGCTAACCACTCTGATGCACAAGCTAAATATGCTGATCTTTAAAAAAGAATTAAACTTGACTTCTGTGTAAATGACTCTTCAAAATGAGGGTTCAATACTTTTGCAAAGTACCCTTATTTTTTTGTTATCCCATAATAACCTAATACACCGGATGGCCAAAAAGGCCTAAACTCTAGTATTTCTCTGGACTGCCTTGAGCTTTGATTATGGCACACATTCACCATGGCATTGTATCTTGTATTAGAAAGAATGAATATATGAAAATCATTTCTGTTTCCCCCAAAAACCACTGTTTTACAATTTGACTTTGTCATCCCTGAATGTACCTGTGCCTCCAGAGGCTTGTGCAGTGGCCACTATGCATGATGGGTGCATCGCTTCATGGATTTCCTTTCTTACCCTGATGCGCCCATCACACTGGCATAGAGTCATCTGCTCATCTGGCATAGAGTCATCTGCTCATCTGGACTCATCAGATCACATGACCGTTTCCAATGCTTCAAAGTCCAATTTTTATGCTTACTACCATTTGCAACCTTTTTTTTATGATTAGTTAGACTAACACGTGGTTTTCTTATGTCCACACAGCTGTTTAATCAAAATCCTGTTCTGAGTTCTCGTCGCAGTGGGTGAGTAGAAATGCTCTTACATTACCTGTTAAACACAGCAATGATTCCTATTGTTGATATTTTACAATGCAGCTTCACATAGTTCTATTCAATTTAACAATGGCCATTGTTGCAAAGCAGCTTTACAGATTCAAATGAAGATTATGGAAATGGTTATGAAATGTGAAAAAATGTGTTAAAGGAATTAAAATGATCAGGTGTCCCTGATAAGCAAACTGAGAGTGATAGTGGAAAGGAAAATGTCAGTGAGAGGACAATAGGAAGAAACCTTAAGAGGAACCGGACTCAACAGGGAACCTCTCCTCATTTGGGTGAAATGGATAGCAGGGATTGATCTGCATTCATACTGTGTCTTAAGAGGCTGGAAGTTCAGTATAACAGGAGATGTGTTTAAGTTAATATGGAGTCCAGTTTGTTATTGTAGGCTCAAGTAGACTGTAGGAAATTCCAGTCCTGAACTATCGAGTGACTGCCGTCACAAGTCCTCAGAGAAACGTCTGTCAGCATCAGCCGAGGCCAGAACCGTCTTCGTGGAAAAGTGGAACCGTCCACAGTCACCACACACATCCCAAGAAGACAACACGGGGCATCCATGCGACGACATCAACCAGAAGGATGAGTCAGACAAGTGTAGAAGAGAGTGTAGGAAGAGTGAGAGAGAGAGAAGAAAAAAAGGAGAAATAACAGTTAGGTAAGGTCACAGTCACTAAAATCATTGTCAAACCTGTTCTAATTTCAGTAATTTCAGAAATCTCATTAGGTGTTTTCTTTGCTTGATGCAGATCAACAATTTGACCTTTCTGAAACACAGTATATTTTCCAAAACCACGAGTTCATCACTGCAATAATCCAGACAACGGCTCTGAAGTATTTTTTTCTTTCATTTAAATCCAAACCGCATTTTGTTTATTTATCTATCTATTTGTTTGTTTGTTTGCTTGCTTGTTTGTTTGCAAGACGGTGTATAATAAACGCCTAAACATATGAACTCCGAATCTGAATACTAAAAATTCATGACAGTAAATGAGGATTGCACATTAGTTCGGTGTGTATATTTCAGCATACAGTGTTGGTAAATAAAGTGTATAAACATGTAGTTCTAATACTGTACCAAATATTGCAGACGGAGTGTAAAGAAGTGATAGTTATGCTAAAAGTCTAGAGAAAAATAATCAAGACCTTTGTCCCTTAAAACGTATACAGACACATCCAAAATTTTGTCTGGTCAACACTGTTTCTCTGAATTTTTTTTTTCCACTACCCAAAAACTCAATGACAAAACCCCGAGCTGTCAATTGTGGGCACAAGAAGTTGTTTGTGGCGCTTCTGAGAACTTTCCATAGACTCTGTGTAATGAGTCGGAAGAAGAGCAGAGTGGCGTTAGATGCCGTGAGCAGATAAATGGAAACCTGTTTTTTTTTTTCACACATACCTTCTTTAATAAGGCTTGGTCTTCGTTCGGTCTTGACACTCTTGCTAGCACAAACTGCTCCAAAGTCACTAAATGGGAATCAAACAGAATAAATGCAAGTGACCAAAAAGCAACCAAAGCAGGACATATTTATTGTAGTGCAGCACTAAATAAACTCACTCCTGTCAGGATCAACCGTTTATTTCCAGCAGAGAAACTCTGAATTGGCATTTATTATGTAAAGCAATTAAAAAGTCTGTATAGTCTATATAAAGAATAATGTGTATTTAACTATAACATTCTATTTTGAACAATTATATGATCTGTGTTTGAACTTTAACTGATTTCAATAAAGAGTACAAAATTAGATAACAGTGTTGCTTTAGAATATGCCTTCTCTCTGCAAGATCTGTTTGAGATGAGATTCATATTCTTGTGTATGCATTTGTGTGTTTGTGTGGGAGGAAGATGAGAGAATGGAAATTTGGTATGGGGGGATATCAGCTTTGTATAGCTCTTTGGTTAGCAACATACTGAAAAGTATTTTATGCATACAGACATGCAAGCTCAGCCTATATAAACAAACAGAATGAAAATTGCACATTATATTACTAGTAGTATTAATACTTTATCTTTGTAGAGCAGTGAGAAACAAAAAGTATAAATGAAAAGTCACGAGAGAAGGAAAATGAAAGTATAGCATCTGACCTTGTGTAAGGAGAATGTCATTACTATTAGCTAAACTGACAAATATGTGAATATATTACTTACTTTTGTACAGTATATTTTTAATAAAGATTTAATTGGGTCTCTACAGATATCAGGCTTTATTTGCATGCACCTAAAAAAACTTAGCAGCCTGGATGTGCATGTGCTTGTACAGTGTGTCATGCAGCTGGTGTGGATTTAAACAGTGGTTAAAAATAGACGTGCTACTAAAAGACACTTGACAAAAGCTTTAGTTATGAGCTGGCCTTTACTAACTATAACTGAGCTCTTACATCTTTTTTTTCTATAGCTAAAATTATTAGGCCTGTGTGTACTTAGTAAGTGCTTAGGTAGTGTGCAGATGTAAATCTACACTGGGTGTTAATAAATGGACAGAACTTACAAGGCAGTGCTTTAAGTAAGGAAAAGACAGTTTTATACCTGCATCTGTGCTAGGATATGGTTTTAGAATGGGGTAACTCACAAGCATGAACATGACTAATATCACCTCCTCAAAGCCCCACAACAAAAACATGGTGTGAAGTGTTACCTCTATGTACATGTGCCAGGGCGAGGCTAATCACATGATGCAGGCACAAGTTCCGGGCACTGAAAAACTCTTCTCTAAAACAAAGGCTAATTAGAGAGTATTCTTTTTGCTTTTACTAATGCAACTAGATGCTGTTGTTATAGTGGATATACCCTATAAGTTCAGTCAATAACCACCCGCCAACAGTCGCCCCTCCACTGCCACCACAAAATAAATAACAGCTGAAAACATGTACAGGAAACAGAGTTTTTTTTCCACTTTGAGGGGCCCAGTGACACTGACCTTAGTGTAAAGACATGCAGTAAGACTACGCTGTAAGACCCTCTCCTCTGTTGCTCAAGACTTTAGGCAGGAAGCTCAGGTTTCCTACTGTATCTGCAAAGAACCTGGGAAAGAGAAGAGATATGCGACTATTTAGACACTCATTTTAATGTTATGCAGTAACCATCATAAACATTTATTTTACCTTTCATTGATTCTTGAAACCGCTTGCTTTCGGCCTGTTTTATGCAACACTACTAGGACTTATGCAACACCACTATATATTTCTATTCATTAATTATTGTTAGCCTTTCTAACCTTTCTGAATAATATGTGACTTGTACCGTGCTAAAACAGACACATTTGTTAACTTACGTTTGTTATGTAGGGTTTTTCATAGACTACAAAACCTGTAATCTATGCAATAAAAATTTGGACCCTGTGCTTTTAAATTAGATTAAGCTAGTTAGCAGTTTCTCTGAGCAAATTAGGGAAACCTAATGACCTTCCAATCTTTAACCGAGTACCACCATATTACCACCATTTACAATAGTAAACTTAGTGCCAATTGTCCTTTGCAAATAATGTCTGGACACCAAGCTTTTGCCAACCTCCCTGGATTATTGGATCAAAATTTCAACACTCACCACCTATACTGTAAATAAAACATACAAAAAGCACAAAAAGCCACAACATTCCCCCTCTCTCCTTTTCCCCCAATTTGATGACCTGTCAAAACACACCCTGGAAACAAACTGGAAAATGTCACACATCGTTTAATCTGCTGCTCATCCTGCATCAAAGGGCACTCAGAGGCAATAACTATATGCCCTCTTACACATACATAAGATTACAGACCCCCAAAGACTAGCTAGAGTCTCTATGATTAACACGCTTGAGAAAGTATGTCATCTCACACCCAGAGAGTTTGGACAATTTTGAGTTTTTTTATATATATATATGCAGGGGATCTTGCATATACTGTATCTCATAATGAAGAAAGTTTAAATGTACCAAAGGAAGAGTTAGAGTTTGAATATGAGCTCTGAAGCAGTGTCTAGAACTGTATATAAATATCTCCAATCTTATACTACAGAATGTAAATGAAGCATAAGTTTGTACTGTTAAAGCAATACCGAATAATTGTATAGATACCAATCATTTTAAAACAAGCAATTAGGGGAAATGCACGACAAAACAAAAGATTATGTTAAAATTTCACTATTCAACTCAATTCAATTAGTGCTTTTTTGCAAAGCACCTTTGCAAAAATAAAAATGCATATAAATAAAAAACTAAGTGAAAATCAATAAGTTATAATGATCAGATTGTCTCTGATGAGTAAGCTAGGGATGACTATGGCAAGGAAAAACTCCCTGAAATGCCAATAGGAAGAAACCTTAAGGGGAACCAGACTCAATAGGGAACCCATCCTCATTTTGTGTGATATCAGATAGATATAGCAGAGATTGCTTGTGATGCAGTGTATTTTGTTATGAGACTGAAATTTCAGTATAATGGAAAAGGAGATCCCTCCATGCGAGTATTACTCATTACAACTGTTATTAATTTTTACATTTTCCCAAATGCACCAAAACACACTCAACACTCAGACACACATTAAAACTTTGTTTCTGTTAGATCTGATGAGAGTATTGACCTGGCTTCAAAAACTGTAAATGAGAATGAGAACAAATAGCCCAACATTTATACAGCAGTAAGAATTGGGTAAAACCCAAAGTCCATAAAATTGTATGACTAAACTTCAATCCCACACGGTTACAATAGCAAGAGTGAGAAAGAGCAAATCAGTGACTGTGGGGTTACCAAATTAATAATAATAATAATAATAATAATAATAATAATAAGCTCCTTTAACACTTTCCCTTGCGATTTTTTGGCACACAACCTGCAATTTCATTAAGGGTGCTTTCAAATATAAGTACGCGCTTAAAAGACACAAACTAAGCATGTTGTGAGCACAGAAATTAGTGTCAACATTGCTACAGTGTGGTATATTATAGCATACAAGTGCACATGAATTTTCCATTCAAGGGGCTTCCCATGAAGGTGTCTCATTTGAACCCTATATTTCACTGAAAACGCCCCCTCATGATGACTGGTGTTCCACCATTTCCTTCTTAAAACATCTGCACTGATGTTTTGTTCTTTCCTTTTTCCTTTTTATCAAATTATAGAAATGAAAACTTTTTTTTTCTTCCTAATGCCATTATGCAATAAATAACTTTTCCACCATGTGGTGAGAATGGCTATTTTAGTGTTCAGAAAGTGTCTGTACTCTAATTGCAGCATAAATATTTAGTGTGTCCTCAGGAAGGCCAAAAGAGCTCTTATACTCGAATACTTATGTGTGTGGTCATTTCATCACTACGTTCTGTTTTACCAGTATAAAAAGAAAGAAAGAAAAAAAACACATAAAACCCCCAGACCTGATAAGCAGTTATACAAGATCACTCCTGTTATATCAGCACATGCCGCTGTGTATTCAATGACACACCAAAACATCTAACTTTCCCCTTGGATTGTCAGCCCCAGTAACTATCATTAGCTCAATTCTCCCTGGAAGAGTTTCATTAACAAACCACAATTTTCTGTGTTTTCTGTTTTGGAGATTTCATTTGCTTCAGTAAGATCACAGTGTGCTACTGTACTATCACTAAAATAAAACAGAAAACAAAAAATAACCCTAAGCTAAGTGTGTTTGCAAAGAAAGCCTTGTGATTTATTCTTCTCTCCTTTTTCCCTCTTAATCAGTGGTTGTTAAGAAACAGCATGTGGTTATAAACATTTTCAAGGTTTATTTGCAGATTAAGTGATTCATTTGCTTTGTTCGACATAAATTTACCTGGAGCATGACCATAATGTCTCTTTCAGAAATTGCAAAGACATCCAAGCTACACATCAGAGAGGGGCTCCGGTTCTCCATCATGAAGCCTTAGTGCAATAAATTGGCAAAAATTAGGATGTGGTATTGTGTATTGCTATAATAATTGCTATAATATATTGATATTACAGTTATATAAATATATTTGCTGTGTGCAAACACACACACAGACACAGATTATTGTACTGCGGTTTTCTTACCTTTTTATTTCATGTCTTGTGTGGTGGGAGCTCAGAAAGCTTAAATGTCAAATGTTAAGAGTTAAGAAGCACATTGCAGTGTGGTGCACTGTTCAATTCACTACGGGGGTGCAGTTTTGTGGTTTTCCCCTGCTTTTCACACTGCATGGTGCAAATACGTACAAAGCCATAAAGATGTCAGTTTTCAGATGTAACTGTAATATACATTAACATTAAATTATACACAAAATCCGAAAACAAGAGTTTTGGTTCATCCATGAAAACATATGTCAGAGCTGCCCCCTAGTGGTTCTTAGGTCCCTCTGGACCTATCTGACTCATCCTGTTGCCCCACGTCTGGCTGGAGATCTCATGGCTTGTGTGGTCTTCTCGTGTGGTGTGGATTTTACCATGAAGACGGTCCTGGCCTCGACTGATGCAGACAGCTGTTCTCTAAGGACTTGTGACTGCAATCACTCGATAGTTCAGGACTGGAATTTCCTACAGTATATAGTTTGCTACCTGAGCTTTAACTTAAAGACCTCTCCTGTTATACAGAACGTCCAGCCTTCTAACACAGTATGTATGCAAAACAATCACCTTCTTCTTCTTTTTTGTATTTTGGCTGTTGCCTATCCATTATCGCACAAATGAGGATCGGTTTCCTGTGAATCTGGTTCCTCTCAAGGTTTCTTCCTACTGGCATGTCTGGAAGTTTTTCCTTGCCACCATCAGCCTCAGCTTGCTTATCAGGCACAATATTTCGATTCATAAACATTTTCTCACACATTTCATACTCATTTCTATTTTTTTTTCTCTAAAGCTGCTTTGGGACAATGACCATTGTTAAAAGCACTACACAAATAAAATTGAATTGAATTGAATAGGTGAAAACTCACTTCACTGAGATTTGGGATCTCGAGATCTTCTGAATTCATGAGATTTATGCCTTGTTTTAAGAGTAGGCCTGGCTACACACTGGTTAGATGAGGCGTTGGGATTCCTCTCTTTCCAATCTGGGCACCATTAAGATATATACTATACTTGCAAAATGCAAAAGTACATGAGTACTTTGTACTGTACTGTATACTGTAACTGTATGTACTGTAACCTCCAGCTAGTTAGGGATGCCTTAGATTTAATTAAAATTCAATTTTATTTGTATAGCGCTTTTAACAATTGACATTGTCGGAAAGCAGCTTTACACAATCAAAAGAAGTAAGTTTGTATGAAATGTGAATGTGTAAGAATCAAAATGATTGTCCCTGATGAGCAAGCCGAGGGTGGCAAGGAAAAACTCCCTGAGAGGGTAATAGGAAGAAACATTGAGAGGAACCAGACTCAACAGGGAACCCATCCTCATCTGGGTGATAATGGAGAGCAGGGATTGATCAGCATAATACTATGTTAGACTGGAAGTTAATTATAACAGGAGATGTGTTTAAATTAAATGGAGTCCAGTTTGTTCCTGGAGGCTCAGGTAGACTGTAGGAAATTCCAGTCCTGAACTATCGAACAACTTGAAGTCAAACGACTGAAGTCACAGGTCCCCAGAGAACAGCTGTCAGCATCAATCGAGGACAGGACAGCCTTCGTGGAAACCATCCCCAGCCACCACACGAATCCAGGCAGACCACACGGGGCATCCATGCGACAAGATCCCAACCAGAAGCAGGACTCCAGGATGAGTTAGACAGGTCCAGAGGGCAGAGGGGTCTGGATCACTGGTAGCTCAGGAGCGACATGTATAGCTCGACAGAGAGAGGGAAAAGGAGAGAGGGAGAGAGAGAGGAAAGAGCAGAAGAGGTGAGAGCAGAAGAGAGGGAGAGATGGCAGTTAGGTATGGTCACAGTCAAACATGTATAAGGTGAATGTATATTTAGTGCAAAGTGCAAGCAGGGACTCCGGCAGGACTAACTATAACAGCATAACTAAAAGGGAGAGGCAGAAGGAAACACAGACATGAGGGCTCCCTGAGATGTAAAGCAACAAATCACCTCACCGTCAACAAACCTTGAGTGATCAATGAGAGTGGGGAGGACAGCATCTAAACATACCAGTTCACCAGAATACTCTACGTCCATGAGTCCCTCAGATCTGCTCCTTTACCTAAGGCTAATCTATTTACAAAAATGCTTGGCTAAATAAATAAGTTTTTAGCCTAGACTTAAACACTGAGACTGTGTCTGAGTCATGAACATTAATAGGAAGACTATTCCATAATTTTGGGGCTTTGTAAGAAAAAGATCTGCCCCCTGCTGTAGTTTTAATAATACGTGGTACTGACAAGCAGCCTGCGTCCTTTGATCGAAGTAGGTGTGGCGGATCGTAAGGCACTAGCAGTTCACTCAGATACTGCAGCGCGAGACCATTTAGTGCTTTATACGTCAATAGTTGTATCTTAAAATCGATGCGAAATTTCACAGGGAGCCAATGCAGTGTAGATAAGATAGGGGTAAGATAGAGTTCTCGTATCTTCTGGTTTTAGTGAGGACTCTCGCTGCTGCATTCTGTACTAACTGAAGCTTGTTTATATACCTAGTTGAACAACCAGACAGTAAGGCGTTACAATAGTCCAACCTAGCGGTGATAAAAGCATGAACTAGTTTTCCTGCATCATTTAGTGACAATATATTTCTTATCTTGGCAATATTTCTGAGGTGAAAGAAAGCTATCCTGGTGATATTATCTACATGTGTTTCAAATGAAAGGCTGGAATCTATAATCACATCAAGGTCTTTTACTGTTGCATTTGATGTAACAGAAAGGGCATCTAAAGTTACAATGTGATCAGAAAGCTTACTTCTAGCTGCTTGAGGTTCTATGACTAGAACTTCTGTCTTATCAGGATTAAGCAGAAGAAAATTAATTAACATCCAATCTCTTATGTCCTACACACATTGCTCAATTTTAGCAAACTGGTTTTTCTCATCTGGTTTTGCTGAGACGTATAAGTGTGTGTCATCAGCATAACAATGAAAACTAATACCATGTTTATGAATTATGTTAACCAAAGGAAGCATGTAAAGGGAAAAAAGCAATGGACCTAAAACTGAACCCTGTGGAACACCAAACTCCACCATCTAAATCTACAAACTGATAACGATCCGTCACAAGGGATCTGAGCCACAAGAGGGCAGTTCCCTTAATTCCTACTACATTTTCTAATCTGTGAAGGAGAATACTATGATCAATGGTGTCAAAAGCTGCACTTAGGTACATCCTAAATAGTGGGAGACTTCAGTTTGTCTTTAATGAGTGCTTTATCAGAGAAGAGTGTTGATAAAAAATTATAGAAAAGCCTTTATTTTAGCTAGAAGAAATCATGTGCTAAATTGCTAAAGGCAATTCATTTTAAATGACTGCAGAAACAAAGGTCTGAGACTGTATTGTGTGTACAGGGGCTCAGCTGCACTCATCCTGCCTTTGGTACACTTGCGGCATTCCTGTAGACAGGCCACTTTGACCCAAATGCTGACTACTTTGAGGCCAGTCTCTAGCGCCTGGAGTTTCTGCCTGACACAAAGCCTCATCCGTCACCTCTGGAATATGTCTACACACAAAAAACATGTCATATAACAATGCTTTAGAAATTATGAAGATGATGATGTTGAGTGTGATGATTTTTGTTAAAAACAGCAATGAAGATGATGAGTATGATGATTGGTGTTGTTAATAACGCTACCACAAATTCAGACACAGTAATAAAGTTGAGAGGTTTGTATAATTGATACTAATGGATCTGGGATGTTATGATGTTTACGTTAAACTGAAAATGTTATATCCTGCAAAATGAGTCCCAGTGGGCAAAAGTAAGTGAGTTAACTGGAAATGCTCTGTACTCTAGCTTCCTGAACCTCATCACAGCTAAACCACGTAAATCACTGTGAAAAATAAAAACTATAACATACAAAAGTAATGAACTAACTAATAAAAACTAGTTATTAAAATATTTGAAAATCAAATGCCAAAGAAAATGTGTTTACCTGTTTAAGATATTATCAATTTTGGAACTTTTTTTTTTTTCTTTCTAAAACTACAATGACATGCTGCTCAACGTTTGGCTCTGACTGCATCAGTGTTCTGTGGTATTTCTCAGAAAGACTACTGAGACTGAGGTATGCTTACAGGAGCTGAAAAACTTACAGAATCTAACTAGACAGAAGAACCACTTACTCTACAAATCAGACAACCAATAAATTATAGAAAGGATATGCAACTTTTAACTTTTTTGTGATGATATAAATTATATAATAATTATGAATATAATGATTTAGAAAGAACTTGTTGTGCTGCATTACTAAGAAGTAGGGATGGGAGTCTCCAGGGATCATCCGATACAATATTATCACAATACCTAGGTAAGGATTAATTTTGTATTGCGATTCTGTAAGAACTATGATTTTACAAATATCCAGATTTTTTTTCTAGAAAATGTTCTACATTTTCTTCCAATTTGAAACAAACTTAGCAAATAACTAGGTGTGCCTGCAACTTTGCGTGGAAAAATTTGCATGGAATTTAATTGCATAAGCACGTTTTTAAAAATGTCCAATGCCATCTGTTGAATTTTGTTGAACTTTTTTGAATTTCGCCTGTTGAACTAAAATTTTTACTTGTTACACTGACGTGCGTGGAACGAAGGTGTGAGATCACGCATTTTGCACTCATACACAAGTGCATATTTAAAAAATTTACAGCACCATCTGTTTAATTTTGAGACAAAGTCATGATTTTTTCGAGGTCAATTTTTTTTATGATATAAGGGAGTCCATTTATCTTTTATCCATTTAAATTTCAAAGTAGCATATCTTCTCTTCCCGTGGGCCGATTGCCATGAAAGAAAGTCTATACTGTATGTTACCTCAAGCTCGGCCAAATACACTAGTTAAAATTCGTTCAGAAAATCAAAAAATTATTTTGAAATCATTTAAGTTAAGTCTTTATTGTGTCACATAAATATTACTGTACAGTGAAATTCTTTCTTTAAATATTCCAGCCTGGGGGGTCAGATAGTGTTTAAGGCCTTGATCAAGGGTACACAGTGGCAGCCTGGTAAAACTGAACAACCCCTACTGATTATAGTAACCTAGAGAGTTAACTCACTGAACTAAACCTGCCCCTAATAATACCATCACCATTAGATCATGTGGGATCATGGAATTGTATTGATTTAGTGTTTTCAAATTCACAGAAATTTCTTTATTACTTGAAATAAAATATAAGCAAATATAGTCCTCCTACCTCTCCTCCACTCAGTAATTTCTTCCCTGCTTTTCTTCTCAACATTATTATATGTCATTTTGCTCATGGCAAATGTTCCTTTCCCTTGTCTATATTGGCTGTCTGCTCACAGGAAACACACATTTAAATTTTTTACTTTTTAAACTGATTTCTTTTTTACACATAGATGGCACCAAAAAAAACATTTTCCTATTTTAACCAGTAAACATGGGGTATGCAAACTTTTTCCATAC
Organism: Clarias fuscus; assembly: GCA_030347435.1. NCBI lineage: Eukaryota > Metazoa > Chordata > Actinopteri > Siluriformes > Clariidae > Clarias > Clarias fuscus. The sequence goes on along the minus strand of CM059211.1, from coordinate 29,980,971 downwards.
AATTTGGCTAGTTGCAACAAACCTTGTTACAAAAGTTACAGAAGTGAATTTGCGACTGCGTGTGCTCTGCTGTGGTGGACTGTCAGCTTCATGTTCATGTGTGTACGTGTATGTGTGTGAGGATGTGTTTCGCTAAGCTATGGTGTCAAAACTGAGACGTGTGCACCTGTTGCCTCTGAACCACCGCAGGCTCTATCTCTAAATCTACTTGCTGCAGGTGGCTTTCCCACAAGACAGGAGTGAAGAAGGGCCAAGTGGTGGATGTGTGTTAATGTGCGGCTGGTTCCACTGTGACAGGGTCTTGACCTTTTTTGTGTATGATTATAAGCATAAAACACTCACTGAATAATCCTTTTTAACTGTTGCGTCTGATTTTTCCAAGTAGTCGTATGCTATTTTTTTAAGAAAAAATAGCAGCCTGTACATGTATGGCAAGTTCTTCAGTAACAGTGTGTAACTCATGTAGCTCCTAAAAATCAAAGTCAGAGCCAAAGTAGGTTCATTAAGTTTCTAACTGAGGTTTAAACCCATGTCAGCTCTGACCGTTAGCTAGACCACACAGGAGATGACACCTGTACCGAGTGTGTGCGGGTATAATCAGGGGAAATCCTCTAAGAGAAAGCCCCTACCACACACACACACACACACACACACACACACACACACACACACACACACACACACACACACACACACACACAATGCAGAGTTTGTTTTTCAGACATATATTTGGTAACATTTTTATATTTATATACAGTGGTGGCCAAAAGTATTAAGATAACATATGCCATCAGCTATCATAGTTAACAGATATATGGACTTTTCCTGCAAATTTCTGTACATGAAGTCAAACAGGCATGGATTGAGCGAGTGACACCAGAGTACTGCAGATCCAGCAGGTCTTGAAGAATAAAGGGCTTCATACTAAATGCTGATTGTTGTATAGCATTTTCATTGCATAAAATAACAAATTATTTTTATTATCTTGATTGTCATTATTTTACTAATGAGAATGTCGTCAAATCATTGGTCTTTGCTTTAGTCTCAATAAATATAAAGATAAATAACTTTTATACAAAGCACTATATTTCTGGTCCAGAGAATGTAGGTTTACAGCAGTTTTATCTGGTTCTCCTACCTCGTCAGGACAATCTAGTGTTGACCATTCAGAAACCCAGACACATAGACATGCATTTTGTTTTTCTTCAGCATGAGTTTATGTCTCGCTGAGCAAGAACAATGAAAGCTTTGGTTTAATTTCCTTTTACTTCCACACTAGATATTTAAGGCTTTAAGTGAAACAATCAAGATCAAGTCATGCCTCAAAGACTTCAGGAGATAAACCTCTTCCACTGTGAGAGAATAAGAGCACCAGCAGGAAATGTGTTGTAACATACAGACTGAAAATGTCACGTTTGAACCAACAGGAGAATGATTTGCATCAACTGTAAGAAAGAAAATGCTTGAAGGAAAGAAACCAATCAAGATGTCAATCCCCAAATTATTTTAAATGTAGCACAGACAATGTTTAGAACACACAAAATCAATTTTAAAAAATTAAGTCCGAATGAACTGGTATAAAGTTCACTGGTCTTCATTGGTCTAGTATCTCATACAATGTGATTCCCAATCTTAGAACGGGCAGGAACAGGCTAGGCAGATTGACCTCCAGTATAAAGTTTACTTCTATTTGACAGTTTTGTAAATTTTAAGTAAAATAATTAAATGTAATGTGCTGGAAACCGAGTAACATTTTCACTCTCATAGCAAGGCTTCGTTGGCTGTAATACATTTACAAATTAACACACTGCAAGCAAAAATGTTCATCCAGTACATCTGATTTTATTTATGTGCATATGAACAGAAGGCTTACATTTTTGATTTTTGTCATCTCTTTCTCACTCTCTGGGGATACCATCTTTGGAGACAACCCTACTACTTTTCCACCCACGCACATGTGAAACACACATGCACGCACAAAGCCACATGTAAGCAGGAGACACAGCAGCAGTAGTGGGGAGGCCGAGAGTCCCCCCTCTGCACGGGATGCTCTCTGTGGTGAGCAGACTCTCTACACGTCACTGTTGTTTATACTCTCTTGTTTTCTGCTCTCTCTCTCTGCCCCATGACCACATTAAATGCCTTTTATAGTATGTGCATCCTGTTTTTGGTGTCAGCACAAAGATATCAAAACAGAATGAACATGAGTGCACTAAGGGGTCCTTGTTTCAGAGGCAGCTCTTCCATAGGGACAGTTAATCGTTAAGTCCTCATTCACATCGTCATAGTTTCTAACTTCTGTCGAAACACGAATGACCTGCTATTTACCATAAATATGATGACGTTCTAATGATGTGCTCACCTTTCTAGATGTTGCGCAATTTTGGGGCGGCATATTCCCTGCCCCATTTAGCTTCTGAAGTCCGATACTTAAGGGAGGAGCAGAGGATATTGCGAGTAATTAAATGTTTGCCACATTGAATTAGTTAAAAAATACACACAAGACATAGATCTAAACGTATAGCAAATAATCAGAATGAAATTCAATTCATTTCTGTATAAACAAAGAACTGACATGCATCTTAGGTGTACAGCAATATATCTATTGTAAAATATATTACAATTATTGTGAAAGTGGAAAATGGATTATGGAGGAGCTCATGCTCATAAATCATATATTTCACACAAAGGTTAAGGGTGGGGGAGGAAAATTCCAGTGCCTAAAATAAGCCAGTTTCATTTTTTTTATGTGGTTTTTGAGATGCAGATGGGTATATTTTGTTAAAACTTGTCAGTCCTGGTTAATAATAGTACATTGAACACAGATACTGTAAACTAATGTGAAACCATTTTTACTGGATGAATATATGTTATATGTCACTAAACATTAACGGTTACTCTTGAAATTCACTAGATAGTAGCCTATACAGCTCTTGCAATCACATGAGCCACAATCAAAACATTTGCCTTTTTGTCTGGAAGTGATGCCAGCCACAGATAATACTGCTAAGCCAAATAATGATGAATTATTATGAATTTAATGGTTAAATTTACCACAATGCAGTTTACTGAAAACATGATGAAAGACCAGATGTCAGTGTATGTTAGAAAATTGAAATCAAGATTAAGCTCTCCTTGACAAAAACTTCCAAGTACAGTACACAAGCTGATTTACAATATGGTAATATTTACAGCTTATCTGACAAAATTTAATATAAAGTATAACCGCAATAAAACTGAAAAACTGATTGAGCAGATTATCAGCATAGATTGAATACTGTTATTAACTGCATTATTTTCTGACTTATGTTTCTCCCTACCTTGCCATCCATTCGTCAATCTGCCATGTGCTGCCTGACTAGTGACAGGTCGCTGCACATACGCTCACACTGGCATATTTTGCCATTTAGTGACTATGATTAAAACAGTCCTGGTACTCTGCATTCACTCTATTACACAAAAATAGATAATGAATCTTTATTCACTCACTCATCGTTTATACTGCTTTATGCCGTATACAGGGTCTCGAAAGACTTAGGGCACGAGTCACGGTAGGGGTGCCATTCCAACACAGGACTCACACATATACATGCACACAGGCAATGTGAGAACACCAATTATCCTAATTTGCACATCTTTTGACTGGGAGAGGAAACCCACCAAGCATGGGGGAATCATGCACACAAGCATGAACTCCATGAACAAAACTCTAGGTGGGAATCGAACCCGGACGTGCAAGGTGACAGTGACCACTAAGCCACCATACTGCTTACATATATTTTTTATTTAGTTGTATCTATTTCCCATCTGTCTTGTTAGGGCACATCAGTAACAGTTACCAACCAGGATGTTTGTGGACTGACATGGGCTTACTCCGAATCCACCGACTGCATCTTTTCTAACTGCTGCTCAAGCTTTGTTCCACTTGAGCAACTATACAGATGCCCATGATAAGCTACCATAGGTATAATTGATGTGGGAGTATGAGTATGCTATCCATTCAAAAGAGCACTACCAATATGCTTTCTCTATGCTCCTGTGTATGGTTGGTTGTACCATCACCCATTTCCACTGAGCCACTGAGGAGCCATACAGTATTATAATAATAATAATAATAATTATTATTATTATTCCATAATTGTATTTACAGCTATCCTGCTATAAATGTCATCCTGCCCAACCAAAATCTATGGTCACAAGCTGCTGCTGGCTCATAATTACCCAGTAACTGTCTGTTGCCTGGGATTAGGAAATTATTACAGAAGCTGAGTCATTCAGTTCTCACACTCAAAGTTCATATCTTATCTGTGACTGTAGCGCACTGCTATGATGAGTCCCAGGTGCAGGCAAAAGAGTAACAGCACTGTACAATGGGGAATGTAAAACTGACCCTTTTAGACCAAGCAGAGGCGGGAAAATTTTTAAGTATTAATATTTACTGAGCTGAAAGTATGGGTATCAAGTCCATATTGTACTCAATGAGTCACAATGAGAGTAGCAAGTCACATGCTAATAAACTGAAAAATATAAATAATACTTTTTTAAATGTTATTATTTCATTGTATAAAATTAAAACAAAGTAGGTCGACAATCATTCTCTTTCATGTACAGTAAATGAGGTCTTAAAAGACTAGGAGCATTCATTGGACTAACCAAGTCATATTACTTAATATTATTATAATGGGAAAGCTCAATGCAGCTTTGAAAAAGATGATGAAACACTGGTCACATTGCACAAGTGGACCATTTTTAACTTTGATTAGACTACGCATGCCACCAGGGAAGAACAAATAAATTGACTAACCTGTTCTCATCACATGTGTTTGGAAATGCTCTTACTTTCATTATTAAACATAGATGTGATTTTTACTTTCTACTTAAAGTTTAAGATGCAACTCAAAGTTTAAATCATTGTTATTCATATTTTTTTTTCTGACCACGTTTCTCGTTCAAAGTTGACAGTTCACCATAATCCTTCAATTTTGTTTTGGTTTGAATAATATGTTGCATAGATTTTATGGTGGTTTTATTATTGTCAAACAGTTCCCTGTTAAATCCTGTTAGTTCTTATTGCACTGTGTGTGCATGGAAAGGATTTTGCTTTCAAAGTTTAAAATAAATGTGATTTCTATCACATTTTTTAAAGATGCAACTTAAGAAGCAAGCATTTAAGTAATATTCGATCATGGTCATTTGTGATTTTTTGGATCACAAAAGTTCAAAGTTCATGGTTCACAATTATCCATCCACATTTGAATAATTCTATAGATGTTTTCATGGTTTGATGCACGCCAGTAATTTGACCCTTCTAACACTGTTTAAGATCTTTTACATGACCATAGGATGCCTTTTCTGACATGGTTGTTTAAGAAATGAGATGTTTCCTCCTGCATCAGTTAAAATAACGTTTGCCAGATTAAGCATATTAATCACTGCAGTAGTTAACCAGTGAAATTATCTTAAGTTTTTGCTTATTTAAATCCAAACAGTGAGTTTTTTGGGGGGCCAGGTTAGTATATATTTACCCAAGTCAGGAATATAGATTGGAGCCAGTTCTAAACAACTACAGAGTCCAAACAATTTAACATAAACATAAAGTTACTGGAAGGTGTAGTTTCTTTGCCAAGGTCTGGAAGAAAACCCAAATTCTCATCCTCAGGTGAGAGGAAATTGATTAATATAATCAGAAACTACCCAAGAACCTCTAAGGTACAGGCCTGCCATGGCCTGCCATGAAATGGAAGTTGCTGGAACACCAGTGTCACTGTGTGCAGTCAAGCGATGTTTAGATCGCCAGGGACTGAAAGCTGATATCCAAGAAAGAACCCTTTGCAGAAAAAAAATCTACGCTTTCATGTTTGACAAACTTTGACAAATGCAGCTTACCATATGGACAAATAAAAAGCCTTCAGGAGGAAAGTTTTTATTGCCCAGATCTATTTAACACTGCCAAATCATGTTAGATTGCTCTCACAGAACAGGCAGTTTAGTATAGGACATCAGTGTACCATGAGTCAAAATCTTAGTGATACTCTATCTCAAATGTTTAGCTTTAGATTACCCCCTTGTGGTTACAATTAGACAAGCACCATACATTATTAAATCATTTCAGGCTATTTTCAGATCCACAAGTGCATAATACTACTGAGTGTATGTTGCCAATGCCTGCACAGTGAGACCCAAGGTAACTGCCTTTACTCTGAATGGCAAAAAAGTCTTGCCCATCAGCTGACACTGAACCAAACCTGTGTGAGACATTAACAGTTTATTTGGATAACCACAAGGGCCAAAATTCCATAAATCTTACCACATACAGGTAAAACAGTTTTTTTTCTCCACATGTGACATGACAACCAAGGGTTACAACACAGTATTGCAAAGCGTGCACACATAATGCACATATTTATTATTACATAATTGCACAAACATAATTTGGTCACACTTGACCAAATCTGTCAAAACAGATCAAAACAGTCACTGACTATATAGTGGAAGGATTGAAATATTTTACTAAATGTTTTATTTGACTTTTATTCCAACTATCTATTTTTCCCAATATAGACATTATTGTACCTCAAAATTCCAGTTTTAAATCCAGTGCAGGAGGTCCAGTGTCCAGCTTTTGTAATTTACAGTACCAACCCTTAAACACACCCATTGGTACAGTAACTGGTAATTATTTGTTAAATCGGCTGTGTTTCAGCAGAGGAATAACCAAACTGTTCAGGATACCGCCCCTCCAGGACTGGATTTGAACACTGCTTTCAGTGCATAAATAATAAATAAGTGCATAAATAAGTGATTTATGTGATTCAGGACTTCTTGATAAACAGGAAACAGTTCTGTATTTTCTTCTGAGCCCCTATCAAACTGTTTCATTATTAACGAAAAGGCAAAACTTCTTAACGGAGAGACAATGAGTACGAACAAGCTTAGTAAAGCTAGAAATCATTTTAAAAGGATAAAAATATTTAATAATTCAGCAACAATATTTATCTTAACAACAGTTCATAATTCTCGAGAAGCATAATCATTCATCTCAAGAACACTTCGCTCAAAGAAAAATGCCAAGCACAAAAGGTTGTAAATAAATTGACCAATAATACCCATATGAGTATACACTGATTTAGTTCACCTCTACTGTTATAACAGCCTCCACTCTACTGTTTTGAGGATTTGTGCTCATTTAACTACGGTGGAACCTTGGATTACGAGCATAATTCGTTCCAGAAGTGGGCTCGTGTTCCAAAACACTCGTAAACCAAATCATAATTTTCTCATAAGAAATAATAAAAAACTCAAATTATTCGTTCCACAGCCCCAAAAATTTATTACAGAAAAATTATTAATACAATCTATAAAATGAAAATAAAACAAAATTAATCTGCAAAAAAGTACAAATAAAATCCGACAGATAAGTGTTTCCGTTAGGTGCGCGCAGGCGCCGTGTGTGTGTGTGTGTGTGTGTGTGTGTGTGTGTGTGTGTGTGTGTGTGTGTGTGTGTGTGTGTATGTGTGTGTGTGTGGAATTAGCCCCTTCCCTCACCTCGTTTTACACAGTAGCACTCCTCCTCCCTCTCCCCACATCACTTTTTAAGTTTCACAACATACACACACACACACACACACAACGGAAACACCATTTTAACAGGAAAATAATAAATCTCTCTGACACTGGCATGAGCGCATACTAAGGGAATCACTTTTTTTAAGTTTCACAACAAACACGCACACAAACACAAAGGAAACATCGTTTTAACAGGAAAAAAATAAATATCTCTGACACTGGTGTGAGCACATACTAAGGGAATCACTGCGGTAAAGTAAAAAAAAAAAAAAGAACCAGCACCTTACCTTTGAAACGAATCGCGACAGAGCAGAGTTTCTGTGTGTTTGTGAAGCCGGGGAGGGGGTGAAAAGACGAGAGAGCGTCTGTGCGTGTGTCAGGGTGTTTGCGAGTGTGTGTCAGTGTCAAATTACGCGCACGCACACACATAAGAAACGCTGAAAGAGAAAGGGAGATGTTGATTATGCAAGTAAGAGATGAGCACTAAGACCTAACAGGGGAGATGATTACACACAATTCCGCAGCGCAAGAGTGACGCTCGGTGTCAAAATAAAAGTCGCATGCATGATACATGATACTCGGCGCTCGTAAACTAATACTTGCACAGTTTCCGATTAAAAATTTATTTAAAATCTTTGCTCGGTTTGCGGAACACTCGTAAACCACGTTACTCGCAATTCGAGGTTCCACTGTACAAGTAAGTTCAGATAGATGTTGGGTGAGGAGGAAGATTGCACAGTCAGTATTTTAATTATTAAAATAATTCATAGATCAAATATTCAAATATTGCATAGACCGTGGGGAAAGACAAGGGCATTGTCATACTGGAACCGGTGCAATTGCAATGAAGGGAAAACTTAAAGCCTTAGCATACAACATTGTAAAAAAAAAACTCCAAACTTGTTAAATGTGCTAGTCAGGTGTCCACATACTTTCTGCCAAATAAACATGCCTAAACATGGTAAGGGGATTGAAATTGATCAAATCGGCACAATAAAAAAATATATATTGGTTGTTTATTCTACAATGCAGTTATGCATAATGATAATTTGTACAAGTAGAAAGCTAAGAGCTTTAATGGTATAACTATTTTGCCTGATGATGGTCTTGTCTCAATTATTGAACTATTTGGAAACATGAAATAAATTATTAAAACCACTCCTACAGTCAAAGACGCTGTGCAGCTTCACGCTGTGGGGATGTTTATTCTGCAAATGGAACTGGGACACTAGTCAATATAGAAGGAAAAAATTGTTGCAGAAAAATAAAGAATCATGCTGGGTGATAGCCTTCTCTGTGAGTGTTTTTATATTTCTACAAGACTACAACCAGAAGCATACCACCAAGAAAGCACAAGAATGACTTCAGAACAACTCTGTAAAAGTCCTGTAGTGACCCCCCAGAGTCTGGACCTGAACCCAATAGAACACTGATTCCCAAATAGAAACTAATAAAGTGTCTCTGGAAACACTGTAAAATGGCTATACACCCATGCTGCCCATCCAACTTGGGAAAGCTTGAACGATTCTGCCAAGAAGAAGGGAAGGAACTTCCAGGAAACTGTACCAAGCTTCTATCAGCATCCAAAAACACACAGGTTGCATTCACATGCTGTCACTGCTTCCAAAGGTATTCCAAAGGTACTCAATAAAAGTTAAAAAGTTTTTACTTTGTCACTGTGGAGTATTTAGTCTAAAATGGCCCAAAAAGGACAAAAAGAAAAAAAAACTTTATAACCCTTACTGTACTTGTAAATTAAAAGCATTAAAATACACAGCCAAAGAAAACACAGTTCACAACTGAAGTGTGTAGATTTCTGTGTGAAGAATAAATATCCAGTGATGTACAAGACTGGGAAGTCATTGAAAAAGATTCAGCCTTTGTTTCATATGAATAAGTGGGCTTGATTGTGGAAATATCCTCTTATAAATAATTAAGGCATGGAATAGTATTCATGTAATAAAATTTCTTAATGTTTCATAGAGAAATGCTCTCATATGAAAATGTTCTTCTCCAGTTGCAGCAAATGTTAACTGTTGTATAATAATGTCTGATCATTTAAACAAAATTAAGTTGTTAAGTAATGTTGATAGTTTTATTTAAATCCATTACTCTATTGCGGTGGATCTCAACCTTATTCCAAGAGGACCACTGACCTACAATTTTTAGTGTTTTTTCCCTGCTGTAACAAGAAAAGACTGTTAATTATTTGATTAGGTAACTCAGGTGTTTTGGGGGCTGAGGAAGCACTAAAATGTGCAGGGCAGTGGTCCTAACAACCTGTACTCATTTACAAAAGCTTTGCACTAGATTTTGAAGCATGGGTGTGGGAAATTGTCTCCATTCATCTATTAAAGTCTACTAAAGTTGGGTGAGGAGACCTGGTCCACAGTGTGTGTTCCACGTCATCCTAAAGGTGTTAAATGTGGCTGAGACCAGGGCTTCTTGGAGACTGCTTAGGCAAACCATATTTTCAGTGAGCTTTCATTGAGCGTTCATTTCATCATACACATGTTATGCTGGACCAAATTAAACACTTTAGTTTTGGTGAAGGGAAACTGTAATGCTACAGCAAACATATACATTTCAGACAATTGTGTGCTTTGAGGTTTGCGGCAAAGGTTTGGGGTAGGCCTACATACTGTATGGTCATAAGCATTAGATGTCCCAAACCTTTTGGCCAAAGGTGTATATGTTACAATGGTGTTCATGTTACATTGTGTTGTATTAAACAACAGGTTTAACACAAAACAGGTGATTTCATGAATTAGTTCTAGCCTATCTGCTAATAAGATGTGGCCTGGTTTACCTCCACACCTAAACCTAATAGAAAACTGTTGGAAAATGGTGAAGAAGGAAGTAGCAGTCAAGAAACCATCTTCAGGAAGCAATCTAGAAGCATGGACTGAGCAAGTGACACCAGAGTACTGCAGGCATCTTTTTGACTCTATGTCCAACTGGATCCAGCAGGTTTGGAAGAATAAAGGATCTCATACATAGTGATTCTATGGCAATTGATTATCATTAAAGAATTTCCCCAAAACTGTACTGCAGTTTTTCAAACCATGTCCAAAACCAGCCTCAGTTAATCTGTTTTTACCCTGAACTCTAATTCATGGTCTTGACCTATCCATTGGTGCAATACATCTTCTCACCTGACGTAGTGTATGTCATTCAACAGACAGATGGAATGTTAGTGCAAAAGCTGCACCTTTACTCCAGTGAGCATTTCTGCAGAACGGATCAGCCCTGTGATAAAAATTTTTGTCCCCTGTCCGAGACGATGTCCCTTGGGAACCCATGCAGGCGGACTACGTGTTCTAATCAGTTCAGCGGTGCTTTTGGCTGATGGGAGTCCGGGGACAGCTGGACAGCTGAAAGGTGGACAGCTTTGGAGAACCGGTCGATGATAGTGAGGATGGTGTTTTTCCCTTCGGAAACCGGCAGGCCCATGATGAAGTCGATGGCAATGTGCGTCCAGGGCCGACGGGGAACAAGGAGTGGCTGAAGGTCTCCGGGCAATAGTTGGTTGCTGTCCTTGGCCCTGGTACACACTGGACACGCCCTGGACGAACTCCTCAATGTCCATCCTCATGTTTGGCCACCAGAAGGCACGTTGAATGAACTGTAGAGTGTGTCATCTTCTGCGATGGCCAGAGAGGAGGGAGGAGTGCCCCCATTGGAGAACATCAGTCTTAACGGCATCGAGTCCCTGGGCGGCACACTTGCCAGTTCGGTCTCCGCAGCCTGTGTCTGGCAAACCCTCGTCTCTATGTCCCAACGAAGAGATGCGAGTATCTTGGTGGGTAGGACAGACTCGGGGTCCGGCCGGTGGACGTCTTCCTCATGCTGTCGTGAAAGGGCGCCGGCTTTGGTGTTCTTGGACCCCGGGTGGTATGACAGGTGTAGTTCTCAAAAAACAGAGCCCACCGCGCCTGTCTGAGGTTGAGCTGTTTCAGCGTGCGGATGGTGATTGGTCCAGAAGATACACGGCTCTCTGGTGCCCTGGGGTCAGTGTTGCCATTCCTCCAAGGCCCACTTTATGGCCAGCAGCTAGCGGTCCCCTACTCCGTATCGCTGCTGAGTGGGATTAAATTTCTTTTAGAAGAAGCAGCAGGGGTGCAGCTATTGGTCTGGACCTCGTTGGGAGAGAATGGCCCTGGCACCCACGTCCGACTTGTCCACCTCCACAATGAATGGTTTGTTGGCATCTGGGTGAAGGAGGATGGGAGCTGCGGTGAAGCGGCAACAGAGTTCATGGAAGGCAGCGATGGCAGTGGAGGTGAGGTGGAAGGGGTGAGAAGATGGGCGAGTCAGAGCAGTTAACGGAGCTGCAACCGTACTGTAGTCCCGGATAAAGCAACGATAGAAGTTTGCATACCCGAGAAATCGCTGGAGTAGTTTGAGAGTCTTGGTAGGGGCCAATGACTCACAACTTCCAGCTTCTGCGGGTCCATGGCCACACCCTGGGGCGAGATGACAAAGCCCAGGAACGTGGTGGAGGGCTTGTTGAAAGCACACTTACACTTACAGTACAGCACAATTTACAGTACAGCTGGTGGGCGAGCAATCTCTTTAGAATCACTCTGACGTGCTGGACATGTTCGTATATGCTTCAAGAGTATATGAGGATGTCGTCTAGATAGACGAACACCCAGCGGCCTAACATGTCTCTAAGGACATCATTGATTAATTGTTGGAAGACAGCAGGTGCGTTTCAGAGTCCAAATGGTATCACTAGACTTTCATAAGTGATGTGGGAGTGATGAAGGCAGTCTTCCACTCATCGCTCTCCCTGATGCTCACCAAGTTGTAGGCGCTCCGAAGGTCCAACTTAGTGAAGATGGTGGCACCAGAGAGGGCGTCCAGGGCAGAGTTGGTAAGAGGCAGTGGATGTCGGTTTTTGATGGTGATGTTGTTGAGCCCCCGATAATCGACACAGGGACGTAAGCTACCATCGCGTTTCTTCACAAAGAAGAACCCCGCGGCTGCAGGTGAGGAGGAAGGCCGGATGGTGCCTTGGTGAAGTCCAATGGAAACATATTCCTCCATCACCTGCATCTTGGTGGCAGATAATGAGTAGAGGTAGCTGTGGGGTGGCACTGAACCTGGCTGAAGGTTGATGGCAAGGTCATAAGGGCGATGAGGAGGTAGATGGGTCGCACGTCTTTTAAGGAACACCTCAGCCAGGTCCCGATAGGCTGCCTGGTGTTGTCTGTGTCAATCTTGGGGGCCTCGGACTCCCTAGAACACGTCCCAGCCCGGATCCAATTTTGTGTCCAAGATATAAGCGGGTCGTGATGAAGTAGCCAGGGATGTCCGAGGATGAGAGGAGGTGATGAAATGGGGGTAAGGTAGAATTGGACTTGTTCCTGATGTTGATCGTTGGTCACGGTGGTGGGTTGGGTTTGGAGGGTGATAGGGCTAGAGGAGAGGGGCCGAGCATCAACAGATGTGATATTTACGGGCTGGGATAACGCCTCAGTCTTTCCCCCCAGTCTCTTGGCATAAGAGGAGTCAATGAAGTTACCCGCAGCACCGGAGTCGATGAATGCGGTACTTCCGACCCGTTTGTGGCCAAACTGGAACTGTACTCTTACCGTGAGACGGGAATCATTGGTCAGGGTGGTGGAGAGGGAGATGGAACCCGGTGAGTCACTCTCACTTCTCACCGGGTCTGCGCGTTTCCCCAGTCGCAGAGGACAGATGGCTCGGTGGTGGGCAGCCGACCCCCAGTATGCGCAGAGCTCCTCTCTGAACCAGCATTCCCGTTCCGCAGCGGTTAAGGAGGCGCGCCCTAATTGCATGGGTTCCCCAGCTCGGGTGTCAACCACGGCGGAAGGTGGAGAACCGACGGGTGCAGTAGGTGCAATAGACAAAGAGGGGCGAACTTCAGGAACTGGCGAATGAGAAAAAAAGGCTGACGGTCGGGATGGAAATGAGGAAGTGATGGCGTGGTGGGTGGCAGGGTGCGAGGAGCTGGCTTAGGCCGATCGAGTTGTTCTGGACGGCGAGAGTTCTGAAATCCGCCGTGTAGCGGCTCACGGACGAGCCTCCCTGCCGCAGATGGTATAATTTTGAGTCGGTCTCCACCTCGGCAGCAGGATGTTCAACAGGAAGTTTTAGTTGACGGGTGAACTCCAAATAAGAGAGGTGTTGTCTGAATCAGACCGGAGAACCGCCGTCGCCCACTCCGCTGCCTGCCCGGATAGCAACGAGATGAGAAGAGTGATGTGCAGCCGGTCCGTGGAGTATTTGGTGGAATTAAACTCAAACACGAGATCCAGTGCGGTTAAAAAAACACTGCATTTCCCATCCGTGCCATCCCATTTATCCGGTAAAGCTATGAAAACATCAGAAGGGGGTGGATGGCTGAGCGGAGGGCCACGTTCTCCTGCCGTAGCGTTCTAATAACACACTCAAGAAACCCAAGAAAGTGAGTACTCACTAATAGACGGACGTAGCGTCGGCGATAGCAAGGGCGGACTCAATGACTGAGCAATGTGAAACGGCATCTTTTTTTTTTTTTTTTTTAATGCTTGTAATTGTACTTTAATACTTTTATAATATATACTTTGCGATAGTAACATCTTTTTTTTTTTACTTTATGAGTTTTTAGACAACGTTACAAAACAGAAAACAAAGCAGAACAAAAGACAAGAACTTAATACAAATGAGAAATTATATACATGTATAGTAATAGTAATAAAAAAAATAAAATATAAAATAATAATAATAATAATAATAAAAATAATTAAAAGTGTGGCTTAGAAAACAGTAAAAAATGCACAATCAATGTCATACAAAAAAAGAATTCTGGAAGTAAAATTAGTCTATATCTGACAATGAAACCTGTTCTCTGACATATTGTTTGAAAGGGTCCCAAGCTTTATGAAACTGGCGAGATGAGCCTCTTATATAATGCTTGATTTTCTCTAACTTTAGAAAAAAGAGGACATCACGAATCCATTGTGTTGGTGTTTGAGGCTTCTTATCCATTTCAGCAATATTAGTCGTTTGGCTAACAACATAATAAAAGCTATACAATCAGATTGTATCTTTGAAAAATTATATGATGCGGGCGTGATTCCAAAAAGGGCTATCAATGGGCAAGGGGAGATTGATTTTCCTAAAAAACCAGGGCCAGTTTCAAAAATGAAGGACCAGAAACCCCTAAGCTTTGTACACTGTAAAAAATAAATTGTAAATTTTATGGTAAAAAACCTGCAGCTTTGGTTGCCAGAATTTTGCGATTAAAAAAAAGGTAGCAACGTTTTTGGTTGTACAGGATTACACTCATTATGCTGTATATTCTATGGATTTTAATTGTTTCTTTTTTTTTTGAGCCTGGCCAGGAATCAAACCCAGATCCTGGTGGTACAAAGCGACAATGCTAATCACTACAGTACTGTGTTTGCTGCGCAATTGTTGTCGTTGTTGGACTTCCTCAGTTTCCCTGCGTCCCCCGCACGACTTGCACTCCAACAACGACAACATCTGTGTAGCAAGCACAGTAGTGTAGTGGTTAGCACTGTTGCCTTGCACCGCCAGGGTCTGGGTTTGATTCCCAGCCAGGCTTGGGAAAAAAAAAAAAAATTATCCATAAAATGAGTGCAATTCCGTACAACCTAAAAACATTGCTACCATATTTTTCACGGTAAACTTCTGGCAATCACAGCTGCCGTATTTTTACCGTAAAATTTACGCTTTATTTTTTTTACAGTGCAATAATGTATTTTTACAGTAAAATTCTGGCAACCACAGCTGCCAGTTTTTTACCGTAAAATTTACGTTTATTTTTTACAGTGTACAGGACCAAAACATATGTGCATGAGAGGCTGGGGAAAACCTACAGCGATCACAAGCAGGATCTACATCCTGAAAGTGCTTAGATAGTTTTAACTTTGTCCAATGTACACAGTGTACAATTTTGCACTGTAGAAGTCCGTGTCTTGCAAATACTGAAGACTATTCTATATAATGATGCTTCCCAGTCCTCATCAGAAATAACTATTTCTAAGTCTTCTTCCCACAAAGCTTTTACTTGGGAAAGGGATATGTGGAGTGGGGCCAAGATTTTACAATTTTACAAGTATTGATATGATGCCTTTCCATCTTAGAGGGTCCTTCAATATATGATCATATGGAGAACATGGAGGCGGGGCAGGAAACTGAGGGAACATTTTACGCACAAAATTTACGAATTTGGAGGTAGCGGAAAAAGTGATTTTTAGGAATATGAAACTGCTCGCACATCCGCTGGAATGAACAGAAAACCCCCTCATAGTACAAATAATTAATTACCCTAATACCTTTAGCATGACAAGATTTAAATGATTTATCAATTATTGAAGGATTGAAGACATGATTAGAATTAATAAGAGATTAATTAATGTCTCATCCGTTTCCAAATTTTAATAGTAGATCTTACAAGTGGATTTTTAATAAAATTTTCGCAGGGAAAGGAAAGAGGAGCATAAACTAAAGCTGCTAGGGAAGAAGGCAAGCATGAGGCTGATTCAATGGCCATGATAAGGCATCAGCCCCAGGATCTTCATATAGCCAGTGTAATATAGGATGAATATTTGAGGCCCAGTAGTAACATTGAAAATTAGGCAAAGACATTCCACCCAATGACTTAGGACGTTGCAGAAGACTTTTACGTATTCTAGCAGGTTTTCCATTCCATATAAATGAACCGAGAGCGCTATCCAGCCTACGGAAAAATGAATTCGGTATAAACACTGGAATGCACTGAATTTAGGCAGCACATTCATTTTAATAGAATTTATTCGACCTGCAACTGATAATGGGAGCAGGGCCCACCGCTTTAAATCCTGTTCAACTCGCTCCAATAAACGAGGAAAGTTCTCAGCAAAAAGTTTAGAAAAAGAATTAGGGATGTGTATACCAAGGTATGTAAATGAGTGGGAAACTTTAAAAGGGAAAGAAGTAGTAGGGAGCTCATGGGCGGCATTATTAATAGGAAACATTTCACTTTTTTGTAAATTTAATTTATAGCCAGAGAGCCTTCCAAACATATAGTAAATTTTAAGGACGTGAGGCAGGGAATTAGACGGGTCAGAAATATATAAAATCAAGTCGTCTGCATACAGAGAAACTTTATGCTCTTATCATCCTCTGATTATACCAGCTATTTTTGAATTCTGGCGCAAAGCAATGGCCAGAGGCTCTATTGCGACTGCAATCAAAAGAGGTGACAGAGGGCAACCCTGTCTTGTGCCTTGATTGATCTGAAAATATACGGAAGAAATATTGTTAGTGCGGACAGAGGCAAGTGGGACTTTATATAAGAGTTTAACCCAAGATATAAAATTTGCTCCAAAACCAATCATTTCAATAGGGCGAAATAAATAGTCTCACTCCACCCTGAAAATGCCTTTTCTGCATCAAGTGAGATCAGGACTTCAGTCGTTGATGAAGACATAGGATGATAGAGGATGTTAAGTAATCGTCTGATATTAAAGAATTTAAATCTATTTTTAATAAAGCCAGTTTGGTCATGGAAATAATATTAGGAAGAATTGTTTCTAATCGTGAAGCAAGAATTTTGGCAAGAATTTTTACATCAACGTTCAAAAGAGATATTGGGCGGTATGAACTACACATATGGGGATCTTTGTCCTTTTTCAGAATTAAAGAAATTGAAGCTTCCCGCAGAGTTTGGGGAAGACAGGCTTGATCGAACGATTCATTGTACATATTTAGGAAAAGGGGAGCTACTTGTCCAGAAAATTTCTTTAAAAATTCACCCGGAAAACCATCTGTGCCAGGACTTTTACCACATTGCATGACTGAAATGGCATCACAAACCTCATCCAAAGAAATGGGGCCATCCAAAAATTGCACAGCATCAGTGAGAGATCTTTGAAAAAGTTATGAAAGTCTTCATAACCAGAGGTTTGCTCAGAAGAATACAGTAACCGATAAAATTCCAAAAATGAGTTATTGATTTCACGATGATCTGACAGTAAGGTATTATGTGTTTTAATAGCTGGAATAATATGGGAAGCAGAGGACTGTCTAAGCTGATGGGCCAAGAGCCTATTTGCCTTCTCCCCATACTCATAAAAAGCATGTCTTGATTTAATCAACATCTCTTCAGTAGCAGCAGTAGAAAGGGTGTCGAAATCAGCTTTTAAGTGAAGGTATTCTTTAACTATGATGGAAGAAGGACTACTTACATATATATTGATTTTCTAACTGCGAGATGCGATCTGTCAGACCCGCCATAGACCTCCTCAGTTTGTTCTTTTCAAATGACATGCAAGATATAATTTGACCTCTAATATAGGTTTTGAATGTTTCCCAAAATGTGCTGTGCATTACATCTGGGGTAGCATTTACTCTAATAAAAAGGTCTATTTGGGAAGAAATAGTCTGAACAAAGTCCTCAATAGTTAGTACTCGAACATTCAGCCTCCAGGGTGGGCGCTGCATGTACCTACATTCAAACCTCAGGCCTATAGTACTGTAAGAGGCGCATGGTCTGAAATGACAATTGCATTGTAAGTACAATGTTGAAACAATGACAGAAGCTGGTTATCAATTAAAAATTCATCAATGTGAGAGAAAGATTGATGAACATGAGAAAAGAAAGAATAGCCACGTGTAGATGGGTTTAGAAATGTCTGTGACTGCATAATCATTAAGAAAAGAATTTATTATTTTTGCTGACTGCAGGGCTGCTCCTCGTTGAGAAGTTCTGTCGAGTTGAGGATTTAAACAAAGATTGAAATCTCCCCCGATGATTAAATAACTTGAGTGTAAATTTGGTATAGCAGAAAAAAACTCATCATCGAAATTAGGTGCATAAATATTAGCCAATATCACTGGTGTGTTGAACAATAGCCCAGATACTATGATGTATCTGCCGTTGCGGTCAGCCAGCACATCTGAGGGATTAAAAGAAATATCTTTATGAATAAGGATAGCGACTCCCCTTGCTCTACTAGAAAATAAGGAATGAAAAGATTGTGAGACCCATCTTCTACGCAATTTAGCATGGTCAGAGATATTAAGATGGGTCTCCTGTAAAAAGACAATTTTAGCTTGTAAGCCATCCAGGTGAGTTATCACTTTGTTAAGCTTAGAAGGACGGGCAAGACCTTTTACATTCCAGCTTACAAAATTAATGACTCTGTTTATAAATATAAAGGTGAGAGAAAAATATTACAGATGTATACAGAGATATTGAAAATGTACAAAAAAATTTTTTATTGTGCAATGAATAAAATATAGCCACAACATCTTGAAAAGGAGAGAGAAAAAAAAACAAAAAAACAAACCTATAACCCCCACCCACTTCTTTCGCAAGCTCTTCTTTAATACCATTTACTGTATGTCTGTTTGTAGACCGCTGAACGCACTCTCAATCTTAACACAAATGTCATTTTTTAAGGATTCAAGCGATTGCTTGAACATTTCAGCAGTGAGTGAGTCCCCCTTGAGAATACCTCTAGGGTCAGCCGAGCTAGCCGTGCTTGCCCGCGTCTCATAGCCGCCTCGTTTGCTGTCAGGAGCTGCCATTTTACAAACGGTATCCACTAATTTTGTGCGAGTTTGTGTTCATAAATCACATCATGGTCAAAAAATAAATCAAATAAACATCTGAGTCTGTTTATTATTTAGTTGAAATTTCACCTGCGAGGAGCTCACTAAAAACGCGACCGCATCACGTTCGCGCTACAGCAAAACGCCATCTTGTCTCCTTTTATGCTAAACAGTTCTCCATCAACATATCTGGAAAGCCTAATAGCGAAATACTCCTGATCAATGAAACATGACCACATTGTATCAATCAATCAATTAATCCATCAATCCATTAGTAAATGAATTCACCTTTTCCACTTTTCCACATCTACACCATTGAATTAAGAAAGCAACAAACATTTAATCTAGTTGTTCTGGTGCCAAATGAAAAGCCTGATTAATGCATGCATTAGCAGATTTACAGGAGTATCACTATAAGTATTTTATTATATATTTATTACAAAAGTATTATGTTCTTTCATTTTGGTTATGTTTAGCACATCCTCTCTGTCAGTAAGTCTGTCAGTAGAACTCACTACATCACTGTAATCTTGATCAATCAAATCCAGGCACGTACAGGCATCAATAAAGTTCATTTCCAGCTCCAAAGCACACCTGTGTTTTTTGCTGTATGTTTTGGGTCATTGTCACCCATTAAGGAGAAGGTTAACCCAATTTAAAGTCCTAAATACTTTTGTGCATGTTTTCCTCAAGGATATCTCAGAATTAACAGTGTAACAATAAACAATGAACAGTATAACAATAAACAATATCTGAGAATAAACAGTGTTATAAACAATGTTGGACACTACTTACATAATACTAAGCTCAACCAAGGTGAAATGCAACAAAAGCCTAACACTCACTCATTCACTCATCATCATCTATACCGTTTTATCTTGTATTTAGGGTCGCAGAGGGCCTGGAGCTTATCCCAGGAGACTTAGGGCACAAGGCGGGGTACACCTTGAACTGGGTGCCAAACCATTGCAGGGCACACACATTCACACACTACAGGCATTTTGGGAACGCCAATTAGCCTAATCTGCAGTCTTTGAACTGTGGGAGGAAACCTGAGTACCCAGAGGAAACCCACCAAGCACACGAAGAAAACTCCATGCACACAGAGACAAGAATCAAGCCTGGCCGGGAATCAAACCCAGACCCTGGAGGTGCAAGGCGATGGTCCTACCCACTACACCACCGTGCCGCCCCAAATGCCTGAGAGTGAAACATAAAAAATCAGCAGCTAATAAATTAAATATGAGGGCTGTACTGAAAGTAGAGCTTAAAATTAATAGCTTCAAAATGCAAGAGCCAGCACTTGATCTGATTTCTCAGGTCATTTATGACTACATTGCAATCGTACTGGGCAGAGACCTAATATGTAGCTGCCTACCTGGTCAGAAAGCAGATGAGCAATGCACAACCTGTGCCCAGAACAAATTTACAGCAAGGTTCAGCTAATTTTAAATTCTCATGCAACGTGTAAGTCAAACAGTTTGCGTAGAGATAGATGAATCATTGCCCAATATGGTTTACAGACAGAGACCAAGACTTTGCTCCAGAATGCGAAAGGATGTTTTTCAACTGCTGTTACTGTTATGGTTCACACTACAGCACATTTGGTAAGCATACAACCAGTTGCAGCTTCACTATGGCCAAAAGACCATTGTTCTAGCTACAATTGATACTGGTGACCCATCCGTGGCTGTTGTGCCTGTGGGAGAGCAAACCATACAGCTTGAATTTATTGATTTGCCCCCTGGAAATGACTCCAGGATACATTGGTACATTTATAAGAGGTCGGATAAATTCTTGTGAGTGCATGTTGATATATTGCCTCTTTGGGTGCATAAAATAGTCAAACCTGTCTCTGATCTTCATTTAAAAATATGGTTCTGAGTGATACCTGGATTTGTTGCTAAGCAGTTTGTGCAACTTGCCAAGAAACTGGCTTTTGTGCTAGACATTTCTTTTGGCTGGCCAAATGATTTAGCAAAGGCACAAGAAAACTGTCAAAATGTGTGAGAGAACAGAACAAACATAAATTCAGTCACATTACTAGTTAAGCACTTATTTTTCATCCAGATAACTACTCAAAGGTACAGTTTTCATTGTATTTTGCTTAAATAGCTGCTGAGTACAAAATGTTTTAAGACTTTTATAAAAAGTCTTTTTTTTATAAACATTTTATAACCTTTTTTGTACAATTGGCATTACTGGTCATTAAAAATTGTACAGACTACAAATTAAAGTACGATGGTCTACACTTTCCAATGTTATATTGTACACGTCAGAAAAGCATTAGCTGTAGTTATGTTTTGAAAATGGGAGCTATTTCTATATATGTGACCCATCAAATCAAATCAGGCATTTAGTCATGCAGGTTAGGTTTGCAATATGGCCAGTAAAGTGCAGTACATGAAATGTATCAATTGTTCAGTTCCAGCTATAATTGGTTGATAAATCCTAACTTTTAACACAATTAATAAAGCTTTATTCCTAAACATTGTTTTAAATAACTTTAATGAACACTATCCAAGCTGGTTACTCCAGCCGTGCTAGAAAAACTTGCAGTACTGCTTTCAGTTTTAGTATTTAATATATATTCTTTGAGATTCATGGAATCTTGACTCACTGAATTTAGATATTCTAAAAATAGACTTTTTAGAAAGTCCTCCTCGTAAATAAACTCATATTGGCCGTGTCGCAGCAATCTAAAGTACAGTAATAAATAAATTACATTGAATTAGTTGCAGGATAATTGAAGGTAAATTGTAAGTGATTAATTCTAAATAATATATATGTGTAGTTCACATTTGACATTTGTGGTATTTTAACTATGAATTGTTACATTGCATTCTGTGTAATGCTGTTACAAAAAAAATCTTTTAATTTTCCCATGAAATCAAATGAAGAGGTACTGGTCAAAGGAAGTAGGCCTTGAAATATATCCAGAGGTATAAATCCTGATTTTTCCAAGCTTTAAAAAAGCAATTCCAACTGAGTGTTTGTAGACTGCTAGAATTATGAGATAAAGTGAATAAAACAAAAAAAGAGAGTGAATAAAACTAAAATAATCTTTCTGTAAACAATTGTTGGTGTCACGTGCAACCGAAGGATAAACTGAAAAGCCTTAGCAGTTAGCCCGTGTAGCGTGGATGGTAAACCCATGGGTGACGTTGTGAAGGGTTTGAGTTATGAGGTATGGAATACCGGATGGATCCGGAGCGCCGCAGGCAGCTGGAGCCGGTAGGTGACAGGGTTGATGCAGAGGGTGACGCGGTAGGGGCCAATGAACCTTGGTGATAATTTCTTTGATTCTGTATGGAGGTGCAGGTTCTTTGTGGACAGCCACACTTTGTCTTGTCACCTACGTGGTACAACCGTCCCGGAGGGTGTCGACGGCGATGTTGCGTGGTGTAACGAGTTCAGCCCAGATGAGGTAGCAGGCCCAGGAGCGCTGACGGTTGGCGACGAAGCATCTCAGGTAGTGCTCCAGTTGTTGGTTGGTCCGTTCCGTCTGACCATTAGTCTGAGGATGGTAACCTGAGGAGAGACTGCAGGTGGAATTGATCAGACGGCAGAAGGCCTTCCAGAACCGTGCAGTGAACTGGGGCCCCCTGTCCGAGACGATGTCCTTGGGGAACCCATGCAGATGGACTAAAAAAATGCTCTAAAATCAGCTCGGCTGTCCTTTTAGCTGACGAGAGTCCGGCGAGGGCCACCAGGTGCACAGCTTTAGAGAACCGATCCACAATGGTCAAGATGGCATTTTTCCCTTCGGAGGCCGGCAGGCCCGTGATGAAGTCGATGGCAATGTGTGTCCAGGGCCGACGGGGAACAGGAAGTGGTTGGAGTTCCCCGGGTGTTGGTTGATTGGTGTCCTTGGCCCTGGCACACACTGGGCACGCTTGAACGAACTCGCCTATGTCCTTGGCCATAGATGGCCACCAGAAGGCACGCTGCACGTATTGTAGGGTGCGCTGCGTGCCTGGGTGCCCTGATAGAGGGGTGGAATGTCCCCATTGGATGACTTCAGTCCGGGTGTTCTTGGGGACATAGAGTTGTCCAGGCGGCACACCTGCCGGTTCGTTCTCTGCGGCTTGTGCTTGGCGAACCCTCGTCTCCAGTTCCCAGCGAAGTGGGGCGATGATCTTGGAGGGGAGAAGAACAGGCGCGGGGTCCGCCCAGGGGGCGTCTTCCTCGTGCTGTCGGGAGAGGGCGTCAGCCTTGGTGTTCTTCGACCCCGGGCGGTATGATAGGTGGAAATCATAATGTTCAAAGAACAGAGCCCACCGCGCCTGCCTTGGGTTGAGCTGTTTGAGGTTCCGGATGGTGATGAGATTCTGGTGGTCAGTCCAGACGATAAACGGCTCCCTGGCCCCCTTGGGCCAGTGTCGCCATTCCTCCAATGCCCACTTTATGGCCAGCAGCTCGCGGTCCCCTACCCCGTATCGCTGCTGAGTGGGGTCAAATTTTTTGGAGAAGAAACTATGAGGGTGTAGCTTCTGGTCTGGACCTCGTTGGGAGAGAAACAGCCCCGGCGCCCACATCCGAAGCGTCCACCTCCACAACGAACGGTTTGTTTGCATCTGGATAGAGAAGAATCGGGGCGGTGGTGGATTGACG
The DNA here is from genome assembly GCA_030347435.1 of Clarias fuscus. Lineage (NCBI taxonomy): Eukaryota > Metazoa > Chordata > Actinopteri > Siluriformes > Clariidae > Clarias > Clarias fuscus. The sequence continues at coordinate 29,957,217 of CM059211.1, read as the reverse complement.
GCAGAACTCATGGAAGGCGGAGATGGCGGTAGAGTTGAGTTGGAAGTGATGTGACGATGGCCGAGTCAGAGCGGTTAATGGTGCTGCAACCGTACTGTAGTCCCGGATAAAGCGACGATAGAAGTTCGCAAACCCGAGAAACCGTTGAATTGTCTGAGAGTCTTGGGTAGGGGCCAATGACGTACAACTTCTAGCTTCTGTGGGACCATGGCAACACCCTGGGACGAGATGACAAAACCCAGGAATGTGGTGGAGCGCTCGTGAAAAGCGCACTCCTCCAACATACAGTACAGCTGGTGAGCGAGCAGTCTCTTAAGAACCACTCTGACGGGTTGAACATGTTCTTCAACGGAGCGAGAGTAGATAAGGATCTCATCCAGGTAGACGAATACCCATCGGCCCAACATGTCCCGGAGAACGTCATTGATGAAACTGTGAAAAGCTGCTGGTGCATTACAGAGACCAAATGGAATGACAAAACTCTCGTAATGCCCAGTGGGGGTGATGAATGCCGTCTTCCACTCATCGCCCTCGCTGATACGCACCAAGTTGTAGGCGCTCCAGAGGTCCAACTTTGTAAAAATGGTGGCACCAGAGAGGGTGTCCAGGGCAGAGTTGGTAAGAGGCAATGGGTGTCGGTTTTTTATGGTGATGTTGTTGAGCCCCCGATAGTCGACACAAGGACGTAGTTCGCCGAATTTCTTCTTTACAAAGAAAAATCCCGTGGCGGCGGGTGAGGAGGAGGGTCGTATGGTGCCTTGGCAGAGAGCTGAGGATACATACTCCTCCATCGCCTGCGTCTCAGTGGTGGAGAGAGAGTACAGGTGGCCGCGGGGGGGAACAGAACCTGGCTGAAGTTCAATGGCCAGGTCGTAGGGGCGATGAGGAGGAAGGTGGGTGGCGCGTCTTTTGCAGAAGACTTCAGCCAGGTCCCGATAAGCCTCGGGGATGGCGTTGGTGTCGACATCAGGGGCCTCGGACTCCCTAGAGCACGTCCCAGCCGGTGCCCGCAGACAGAGTTCGAGACAGGTCGACCCCCATTGAAGGATCCGGTTCTGATATCATGAAATGAGAGGATCATGCTGCAGAAGCCATGGGTGTCCGAGGATGATGGGTGGAGAGGAGATGGAGGTGAGGTGAAATCGGACTGTTTCCTGGTGTTGGTCGATGATGAGGGTTATGGGTCGAGTCTGGGCGATGATGGGGCTGGAGGAGAGGGGCCGACCGTCGACTGATGTAATCCGAACTGGCTGGGATAACGCTTCAGTCTCCAACCCCAATCTTTTGGCATATGAAGAGTCAATAAAGTTTCCCGCGGCACCGTAGTCGATGAACGCAGAACTTTTGACTCGTTTGTGGCCAAATTGGAGGTGTACCTGAACCGTGAGATGAGAGACGCTGGGCGTGGTGGCGGAGAGATGGAGGGAGTCCAGTGAACTGCTTCCAAGGTTCACCGGGCCTGGGCGTTTCCAGGGCGAAGAGGGCAGATGGCTCTATGGTGCGCTCCTGACCCACAATAGGCACAAAGTCCCTCCCTGAAGCATCGTTCTCGCTCAGCAGCGTTCAAGGAGGCACGTCCTAATTGCATGGGTTCCCCGGCACCGGTGTCAACCACGGCGGGAGTTGGAGATCCGGTGGGTGCCATAGCGGTGGTGATGAAGGCTGGTGGTCGGGATGTGGCGTGCGAAAAAGATGGCGTGATGGGCGGCAGGGTCCGGGGGGCTGGCCTCGGATGGGAGCGCAGGCGCTGGTCAATCCGGAGAGCGAGCTGAATCAGTCCCTCCAGTGTGGTCGGAAGCTCCCGTTCGGCGAGTTCATCTTTTATGCGTGAAGCCAGTCCCTCGTAGTAGGTCGTCCGGAGGGCGGCGTCTCCCCAGGTGGTCTGCACAGCGAGAGTACGGAAATCCGCGGTGTAGCGACTCACGGACGACCCTCCCTGCCGCAGATGGTACAATTTCATATCGGTCTCCACCTCAGCAGCAGGATGTTCAAATGTTAGCTTTAGTTGACGGGTGAATTCTCCATATGAATAAGCAGTGTCTGAATCTGATCGGAGAACCGCCGTGGCCCACTCAGCTGCCTGCCCGGATAGCAACGCATCTCTCTTTCGGAGAGACGCGACTTCACCACGGAGCTTATTGATCAGTTCGGCATATTGGTCAACCACATCACAGAGGCAAGCAAACTCCGCTGGGTTTACTGCTTTTGGCTCAGTCACGCGCAACGCGCAGTCGGTCTGTGGAGTATCTGGTGGAATTGAACTCAAACACAAGATCCAATGCGGTTAGAAAAACGCTGCATTTCCCATCTGTGCCATCCCACTTATCCGGTAGAGCTATGAAAACATCAGAAGAGGAGGGGGGCGGCGCTGCAGCCGCTGCGACGGGCGTGGCAACAGCCGACTGAGCAGCCACCCCGCGGAGGGTCGCGTTCTCCTGCCGTAACTCCGCCACCTAGCGGCGCAAGGCCGCGACGTCTTGGAGGTCCTTTCGGAGAGACGCGACTTCACCACGGAGCTTATTGATCAGTTCGGCATGTTGGTCAACCACATCACAGAGGCAAGCAAACTCCGCTGGGTTTACTGCTTTTGGCTCAGTCATTCTGTCACGTGCAACCGAAGGATAAACTGAAAAGCCTTAGCAGTTAGCCCGTGTAGCGTGGATGGTAAACCCAAACGCGGAAGCAGCACGAATAGGCAGGATAACCATGCGATTAGTCTAAGAACTCTCTTACGCAAAGAGCAAGGATCTACACAAATAAACCCGCGTTCTAGCAACACACACTCAATCAAAGAAGCAACCCGAATCAGTGAGTACTCACAGAATAGTCGGCGTAGCGTCAGCAAAGGCATGGGCGAACTCAATGACTGAGCAATGTGAAGCGCCATTTTGTCTCCTTTTATGCTTCCTGGAAACCCGACCGTACTACTTCCGGGTCCTAGTGCCGGTCGTGTAACGAGTGTGCATGACAGTTGGAAAATGTATTTGCCTCATGCATAAAGTAGATGTCATAACCAATTTGCCAAAACTTTAAAAAATCAGACATAAGTGTATGGAAACTTACAACTGTATACTGTACACACTTTGTAATAGAGAGAGTTTGTGATCTTTTATCTGCTATGATAAGTAACATATACTGAAGTGTACAATACATACAGGAAACACAATAATGGATGCTGATAATTCATTTGCACATTTGAAACTGTTTAATGCTCTACTGAATAGCATGCCAGTCTATCTATGATCTCACTGCTACATACTCATATTTAAAATGATGTATGTATTGTTTACAGTATTTTTTAAAACAAAGACAATATTTGTATACAAAGTAATATAGAAATGTAGATATGAAAATTCAGATGGTACATGAAATGGAAAATTTCTTTTAGTCCAAAAAACTTGGATTTAAAGTCCCAAACAGTCCCAAACTGTCAATGTTCTTTTGTTCAGGATTTTTTTTTTTTACTTTCTGCCATTATGTGTCTGTGTGTGTATGTGGACATGTGTGTAAGACAAGGAATAGTTAGAGCCTTTAATGTAAATTTCTACAAAGGACAGTTACAAGTGATTGTGAATCGGCTAAAAATACTTACTTATTCCATGGTTATATTGCATCTCCTTGCATATCTGTCACAAACCACACAGTGGAGTGAAATCAAATGGTGTTTAGTCTAGGTCATCATGGCCTAAGCAGATGTGGACAGCCATTTGGCTCAATCCCCAAGGATGCCTTTGTCTTCCACATTGATTTCTTACATTCAGCTGACATAAAAAAATCTATTTAAATAATTTATGTTGACATAATAGTAGGGAACTACATCCCTACATCCATTTTTTTTTTATCTAAATAGTACATTTAAGTACATTCTATCTGTTCTGAGTCTCAATTAAATGATCTGACTGCATTAGTTTGCATACACTATGGCTAGAAAATATATTAAGAAACTGTACACCAATCAGATATAACATTAAAATTATTAACATTAAAACCACCTAGGTTTGGAGGTTCCCCCTTGTGCCATCGAGGCAGTTCTGGCCTCTCAGGATGTGGCTCCACAGGGCTTTTGGGGGTTTGCTGTGGTGTCTGGCACCAGGATATTAGCAGCAGACCCTTTGGGTACTGTGGGTTTTGGGGAGAAGCATTAATGAATCAGACATGTTTTGTCTGGCTCATCCAATTATCAAACTTTACCTGCCAAACTGTGCTGCACTGAGTGTTCTATTGCCTTTCTATCATGGGCAGCACTGACATTTTTGGTCATTTGTGCTAGTT